>JBBBDQ010000531.1:2057500-2428660 GCA_037127315.1 Ascarosepion bandense | reverse complement strand
ATCATTGTTTTTGCTAAATCCAAGTGTTTTGTTATTCTGAATCCAAGTTCATTGTTTTTGCTAAATCCAAGTGTTTTGTCATTCTGAATCCAAGTTCATTGTTTTTGCTAAATCCAAGTATTTTGTCATTCTGAATCCAAGTTCATTGTTTTTGATAAATCCAAGTGTTTTGTCATTCTGAATCCAAGTTCATTGTTTTTTCTAAATCCAAGTATTTTGTCATTCTGAATCCAAGTTCATTGTTTTTTCTAAATCCAAGTATTTGTCATTCTGAATCCCAGTTCATTGTTTTGCTAAATCCAAGTATTTTGTCATTCTGAATCCAAGTTCATTGTTTTTTCTAAATCCAAATGTTTTGTCATTCTGAATCCAAGTTCATTGTTTTTTCTAAATCCAAGTTTTCTTTCATTCTGAATCCAAATTCATTGTTTTTTCTAAATCCAAGTATTTTGTCATTCTGAATCCAAGTTCATTATTTTTGCTAAATCCATGTGTTTTGTCATTCTGAATCCAAGTTCATTGTTTTTTCTAAATCCAAGTATTCTGTCATTCTGAATCCAAGTTCATTGTTTTTGCTAAATCCAAGTGTTTTTTCATTCTGAATCCAAGTTCATTGTTTTTTTATAAATCCAAGTGTTTTGTCATTCTGAATCCAAGTTCATTGTTTTTTCTAAATCCAAGTATTTTGTCAATCTGAATCCAAGTTCATTGTTTTTTCTAAATCCAACTATTTTTTCATTCTGAATCCAAGTTCATTGTTTTTTCTAAATCCAAGTATTTTTTCATTCTGAATCCAAGTTCATTGTTTTTTCTAAATCCAAGTACTTTGTCATTCTGAATCCAAATTCATTGTTTTTTCTAAATCCAAGTATTTTGTCATTCTGAATCCAAGTTCATTGTTTTTCTAAATAAATTTATTTTGTCATTCTGAAACCAAGTTCATTGTTTTTGCTAAATCCAAGTATTCTGTCATTCTGAATCCAAGTTCATTGTTTTTTCTAAATCCAAGTATTTTGTCATTCTGAATCCAAGTTCATTGTTTTTGCTAAATAAATGTATTTTGTCATTCTGAAACCAAGTTCATTGTTTTTGCTAAATCCAAGTATTCTGTCATTCTGAAACCAAGTTCATTGTTTTTGCTAAATCCAAGTATTCTGTCATTCTGAATCCAAGTTCATTGTTTTTTCTAAATCCAAGTATTCTGTCATTCTGAATCCAAGTTCATTATTTTTGGTAAATCCAAGTGTTTTGTCATTCTGAATCCAAGTTCATTGTTTTTTCTAAATCCAAGTGTTTTGTCATTCTGAATCCAAATTCATTGTTTTTTCTAAATCCAAGTATTCTGTCATTCTGAATCCTAATTCATTGTTTTTGCTAAATCCAAGTGTTTTGTCATTCTGAATCCAAGTTCATTGTTTTTTCTAAATCCAAGTATTCTGTCATTCTGAATCCAAGTTCATTGTTTTTTCTAAATCCAAGTATTTTTTCATTCTGAATCCAAGTTCATTGTTTTTTCTAAATCCAAGTATTTTGTCATTCTGAATCCAAGTTCATTGTCTTTGCTAAATAAATATATTTTTCATTCTGAAACTATGTTCATTGTTTTCTCTAAATCCAAGTATTTCGTCATTCTGAATCCAAGTTCATTGTTTTTTCTAAATCCAAGTATTTTGTCATTCTGAATCCAAGTTCATTGTTTTTGCTAAATCCAAGTATTTTGTCATTCTGAATCCAAGTTCATTGTTTTTGCTAAATCCAAGTATTTTGTCATTCTGAATCCAAGATCATTGTTTTTGCTAAATCCAAGTGTTTTGTCATTCTGAATCCAAGTTCATTGTTTTTGATAAATCCAAGTGTTTTGTCATTCTGAATCCAAGTTCATTGTTTTTGCTAAATCCAAGTATTTTGTCATTCTGAATCGAAGTTCATTGTTTTTGATAAATCCAAGTGTTTTGTCATTCTGAATCCAAGTTCATTGTTTTTTCTAAATCCAAGTATTTTGTCATTCTGAATCCAAGTTCATTGTTTTTGCTAAATCCAAGTGTTTTGTCATTCTGAATCCAAGTTCATTGTTTTTGCTAAATCCAAGTGTTTTGTCATTCTGAATCCAAGTTCATTGTTTTTTCTAAATCCAAGTATTTTGTCATTCTGAATCCAAGTTCATTGTTTTTGCTAAATCCAAGTGTTTTGTCATTCTGAATCCAAGTTCATTATTTTTTCTAAATCCAAGTATCTGTCATTCTGAATCCAATTTCATTGTTTTTTCTAAATCCAAGTATTCTGTCATTCTGAATCCAAGTTCATTTTTTTTGCTAAATGCAAGTGTTTTGTCATTCTGAATCCAAGTTCATTGTTTTTTCTAAATCCAACTATTCTGTCATTCTGAATCAAAGTTCATTGTTTTTTCTAAATCCAAGTATTCTGTTATTCTGAATCCAAGTTCATTGTTTTTCATAAATCCATGTGTTTTGTCATTCTGAATCCAAGTTCATTGTTTTTGCTAAATACAAGTGTTTTGTTATTCTGAATCCAAGTTCATTGTTTTTGCTAAATCCAAGTGTTTTGTCATTCTGAATCCAAGTTCATTGTTTTTGCTAAATCCAAGTATTTTGTCATTCTGAATACAAGTTCATTGTTTTTGATAAATGCAAGTGTTTTGTCATTCTGAATCCAAGTTCATTGTTTTTTCTAAATCCAAGTATTTTGTCATTCTGAATCCAAGTTCATTGTTTTTTCTAAATCCAAGTATCCTGTTATTCTGAATCCAAGTTCATTGTTTTTGATGAATCCATGTGTTTTGTCATTCTGAATCCAAGTTCATTGTTTTTGCTAAATACAAGTGTTTTGTTATTCTGAATCCAAGTTCATTGTTTTTTCTAAATCCAAGTACTTTTTCATTCTGAATCCAAATTCATTGTTTTTTCTAAATCCAAGTATTTTGTCATTCTGAATCCAAGTTCATTGTTTTTTCTAAATCCAAGTATTCTGTCATTCTGAATCCAAGTTCATTGTTTTTGCTAAATCCATGTGTTTTATCATTCTGAATCCAAGTTCATTGTTTTTGCTAATTCCAAGTGTTTTGTCATTCTGAATCCAAGTTCATTGTTTTTGCTAAATCCAAGTATTTTGTCATTCTGAATCCAAGTTCATTGTTTTTGCAAAATCCAAGTATTTTTTCATTCTGAATCCAAGTTCATTGTTTTTGATAAATCCAAGTGTTTTGTCATTCTGAATCCAAGTTCATTGTTTTTTCTAAATCCAACTATTTTTTCATTCTGAATCCAAGTTCATTGTTTTTTCTAAATCCAAGTATTTTTTCATTCTGAATCCAAGTTCATTGTTTTTTCTAAATCCAAGTACTTTGTCATTCTGAATCCAAATTCATTGTTTTTTCTAAATCCAAGTATTTTGTCATTCTGAATCCAAGTTCATTGTTTTTGCTAAATAAATGTATTTTGTCATTCTGAAACCAAGTTCATTGTTTTTGCTAAATCCAAGTATTCTGTCATTCTGAATCCAAGTTCATTGTTTTTTCTAAATCCAAGTATTTTGTCATTCTGAATCCAAGTTCATTGTTTTTGCTAAATAAATGTATTTTGTCATTCTGAAACCAAGTTCATTGTTTTTGCTAAATCCAAGTATTCTGTCATTCTGAATCCAAGTTCATTGTTTTTTCTAAATCCAAGTATTCTGTCATTCTGAATCCAAGTTCATTATTTTTGCTAAATCCAAGTGTTTTGTCATTCTGAATCCAAGTTCATTGTTTTTTCTAAATCCAAGTGTTTTGTCATTCTGAATCCAAGTTCATTGTTTTTTCTAAATCCAAGTATTCTGTCATTCTGAATCCAAATTCATTGTTTTTGCTAAATCCAAGTGTTTTGTCATTCTGAATCCAAGTTCATTGTTTTTTCTAAATCCAAGTATTCTGTCATTCTGAATCCAAGTTCATTGTTTTTTCTAAATCCAAGTATTTTTTCATTCTGAATCCAAGTTCATTGTTTTTTCTAAATCCAAGTATTTTGTCATTCTGAATCCAAGTTCATTGTCTTTGCTAAATAAATATATTTTTCATTCTGAAACTATGTTCATTGTTTTCTCTAAATCCAAGTATTTTGTCATTCTGAATCCAAGTTCATTGTTTTTTCTAAATCCAAGTATTTTGTCATTCTGAATCCAAGTTCATTGTTTTTGCTAAATCCAAGTATTTTGTCATTCTGAATCCAAGTTCATTGTTTTTGCTAAATCCAAGTATTTTGTCATTCTGAATCCAAGTTCATTGTTTTTGCTAAATCCAAGTGTTTTGTCATTCTGAATCCAAGTTCATTGTTTTTGCTAAATCCAAGTGTTTTGTCATTCTGAATCCAAGTTCATTGTTTTTGCTAAATCCAAGTATTTTGTCATTCTGAATCGAAGTTCATTGTTTTTGATAAATCCAAGTGTTTTGTCATTCTGAATCCAAGTTCATTGTTTTTTCTAAATCCAAGTATTTTGTCATTCTGAATCCAAGTTCATTGTTTTTTCTAAATCCAAGTATTTTGTCATTCTGAATCCAAGTTCATTGTTTTTGCTAAATCCAAGTGTTTTGTCATTCTGAATCCAAGTTCATTGTTTTTGCTAAATCCAAGTGTTTTGTCATTCTGAATCCAAGTTCATTGTTTTTTCTAAATCCAAGTATTTTGTCATTCTGAATCCAAGTTCATTGTTTTTTCTAAATCCAAGTATTCTGTCATTCTGAATCCAAGTTCATTGTTTTTGCTAAATCCAAGTATTTTGTCATTCTGAATCCAAGTTCATTGTTTTTTCTAAATCCATGTGTTTTGTCATTCTGAATCCAAGTTCATTGTTTTTTCTAAATCCAAGTATTCAGTCATTCTGAATCCAAATTCATTGTTTTTTCTAAATCCAAGTATTCTGTCATTCTGAATCCAAGTTCATTGTTTTTGCTAAATCCAAGTATTCTGTCATTCTGAATCCAAGTTCATTGTTTTTTCTAAATCCACGTATTCTGTCATTCTGAATCCAAGTTCATTGTTTTTTCTAAATCCAAGTATTCTGTCATTCTGAATCCAAGTTCATTGTTTTTTCTAAATCCAAGTATTTTGTCATTCTGAATCCAAGTTCATTGTTTTTTCTAAATCCAAGTATTTTGTCATTCTGAATCCAAGTTCATTGTTTTTGCTAAATCCATGTGTTTTGTCATTCTGAATCCAAGTTCATTGTTTTTGCTAAATCCAAGTGTTTTGTCATTCTGAATCCAAGTTCATTGTTTTTTCTAAATCCAAGTATTTTGTCATTCTGAATCCAAGTTCATTGTTTTTTCTAAATCCAAGTATTCTGTCATTCTGAATCCAAGTTCATTGTTTTTGCTAAATCCAAGTATTTTGTCATTCTGAATCCAAGTTCATTGTTTTTTCTAAATCCATGTGTTTTGTCATTCTGAATCCTAGTTCATTGTTTTTTCTAAATCCAAGTATTCTGTCATTCTGAATCCAAATTCATTGTTTTTTCTAAATCCAAGTATTCTGTCATTCTGAATCCAAGTTCATTGTTTTTGCTAAATCCAAGTATTTTGTCATTCTGAATCCAAGTTCATTGTTTTTTCTAAATCCACGTATTCTGTCATTCTGAATCCAAGTTCATTGTTTTTTCTAAATCCAAGTATTCTCTCATTCTGAATCCAAGTTCATTGTTTTTGCTAAATCCAAGTATTTTGTCATTCTGAATCCAAGTTCATTGTTTTTTCTAAATCCATGTGTTTTGTCATTCTGAATCCAAGTTCATTGTTTTTCTAAATCCAAGTATTCTGTCATTCTGAATCCAAATTCATTGTTTTTTCTAAATCCAAGTATTTTGTCATTCTGAATCCAAGTTCATTATTTTTGCTAAATCCAAGTTTTTTGTCATTCTGAATCCAAGTTCATTGTTTTTTCTAAATCCAAGTATTCTGTCATTCTGAATCCAAGTTCATTGTTTTTGCTAAATCCAAGTGTTTTGTCATTCTGAATCCAAGTTCATTGTTTTTTCTAAATTCAAGTGTTTTGTCATTCTGAATCCAAGTTCATTGTTTTTTCTAAATCCAAGTATTTTGTCAATCTGAATCCAAGTTCATTGTTTTTTCTAAATCCACGTATTTTTTCATTCTGAATCCAAGTTCATTGTTTTTTCTAAATCCAAGTACTTTTTCATACTGAATCCAAATTCATTGTTTTTTCTAAATCCAAGTATTTTGTCATTCTGAATCCAAGTTCATTGTTTTTGCTAAATCAATGTATTTTGTCATTCTGAAACCAAGTTCATTGTTTTTGCTAAATCCAAGTATTTTGTCATTCTGAATCCAAGTTCATTGTTTTTCTTAATCCAAGTGTTTTGTCATTCTGAATCCAAGTTCATTGTTTTTTCTAAATCCAAGTATTCTGTCATTCTGAATCCAAGTTCATTGTTTTTTTTAACTCCAAGTATTTTGTCATTCTGAATCCAAGTTCATTGTTTTTGCTAAATCCAAGTACTTTGTCATTCTGAATCCAAGTTCATTTTTTTTCTAAATCCAACTATTCTGTCATTCTGAATCCAAGTTCATTATTTTTGCTAAATCCAAGTGTTTTGTCATTCTGAATCCAAGTTCATTGTTTTTTCTAAATCCAAGTGTTTTGTCATTCTGAATCCAAGTTCATTGTTTTTTCTAAATCCAAGTATTCTGTCCTTCTGAATCCTAGTTCATTGTTTTTGTTAACTCCAAGTATTTTGTCATTCTGAATCCAAGTTCATTGTTTTTGCTAAATCCAAGTGTTTTGTCATTCTGAATCCAAGTTCATTGTTTTTTCTAAATCCAAGTATTCTGTCATTCTGAATCCAAGTTCATTGTTTTTGCTAAATCCAAGTGTTTTGTCATTCTGAATCCAAGTTCATTGTTTTTTCTAAATCCAAGTATTCTGTCATTCTGAATCCAAGTTCATTGTTTTTGCTAAATCCAAGTGTTTTGTCATTCTGAATCCAAGTTCATTGTTTTTTCTAAATCCAAGTGTTTTGTCATTCTGAATCCAAGTTCATTGTTTTTTCTAAATCCAAGTATTCTGTCATTCTGAACCCAAGTTCATTGTTTTTGCTAAATCCAAGTGTTTTGTCATTCTGAATCCAAGTTCATTGTTTTTTCTAAATCCAAGTGTTTTGTCATTCTGAATCCAAGTTCATTGTTTTTACTAAATCCATGTGTTTTTTCATTCTGACTCCAAGTTCATTGTTTTTTCTAAATCCAATTATTTTTCATTCTGCATCCAAGTTCATTGTTTTTGCTAAATCCAAGTGTTTTGTCATTCTGAATCCAAGTTCATTGTTTTTGCTAAATCCAAATATTTTGTCATTCTGAATCCAAGTTCATTGTTTTTGCTAAATCCAAGTGTTTTGTCATTCTGAATCTAAGTACATTGTTTTTGCTAAATCCAAGTATTTTGTCATTCTGAATCCAAGTTCATTGTTTTTGCTAAATCCAAGTATTTTGTCACTCTGAATCTAAGTACATTGTTTTTTAAAGAAGGAAGTACATGGTTTTCAGAATCAAAGTAAATTATTTTTCTGAATCCAAGGACTTGTTATTTTGACTGATTACAATGACTACCTAAATCCAACTACATTGATTTTCTGAATCCAAGTAAATTGTTTTTTCAGAAACCAACGACTTTGTTTCATTGAATTTAGGAACATTGTTTTTTTAAAGTAAGCACTTTATTCTTCAGAACCCAAGTAATTTGATTTTCTGAATCTAAGTACATTGTTTTTTTTCTAAATCCAAGAACATTGTTTTTCTGAATTAAGTACATTCATTTTATAAGTACAAGTACTTTGTTTTACTGAAATTAAATATGTTGTTTTTCTGAATCTGAGTACATTGTTTTTCTAAATCCAAGTACATTGAATTCAAGTACACTTATTTTATAAATACAAGTACTTTGCTTTATTCGAATCCAAGTACATTTCCTGGAACCAAGTTTATTAATTTTTTAAACCAGTTCTTTTGTTCTCCTAAATCCATGTACTTTAGTTTCGGAATCAAAGTATTTTATTTTTCTAAATCGAAAAATATTTTTTTCTGAATGCAAGTATATTTTTCTGTATCAAAGTACCTTGTTTTTTCTTAATACAAGTACATTGGCTTGTCGAAACTAATTACTTTAGTTTTTAATCTAAGTTTTTGTTTTTCTAAATATATGTCCTTGTTATTCTGAATATGAGTACATAGTTTTTGTGAATCTAAGTACATTGATTTTGTAAATCAAGTACTTTTTCTTCAGAATCCAAGTAAATTTTATAAGGGGTAAGTCATTGTTTTTTTGTGAATCAAGGTACTTTTGTATTCTGAATTCAAGTACATTGATTTTCTAAAGGCAAGTAACTGGTTCTCTGAATCTATCTAATTTATTTTTCTGAATCCAAGGACATTGATATTCTGAGTATAAGTACATTGTATTTTTTTTCTCAATCCAAGTACACTAATTTTCTCAATCCAAGTACAGTGTTTTTCTGAATGCAAAATCATTGTTTTTCTAAACAAAAGTTTTAATTTTTTGGAATGCTAGTGCATTATTTTTCTGAACACAAATACATTTTCCTGAATTCAAGTACATTTTCCTGAATTCAAGTACATTTTCCTGAATTCAAGTACATCAATTTTTTGAAAGCAAGTACATTGTTTTTCTGAATTCAAGAAATTGATTTTTCTGAATTCAAGTACATTGTTTTTCTGAATTTATGTATGTTGTTTTTTTTTTCTGAATCCAAGTAAATTATTTTCTGAATCTAAGCACTTTTTTTCTGAATGCGATCGCTTTATTTTTCTGAATCATTGTTTTTTTTCTGAAGTACATCGTTTATTTTAATCCAAGTACTATTTATTTTGAATCCAAGAACATTGATTTTTTTCTGAATACAAACATTTCTTATTATCATTTCGGGTAACTTGATTTTTTTAATCCAAATACCTTCTGAATCGAAGTACATTGTTTTCTGAATGCATTATATTACTTTTCTGAATCCAAGTACATATTTTTCCATAATCTAAGTACCTTGTTTTACTTTATCCAAGTACATTATTTGTCTAATCCAAGTACTTTATTTTGTTGAAAGTACTTTTTGTTTCTATATATACTTACTTTGTTTTTCTGAATCAAAGTACATCTTTTTCTGAATGAGGTACTTTATACTATTTACATTATTCGGGCTATTGTCCTCATCTTGGTTGCCATTTGTGCGACGTTTCGGCCGTTGTACGCTCTGGTCTTTTTCAGGTGCTAGGAATTTCGAATCGAACTCTTTATTACGATTACTGAGGTACATCATTCGCATTCCTTGTGTGAAGCCAATTTTGGTAGTCATGATTTGCATGTAGCCAGGTATTGAACTCACAACTCTTTGGGTTAACTCACTGGAACTAGCCAACGTCTATATCCACTGGGCCACTAATGATTTTCTCTGGCACTCCTTATTACTGGTTTCCATATTGTATTCATTTTTATGCTTGGTCGGCCTAGGAGATTTTTGTAGTTTAACATGCATGCTGATTCCTTAAGTTTACGTAGTTTCTTGTGGCGTTCTGCATCTATTATTTCAACTTCATTTGGTAGTATGATGATGTCCTAATTTCTCTCTAGGGTCCTGATTGGTAGCCACCTCCTCTTCTGTGATGTTTGGTTTGGGTAGCTTGGTTTTCTCCAATGTCTATCTCACTTTCCATCTTGGCTCATCAGCCTGATCCAGAGGGATGTTCAAGGTTATTTACTCGATACCAGCTGACAAAGGTAATGCAACTGTAGTAATGGACAAAACTGAATACACCAAGAAACAGGAAGCTACTATACTTAGACATCGAAGCCTGAATTAAAGAAATAGACTTGAACATCCCTCAGACCCCGGACAGATGAGCTAAGCTGGAAAGGGAGAAAGCCAAGCCACCCAAACCAAACATCACGAAAGAGGAGGGGCTGGCAATCAGGACCCTACAGAGGAATGAGAACATCATCATATTACCAGCTGACAAAGACAATGCAACTGTAGTGATGGACAAAACTGAATACACCAAGAAGCTGGAAGACCTCATTAGAAGTGGTAGCTATTGTAAGTAAAGAAAGATCTCACGTTGAAAACGGAACGACAGCTGTCGCAGATCCTAATCAAAAACAAGGATCACTTCAAGCCTAGGACATACAGGCAGTTGTCTTAACGTTACAGCAAGGTACCTCACATGTATGGTCTACCTAAGATTCATAAAGACGGTATTCCGGTCAGGCCGATTGTTAGCAGCCTAGGCTCAGTGTGCCGCTCGCTTTCTTGTAGATATAATTGACCCACTGATAGGAAAGTCAGCATCATATCTATGAAACACCGCCCACTTCGCTGAACTTATCAAAGATGCTCCCATCCAATGCCACCAGATTGTGAGCCTGTATGTGGTGAGTCTGTTCACCAAGGTACCCACGGTGGAGGCACTATCGGTAGTCAGGGAAAGACTGGCATCGGACTAATCCCTAGGACAGCGTACCAGTGTTCCACTAGATAACCTGATAGAGATGCTGATTCTCTGCACACAAACAACACACTTCAGATTAGGAACATACATATATCGACAGAATGAAGGCCTAGCAATGGGCTCGCCATTATCACCATCACTGGCTAACATATACATTGAATACTTTGAAAAGATGGCATTAGAATCCACAGTTCTAAAACCAACTCTATGACTGAGATACGTTGATGAGACCTTCATACTCTGGCTACATCAGGAGGAAGTCCAGAAGCTACTGGACCATATGAACACAATAAAACCATCCATACAGTTCACTATGGAAAAAGAGAATGACAAAAAACTGGCATTACAGGATGTAATAATAACGCAAACAGAGGTGAAGTTCAAGACTTCCGTATACCGCAAGCCAACATTCACCGGACAATACCTCAACTTTAATTCCCACCACCCATACAATGTAAAAAAGGGATTATCTTCTGCTTGCAACATTGGGCAAAAGTCATAAGCAGCGACCCAGAGACATACGAACAGGAAATGGTCAGTATAAGGAGTATCCTATGATGCAACAATTATCCAGGGTACATGACAACAACTCCAACAAACATGGAGGAGAGGGTGCATGAGGTCTATGTACCCTATGTTAAGGGGTTATCGGAGAAAATATAAAGGATCTGTGGTTAATATAAAATCAGTACGATCTTCAGAAGTGGTTCTATACTTTGCAGATATATCTCCCGAGTAAGCCCTCCAACAGAGGAGGACATGACTAAGGACTGTGTACGGCATTCCATGGAAAGAAATATAAAGGAGAAACAGGCCGCCTCACGGCTACAAGAACACTGCAAGGCCGTAATACGAGGGAGGATAGAAAAATCATGCGAAGCTGACCCCATATGGAGAGATAAAGAGAATCACCGCCATCTATGGAATGAAGTTGAAATTATAAATAAAGAACGCAACTGAAAACTACGTAAACCTAAAGAATCAGCACATATGCTAGGCTACAAAAGTTTCCTACGCCGATCAAACATAAAGATGAATACAATATGGAAACCAGTAATACGGAATGTCAGAGAAAATCATTAGTGTCAAAAATTGCAATATGAGCTCTGGTAAAAAACGAATACCAAACATTCGGTTTATAAGTCCCAGAAATTCAGTTGTTGTTGTCATTAAGGACACATGGATAGTGAATATAGACATTGGTTAGTTCCAGTGACTTGACCCAAAAAGTTGAGATTTCAGTACCAGGCTGCAGCTGTCCGGTTAGAGAGAAATAACTCATTACTACCAAAAGAGGCTTCGTACAAGGAATGAGAATGATATATCCTAGTGATCGTAATAGTTTTCGGTTCGAAATTTCTAGCACCTGAAGAAGACCGGAGTGTACAACGGGCGAAATGTACAAATTGCAATCAAGATGAGGTCCGAATAATGTAAATAGTGTAAATGCTACCTCATCTCAGAAATATAGACAAATACTGAGATATTTTTTCTGAATCCAAGTAATGATTTTTCTGAACGGAAGTACATTGTTTTCTGAATTTAATACTTGGGTTCTCTGAATTTAAGTACATTAATTTTCTAAATCCAAGTACATTGATTTTCTAAATCTAAGTATATTATTTTTCTGAGTCTAAAAAAATTGTATTTCTAAATTCAAGTATTTTTTTTTTAATCCAGATACATTGTTTCTCTGAACCAAAGTACATTGTTTTCTGAATGCAAGTACATTTTTCTGAGTCCAAGTACATATTTTTTCCTCAATTCAAGTACTTTGTTTTTTTTATGCCAAGTATTATTTGTCTAATTCAAGTTTTTATTTTGCTGAAAGTACTTCGTGTTTCTAAATATAATTAATTTTTTTCTGAATCCATGTACATTGTTTTTCTTTAATTCAATTACCTTGATTTTTTGAATTAAAGTACAGTGTTTTTTTGACTCGAAGTACATTGCTTTTTTCTGAAACCAATTAAATTGTTTTAATAAATCAAATTACATTTATTTTTAATTCTTATTATTTTGCTTTTTCTGTTTTTGTTTTTCTGTTTTTGTTTAAACTTTGTTTTTCTTAATCTAAATACAGTGTTTTTCTGAATGAACTACTTTTTTATCTGAATCAAAGTAATGATTTTGCTGAATGGAATACATTGTTTTATGGTTTAATTTTGGTTTCTCTTAATTTAAGTACATTAATTTTCTTAATAATATACTTTGTTTTTCTGAATCCAAGTATTTTGTTTTCTGAATCCAAATACATTGTTTTTCAGAAACCAAGTACACTATGTCTCTAAAATAAAGCACTTTGTTTATCTGAATGCAAGTACATATATGTTCTGAGTCCACCTACTTTTTTTCTGAATCCAGAAACATTGTTTTTCTGATTTCAAATACTTGGCTTTTTAAATCGAAGTACATAACTTTTCTGAATCCAAGTACATTGTTTTTTTCCGAATCCAAATACATTGTTTTTCTAAATACAAATATTTGTCTTTTTTTGTATACAGTTACAGTATTTTTTCTGATTCTCAATACTTTGTTTTTCTAAATCCAAGTCCTTTATTTTTCTTAATCCAACTGCATTCTTTTTCTGCAACCATTTCCTTTTTTTTCTGAATGCAAGTACATTGTTGTTCCGAGTCTAATTCCTTTGTTTTATCTGAATCTAAGTACTTTGTTCTTTCCGAATCAAAGTATTTTGTTTTTCTGAATCCAAGTACATTGCTTTTCTGAATTCTTAAAGTTTGTTTTCCTGAATCGAATGATTTTGTTTTTCTGAATCCACGTACATTATTTTTCATAATGCACATACATTGAATCGAATATATATATATATATATATATATATATATATATCAACTTTATCCCCAACATACTCCCTTTCTTCAAAATTCTAACGGGCAATTTAGAAGACTTATCCCCTTATCACTAACCCCCGCCAACATCCCACACACAACTCGCCAAATATAAGAAAAGAGACTTTCCATTCCTTTCCACACCACCTAAGGAGACATTGTCATTTCAGTATTGAAACAAAATGTACACTTTGTAGTGGATAAAAACTGTACATGTTCTAAGCTATATATATATATATATATATATATATATATATATAATCATCCGCAGACAGATCTGTCTCACTGTATAGAAGTTAGTTAGAGTGCTCTAATTCATGACTGAATAAGCGATATTTCATTTGAAAATGAGTTATTTCGGCGACCTATGTTTCAACCTTTTGGTATCTTCATTCGATTTATAATAACTGATTTTCCAACGTTTTTCAAACGTACAACAGATTTTTACGAACGCGCGACAAGGAGGAGTTACTGAAGGATTTTCAAGCACTTTCATCGAGGTTTGTATGATCCTAAGATGTATTTATTAGCGTGATTACATCTGGACAATGCTTCTAAAATTTCATTTAGTTTTATTTCTGGAAACAATATTATGGATAACTTTTCTTCTTCGTACAACCATCACCACCGTTGTCATTTTTTACTATACTCCATGTTATATCAGGATCTTTTCCATGTTTTTAATTTTCACATTTGGCTCGCCAGTTTGCTATCATTTTTAATATTTTACAACTTAAATGTTGATTGGTGATTTTTCCATGTTTTTCAAATTCTTTTTGTAGAACCCAAATATGTTTTTCTTTGTTCATCTGTATCATGCACTTCTACTTTGTAAATAATTTCTTCTGTTTCACAAAGTCCGACAAGTGAGCTTTTATTTTTTCGCTACAGTTACACTCTTTATTATTGACATTATGTTGTTATTTTTTAGTTTTCTTATGTTTTTTAATGTAATATATTTTCTACATGATTAGTAATGCTATAACTTAATTTAATTGAATTCCTATTGAATATTTCATTTAATTCTGAGTTTTTGAGAAGTGTTTATTAATTGATTTTTTAAAAATATTTGCCCTATTTTGGAATTTACTTCTGAGTTAAACGGGAGGTTGAACCAAATAATATTTCTATTTTTAGTATTATTTTTCATTTGTTTGTTTAACTGAGGTTTGTATTCTAATTTGTTTTTATGGCCACTTTCATTTAAGGCCCTTTCATAATTCTGAAATTTCGGCTCCATCAGACGAGCTTTGTAGCACATCAAATGTGATTTTGTTAATTTCTTTTAATCCATGCTTCACCAATTGTGGAATAGGATAGATTTTCGACAATGTAATATTATATTTATGTATATAAAAATAGGCAAATCTTACAACGGCGTTGATGTCTACAGATTGTTCCAAGAAGAAAAGTTAGCCATCATATTGTTTCCACAACAACAACAAAAATGACTAAATGAAAAACCAAAAGTAATGTTCAGATGTAATCACACCTACAAGTACATCTTGGATCATGCAAACCTGGATGAAGGTGTGTTTAAGATTCTTAAGTCATTCCTTCCTAATTTTGAAAATTGTCGTTTGTTTAAAAATTCCAGTCGCTCGTTCATAAAAACCCCTGATGTATGTTTGAAAAACATCGGAAAATCAGTTATTATAAATCGCCTGAAGATACCGAAAGGTTGAAACCTAGGTTGCAGAAATAACTCATTTCCAAATGAAAAATATTCAAAATCTCTACAATATAAATGTACTGAGCACTTTTTAATGTAACTTTGTACTGGTCTAATTTAATTATACCAAAAAATATTTAATAATAGATAGATAGATAGATAGATAGATAGATAGATAGATAGATAGATAGATAGATAGATAGTTTCCTATTTGTTCTTATCATATATGTGTGTTTGTGTGTGTGTAAATATAGATTTATAGCTATAAGAAATGCATATATTCGTAAACCCCTCCTACAATACTGAATTTGATCCCCATTGCGCAGACCTCACCCGTAGGCCTATACTGAGTAAGTTATCTTAAAAAAACTTGTTTTCTTTGAAGATGTTTTTGGTTCCTGTAAGTCTTGTTACACTACTAAATGCAATCAATTTTAATGCGATAGAACGCAAGAAGACTTTAATTAAACTTTCAGTCATTTTCTTCTTTGCCATTGGTGTCCAATTTACGATGCAAATGACGCCGATTATATATCAGTTTTTAAGAAAACTAAAATTCAATAAATATTGTAACATTATTGTTTATTAAGAAAAGGTGAATGTTTTCTATTTTCAAATAACTCTACGACGATTAGTCGAGATAGTAACTCTCTTGAGTACTCTAGTACTACTAGTAGTTGTAGTACTAGTAGTAGTAAAAAGAGTCAAGGCTCAAGAAAAAAAATGGCAGCTCTCTGGATGTCGTTTTACTATAATTAGGATTGCCTCAAGATTTTTGTTTTTTTTACATTTTATTTATATCTTTACACTCTCCTTCAGAGCTCATCACGTTTCGGTGCGAAAATTATCACTTGACTTTGTCGTGGTCTTTTTATTATCTTTCCTAACTAGGCAGAGTTCTTCCATTTGCCGACAGATGGCGCCAGTTTCTGCTGATGGGCCTCAGGAAGGGAACCAAAGTTGGGATGCTCTGACAATATATTAAATGCAAGTATTTCGTAATATACAGAATAGTACGTGCGATGAGACATGATTTACACTTGACAAGATGACAAAGGAGGTAATATGTGCTACTGTCAGTGCAGTTCAGGTGTTTACGACATTGTAATGTTCCATTGTACTCACTTAGCCAATCTTTTATTCATAACATGTACAAGTTGATAGATTTTTACAAGATAAGTGGCAATGGTATATAGCGTAGGCAAAACTAAAGTCATGTTTTTCCTTCATATTGTGGTGGATGGGCGAATGGTGTAATGGATAGCGGATCGGAATATAAAGATCGTGAAAGCCGAGATCGAATTCTAATTCTGACGTAAACATTGCCTGAATCGCTGACAGAAAACAAAAAAATTAACTTTTAATTAAATTTTCGAACGTGTTAGAAAGGTTTTAAAAACAAAATTAAAATAATAACAACAAAATTTGATGTTTCCTTTTAATAATAGCATAAACATTTTTATGATAAAACCTTGTTTTTATTAAGTTTGAGCCCTTTTAATGTCGATATGCATTGGGAGGGCAATTGTGTAGAGGTACATAAATTCGTAGATTTTTCTTCTGTTTGACAACAACCTCCATCTCATAGATGATAAAGAATAACAAATCTGATTTTCTCAACGATTTTCTATTAAAAAAATAACTTACTTGTATAATTTGTTTTTCGGTGCGTGGTTGAAAGAAGGATGCTTATTTTTATTTTCTGTCTTTCAAATGTTCAATTTTACATTTCTTAAGCGAGGAGGAAAAATATAGATGATGAGTCAAGGATAATATTTTTCCAAATGAGTTTCTAAAAATCTGTGAGCCTCTTTCATCTGGGCGACAGAGACATTTTGGCTTCACTCTGGAAGCGTTAATTAAACGAATGTTTACACTGACCGGGGCGATAAAAGCGAGATCAGGCGCCGTGCATAAGATCAAAGAGTTCAATAATGTCATTGTAGGTCATTCTAAGTATTGTGAATCTTGAATGGCATACTTTTGGGTTGTAAAAGGAATCAGACTTTCTTTTTCTATATTTGAAGGGACACTTTTCATTGCAATATTTTTAATCGACCGCGAGCGAGTAAATTAATAAACTTTAATCACCCAATTAAGTTTTTAATCGACTGAGTCGATCGGGTAGTGAAATCTCAAAGGCTATATATATAAACGCACAACGAGTAATTGAATTAACAATTAAACAAAAATATTATTTATTTTTTAATAAATAATATTTTTTGTTTAATTTGATAAACATCCAAAGGTTCTAATTAAGATGATTTTTCCTAAATATTTTTAGTATAATGTGTGGACTTTAAACAGGAAAGACCAGTAACAATGTCAGTCAAAAGTGTGAATTTCGAACGGGAACCATGAGTAAGGCAGTCAGCCAAATGTTGATCGTCAAACGAGAGACAGCAAGACATTCGACAAAAACTGTAAATATCGTACTGGAAATTTTAGTAAGACGGCCAGCTAAAAATTTGAACTTTAAGCGGGAGACATTAGTGAGACAGCTAATCGAAAGTGTGAACTTCCAACAAGAGACATGAGTAAATCAGTCAGCCAAATGTTGATCGTCGAACGGGAGACATCAGAAATATATCCGGCCAAAAGTGTGAATATCGTATTGGACACATCAGTAACACCGCCAGCCGAAAGTGTGAACTTTGAACTTTGAGTGAGAGACATCAGTCAGGCAGCTAACCGAAAGTATAAATTTCGAACGGAGACATCAATAAGACAGCCAAACCTATGAACTTTGAAAAGAAGCTATCAGAAAGACAGTCAGCCAAACGTGTGAACTTTGAAAAGAAGCTATCAGGAAGACAGCCAGTCAAACCTGTGAACTTTGAAAAGAAGCTATCAGAAAGACAGTCAGCCGAACGTGTGAACTTTGAAAAGAAGCTATCAGGAAGACAGCCAGTCAAACCTGTGAACTTTGAAAAGAAGCTATCAGAAAGACAGTCAGCCAAACGTGTGAACTTTGAAAAGAAGCTATCAGGAAGACAGCCAGTCAAACCTGTGAACTTTGAAAAGAAGCTATCAGAAAGACAGTCAGCCGAACGTGTGAACTTTGAAAAGAAGCTATCAGGAAGACAGCCAGTCAAACCTGTGAACTTTGAAAAGAAGCTATCAGAAAGACAGTCAGCCGAACGTGTGAACTTTGAAAAGAAGCTATCAGGAAGACAGCCAGTCAAACCTGTGAACTTTGAAAAGAAGCTATCAGAAAGACAGTCAGCCGAACGTGTGAACTTTGAAAAGAAGCTATCAGGAAGACAGCCAGTCAAACCTGTGAACTTTGAAAAGAAGCTATCAGAAAGACAGTCAGCCAAACGTGTGAACTTTGAAAAGAAGCTATCAGGAAGACAGCCAGTCAAACCTGTGAACTTTGAAAAGAAGCTATCAGAAAGACAGTCAGCCGAACGTGTGAACTTTGAAAAGAAGCTATCAGGAAGACAGCCAGTCAAACCTGTGAACTTTGAAAAGAAGCTATCAGGAAGACAGCCAACCAAATGTGCAAAATTCGAACGGAAGACATCAGTACGACAACCAACGAGAAAAGTGTACTTCGAACTGGAGTAAGTCATCCATCCGAAAGGAGACATCTGTGTGACAGCTAGCGCAAATTGGGATATTCGAGTCTGAAATATCAGTAAGACAGTCAGCTAAACGTGTGACCTTCGAGCGGGAGACATCAGTATGATCAGTCAGTTAGTTAAGGGCCATACGTGATATACGCTTGGGCGATCATGTCTCGAAAGAGACGTGACTGACTGGGCAGAAAATTATCCCGCAGTAGGTTGCCATTGCTTTCTGCGGTAGACTGGTTGCCGACCAAGGCTATAGAACCCAATCTCTCCTGCTATTTAACCCATAACTGGAGGGAAGAGACTGATTAATACCTTTCCCAAGGGTATTTGCGCGCAAGTGAATACAATGGATTCAACTGGAATCAGTATGATAGCCGGCTAAAATTGTGAATGTTGAACGAAAGACATCAGTGAAATAACCATCCAAATATGTGCAATTCAGATAGCGAGCAAGTCAAAAGTGTGAACATGGAACGGTAGATATCAGTAAAACAGCCTGTAAAAAATATGAAATTTGAACGTGAAACATTAGTCAGACAGCCTGGATATTTTGTAATAAAATTAAAGTAACGTATGTGCCAGTAAATGAATATAGGAGCAACGATAGGACACAGCGAGTAATAGAAGAACTGTTAAAAATTAAAAAATTAAATTAAAGCGGAAGTATTAGATGGTCTCTACTGAATGTGTCAGTAAATGAACATAGGTCCAAGGGCGATATACTGCGTCTAAAAGTTGAAGCATCTTAAGGTACCTTCACTATTTCGCGGGAAAAACAGTATCGCGTGATGGAAAGGGCCACAAACTTGACGAAAATAAAATTTTATCGTTAAAATGTTCATATTGTTCTTAAGAGGAAAGATTAAAGAATTTTTTAATTATTTTTTTAGTTTTTTTAATCCTTTCTAACACGTTCAAAATTTTAGTTAAATCTTGTTTTTATTTGTATCATCGCCTTCTCTCATTATTAACACTGATTTTTTTTCCTCGTTTTTTCCGTAGAAAAACCATTTATTTAGAAATTCTTGTAAAAATCAAATAGTTGTCCAGTTTTAATGAAACTTTTAGGATTTATTTACAAATGAATGAAATTATTTTTTCTCATAACAAACCACGTACCAGGACAGAACACACACACACACACACACACACACACACACACACACACACACACACATAAAAGTAGAATCAATTACAGCACACACAACGAGCAAACACCACCAGATAAATCAGACAGATAAGACAGCAGCAATGTAACTGATATTTTTTGAACCAGTCAAAGTCACATCAACTCCTAGATCCTACGAACTGATTCCATCAGACCAATAAAAACCCCAACTTGAATACACACACACACACACACACACACACCATTAGACCATAAAATAAAAAAACAACTAAAACAGATACACACTCGCACACACACACACACGCACACATACATACACGCACACACGTACAGCAGCAGTCGATAAAGCCAGCCATTCATAGATGGGCAGCTAAAAAGCACGGTCATTCTAAGGATTTCTCTGCCATTCTGATGATGAGATTATAGTCTCGAAATATCATAATAAACAGGTCATACAAACACCTCCCGACCTTCCTTTCTTTCATTCAACGCATTGTGACAGCCTTCAAGACATAACACATACAACTATTTTACGCAATGCTTCAAGCAAATTACAAAACTTTACTATTTTTTATATGTTTTTTTAGAAAATATTGGTAATATTTTTTTAAATGCCCCCCGACTTACTTAAATTCATGAAATTTCGCACGTAACCTTCTTATTCTTTTGTTTAGTGCCAACTAAATAAAAATCTGCTCTGAGTTGAAAAATAATAAATTTAATAAAACTGTGACATTACTTAATTAGAAAAGATTCTAATTGCTTTTGTAAATAAGTAATATTAATAACATTATTGTCTGAAGAAATAAAGTCGTTTTGACTAATAATGAATTTTTACAAGAATTTTTTCAATTTTTTTACATTTGAATTATAATAATTTATAATAATTGAAAATCGTGTAAAATCTCTATATTGCGGTATTCCCTGGAGGTTATATAATAATTAAATGTGACATTACAATCGATATAATTTCTATCCGAAATACACCAGTATTTTTTACTTAATGGAAATAATAAACTTAATCATTAATATTTAATTAACTCTAACATGAAATCTTCAAGAATAATTTTCATTTAAAAAAATTTATTTTAAACTTGGGTATCGAAAAACTATGCCGAAATATTGGAGGTACCTAGTTTAGATATTTAAATTAAAATTAAAGTCACAGTATTTCATAGGTCTGCCGTATGTACCAGTAAATGAATATAGGTCCAACGAAAGGTCAAAACACCTTAAAAAAGAAAGATTCAGATTTTTTAAAATAAAATTTAAACGTCAAGATTTTTTGGTTCATATCGAATGTGCCAGTAAATGAATATAAGTCTTCTTTAAGGTGATGTGACCTTTCGTTGGACCTAAATTCATTTACAGACACACTCGGTATAAAGCATAAAATCTTGACGTTTAAAGTTTATTTTAAAAACTTTGTACCCTTTTTCTTTAATTTGTTGTGACCTTTCGTTGGATCTATGTTCATTTGCTGGCACATAAGTTATAAATCATGAAATCTTGACGTTTAAAATTTATTTTAAATAATCTGAACTCATTTTCTTTAAGGTATTTTGACCTTTCGTTGGATCTGTATTCATTTACTCGTACATTCAGTATAAAACATAAAATCGTGACGTTTAAAATTTACTTTAAAAAATCTGAAACTTTCGTCTTTATGTTGTTGTGACCTTTGGATCTATATTTATTAAATGGCACATTTGATGTAAACGATCAAATGATGAAGTTCAAAGTTTATTTTAAAAAATTTGAACCCTTCGTCTTTAAGGTGTTATGATCTTCCTTTGGACCTATATTCACTTACTGGCACATTCGATATAAACAATAAAATCTTGAAGTTTAAATTTTATTTCAAACAATCTGAACCGCTTATCTTTAAATTGTGACCTTTCGTTGGACCTACAGTCATTTATTGGCACATTCTGTACAAATCATAAATTGTTGAAGTTTAAAGTTTATTTTAAAAAATCTGAACCGTTTTTCTTTAATTTGTTTTGACCTTTCGTTAGACCTAAATTCATTTACTGGCATATTCGTTATAAGCCATAAAATCTTGGCGTTTAAAGTTTATTTTAAAAATTCTGAACCCCTTTTTATTAAGTTCTTGTGACTTTTTTGGACCTAAATTCATTTACAGACACACTCGGTATAAAGCATAAAATCTTGATGTTTTATGTTTATTTTTAAAAATTTGTACCCTTTTTCTTTAATTTGTTGTGACCTTTCGTAGGATCTGTATTCATTTGCTAGCACATAGGTTATAAATCATAAAATCCTGACGTTTAAATTTTATTTTAAAAAATCTGAACCCATTTTCTTTAAGGCGTTATTACATTATGTTGGATCTATATTCATTTACTTGCATATTCGGGATAAGTCATAAAATCTTGACGTTTAAAATTTATTTTAAAAATCTGAATCAATCTTTCTTCAAGGTGTTGTGACCTTTCGTTCAATTTATATTCATTTAATGTAACATACGGCATGAACCATTAAAACTTGACGCTTAAATTTTATTTTAAAAATCTGAATCAATTCTTCAAGGTGTTGTGACCTTTCGTTCAATTTATATTCATTTAATGTAACATACGGCATGAACCATTAAAACTTGACGCTTAAATTTTATTTTAAAAATCTGAATCAATCTTCTTCAAGGTGTTGTGACCTTTCGTTCAATTTATATTCATTTAATATAACATACGGCATGAACCATTAAAACTTGACGCTTAAATTTTATTTTAAAATCTGAATCAATCTTCTTCAAGGTGTTGTGACCTTTCGTTCAATTTATATTCATTTAAATGTAAACATACGGCATGAACCATTAAAACTTGACGCTTAAATTTTATTTTAAAAATCTGAATCAATCTTCTTCAAGGTGTTGTGACCTTTCGTTCAATTTATATTCATTTAATGTAACATACGGCATGAACCATTAAACTTGACGCTTAAATTTTATTTTAAAATCTGAATCAATCTCTTCAAGGTGTTGTGACCTTTCATTCAATTTATATTCATTTAATGTAACATACGGCATGAACCATTAAAACTTGACGCTTAAATTTTATTTTAAAATCTGAATCAATCTTCTCTTCAAGGTGTTGTGACCTTTCATTCAATTTATATTCATTTAATGTAACATACGGCATGAACCATTAAAACTTGACGCTTAAATTTTATTTTAAAAATCTGAATCAATCTTCTTCAAGGTGTTGTGACCTTTCATTCAATTTATATTCATTTAATGTAACATACGGCATGAACCATTAAAACTTGACGCTTAAATTTTATTTAA
Source organism: Ascarosepion bandense (assembly GCA_037127315.1). Classification (NCBI taxonomy): domain Eukaryota; kingdom Metazoa; phylum Mollusca; class Cephalopoda; order Sepiida; family Sepiidae; genus Ascarosepion; species Ascarosepion bandense. Next base: position 2,405,609 of record JBBBDQ010000531.1, on the reverse strand, counting down.
AAAATCTGAATCAATCTTCTTCAAGGTGTTGTGACTTTCATTCAATTTATATTCATTTAATGTAACATACGGCATGAACCATTAAAACTTGACGCTTAAATTTTATTTTAAAAATCTGAATCAATCTTCTTCAAGGTGTTGTGACCTTTCATTCAATTTATATTCATTTAATGTAACATACGGCATGAACCATTAAAACTTGACGCTTAAATTTTATTTTAAAATCTGAATCAATCTTCTTCAAGGTGTTGTGACCTTTCATTCAATTTATATTCATTTAATGTAACATACGGCATGAACCATTAAAACTTGACGCTTAAATTTTATTTTAAAATCTGAATCAATCTTCTTCAAGGTGTTGTGACCTTTCGTTCAATTTATATTCATTTAATGTAAACATACGTACGAACCATTAAAACTTGACGCTTAAATTTATTTTAAAAATCTGAATCAATCTTCTCTTCAAGGTGTTGTGACTTTTCATTCAATTTATATTCATTTAATGTAACATATGGCATGAATTATTAAAAACTTGACGCTTAAATTTTATTTTAAAAATCTTTTGAATCAACTTCTTCAAAGGTGTTGTGACCTTTCATTCACTCTATATTCATTTAATGGTAAGATATTATACGGGAACCATTAAAACCTGACGCTTAAATTTTATTTATAACAATCAGAACCCTTTTTCTTTAAGGTGTTGTTACCTTTTGGTGGATCTATATTCAATTACTGGCACAAGCGGTATAAACGAAAAAATCTTAACGTTTAAATTATATTTTAAAAAATCTGAACCCTTCCCCTTTAGGTGTTGTGACCTTTCGTTCGACTTATATTCATTTACTGGTACATTTGGTATAAACCATAAAATCTTGACAGTTGAAATTTATGCTAAAAATTCTGAAACCCTCTTCCTTAATTTATTGTGACCTTTCCTTGGATCTAGATTCATTTACTGGCATAATCGGAATAAACCATAAAACTTTGACGTTTGCAGTACATTTTGAAAAATCTGAACCGCTCTTCATTAAGGTGTTGTAACCTTTTGTTAAACCTAAATTCATGTACTGACACACCCGGTATAAACCATAAAATCTTAACATTAAATTTTATCCTTAAATATCAGAATCCCTTTTTTTTAAGGTGTTGTTTCTTTCGTTAGATCTATATTCAGTTACTGGTACATTTAGTATAAACCATAAAATCTTGACGTTTAAATTTAAAAAAAAAAATCTGAAAATTTTTATCTTTAATTTGTTGTGACCTTTTGTTGAAACTATATTAATTTACTGGCACAATACTAAAGAGGGGTACAGATTTTAAAATAAATTTTAAACGTCAAGATTTTATGGTTTATACCGTATGTGCCAGTAAATGAATATAGGTCAAACTAAATGTGACAACACCTTAAAAAAAATTGTTCAGATTTTTTAAAATAAATTTTAAATATCAAGATTTTATGGTCTATACCAACTGTGCCAGCAAATGAATATAGGTCCAAAGAAAGATCACAACAAATTAAAGAAGAGGGGTTCAGATTTTTTAAATATACTTTAAACTTCAAGATTTTATGGTTTATACCGAAAGTACCAGTAAATGAATATACGTCCAACAAAATTAACAACACTTTAAAGAAAAAGGGTTCAGACTTAAATAAACTTTAAACTTCATGATTTTATGGTGTATACCAAATATGCCAGTAAATGAATATAGATCCAACGAAAAGTCACAGCACCTTAAAGAAGAAGGGTTCAGATTTTTTAAAATAAATTTTAAACGTCAAGATTTTGTGGTTTATAGCGAATGTGCCAGTAAATGAATATAGGTCAAACTAAATGTCACAACTCCTTAAAGAAAAATGGTTCAGATTTTTTAAAATAAATTTTAAATATCAAGATTTTATGGTCTATACCAACTGTGCCAGCAAATGAATATAGGTCCAAAGAAAGGTCACAACAAATTAAAGAAGAGGGGTTCAGATTTTTTTAAATAAACTTTAAACGTCAAGATTTTATGGTTTATAGCGAATGTGCCAGTAAATGAATATAGATCCAACGAAAGGTCACAGCACCTTAAAGAAGGTTTCAGATTTTTTAAAACAAAATTTAAACGTCAAGATTTTATGGTGTATACCAAATGTGCCAGTAAATGAATATAGGTCAAACTAAATGTCACAACACCTTAAATAAGAGGTGTAGCGTTTAGTTGTTGAGAAAGTATATCGCCGAAAAATAAAAGAAACTTGCCCATTTCACCCTAAACCATCAATGGTTGACTCATGCCAGCTCTAAATTGACGACATACCGTGACCAATATTCGAACATAGCATTATATCAGAATTTAAGATTATATTTCAGTAAGCCGATACATCAAATCTGAAGACGAAATGTCTATTAAACAAAATTCATCAGCCGGAAAACGCGATAATTCACCGAGCGACAAAAAAAAAAAAAGCAATAAATAAAATTCATCAACCAGCAATAAAAAAACAAAACAAAAAAACGGCAATAAAACGAAATTCAACAGCCAGCAAAAACAGGGTCAATCAGTCAGTTAAGTGCTATACGTGATACACGCTTGGGCGATGATGTCTCGAAAGAGACATGACTGCCTGGGCAGAAGATTATCCGGCAGTAGGTTACCATTGCTTTCTGCGGTAGACTGGTTGCCGACCAAGACTATAGAACCCAATCTGTCCTGCGATTTAACCTATAACTGGGAGGAAGAGATGGATTAATACCTTTCCCAAGGGTATTTGCGCGTAAGTGAATACAATGGATTCAACTGGAATTCAAACTCGGCTCCTCGGTTTCTCGTTCCGAGCCGATATCCACTGTACCACAACGCACATAAATCCAAATTCATTAACCGGCAAAATTGAACAATAAAACAAAGTTCATCAACCGGCAAAATAAATAAATAAATAAATAACAAACAGGGTACCCAAAGAAAATTTATCAGCCGACCCCCCCCCCAAAAAAAACAAAAAAACAAGCAAACAAAAAAAAAGCACAGGACAATAAAGTAATATTCATCTGCCGGCAAAAACAGGGTAATAAAAAAGTTTCATCAGCCGAAAAAAAACTAGAGTAATAAAACAAATTCATCAACCGTCACAAATAAATAAGAAAAAATAGGACAATCAAACAAAATTCAATAACCGCAAAAAAAACCCAAAAAAACAAAAAAAAAAACAGTGCAATAAATTAAAATTCATCGTCTGGCAAAACTGAACAATAAAACGAAATTCTTCAACCTGCAAAAAAAAGAAAAAGAAAAACAGGGCACTAAAACAAAATTTTTCAGCCGACAAAAAGAAAAAAAAGAACAATAAAACAAAATTCATCAGTCGGCAAAAACAGGGCAATAAAACTAATTTCATCAGACGACAAAACAAAGAGCAATAAAATCAGCCGATAAAAAAATAGAGCAATCAAACAAATTTCATCAGCTTGCAAAAACAGGACAATAAAATAAAATTCATCAACCAGCAAAAAAAAGACAAACTAAAAAAAAACAAACAATAAATCAATATTGATCGACGGACAAAAGTCAGACAATAAAACTAAAAATAAATGGGAAAAAATCGGTGTAATAAATCAAAATTCATTGTTTTGCAAAAACAGGTCACTAAAACAGAATTCCTCAGCAGGCAAAAAAACAGGGCATGAAACAAAATTCATCTGCTGACAAAAAACAGGCAATAAAACTAAATTAATAAAAAAATAGGTAATAAAGCAAAATTCAAAAACCGGACAAGAAAACTGGATTGAAAGATAGAAATTTGTAAATGAAATCAGCTTAAACCAAATTCATAGTTATGAAAATCAAGTTTTTGTGATTTGTTGTTTGAATGCTTGTTACTGTTTAGTGGCCTATCTACCTGTTTGGTTTCTGTGATTGACATGTGTATGTTGAATATGGGATAAGAATGGGTTATTTATTCTGTGTGTTTGTGTATGTAAGGTACATCATTATATATGTAACAACTTTTCAAATGAAAGCCGGTTTAGCGTCAAAATCTTCACCACGTGCTGGATGAACGTATGAATCTAGTGAGTGAAATTCTCTAGTTATTGATGACATTTGGGAAATAAAAAAGATTTAACATACATATATTTTATTTCGCTTTTTGTAAAAAAAATACTTTCACTGTTATATTCACCTCTAAAATCACGTGACTTGTTATATTTGTATGACCTTTAATTGATGATGTTCATCGTCTATGAATTGTTGGTGCCTTTGTCAACTTTTTTTTTTTTTTGCCCAGTTTCTTTTATTTAACAAAGACTAAGCCTATTCTTAACTTCTATGCATTGAGGGCTTTTTTTTAAAAACGTGAGAATCTAATAACAAAAATGCAAGTTCCTGTATATTTTAGCTCACAGTAGTATATAATGTGTGTCTTTGTTCCCTCTCGATCGACACAAATATCACAGGTGCCTTCCTGTTTTGCCAACGCGAACTCAGATATAAACACTGAGTGATCACATATCACAAACGAGAATTATCATCAACTGACAAGTATCACCATCACCGCCGTCAAGATCAATGACATTTCAAAAAAGAATCGGCGTCGATTTTGGTCATCAAATCACCGAAGAAACGAAGAGGATGTTTCGCCAACCGTTTCCATCGACCAATTCATTTCGGGACTATTTTGCTCTTTTAATCAGTAGTTATCCAGCACATTTTCTCGATTAATTTATTCGCTTACCGAATTAGACTCACCTTGGGTGTGGCTTATATTTTGACTTTGTTCATCCATGATTATAAGTCATTCATAAAATTATATTAAATCGCAAGCCGTCATTTGATCACAAAAGTTATTGATTTCTAATTGTTTTTTGTTGATTTTCTTATTTATTATTGTTTTTGTTTTTTCCATATGTTAAATTGAAAATAATTCAAAAATATTTTTAAAACTATGTAAAATATTCAATAAAGTACTTCTTGTTGAATGTGACAGCTGATTCTGATTAATGTTTGAACTCTTTGAAAATCATGGATTATAAATGCCAGTTCTTAATGCAGCCAGACCCTCACTACTTAAAGATCTGGCGCTACACGGTTCTTTAAACCCTAATATTCCCTACTTTTCTCTTTTTTACACAATAGCAAAAAATATAAATAAAATGATACATGGTAAATTCTAATTTTGAGTTGTTACCGCAAATTTTTGTTTTAATGAGTTTCGAAAATTCTTCGTTTAAAACTTGCCATGAGTTTATCCGGTTGACAGAGTGCTATAATAACCCAAGTTGTTATGAATGGAATACGCTAACGACTATTTGATAACAGCGGGAGAAAATTTCTATTTCCATTCGAGTCCAAAACTTTATAGGAAATATCCGTAAAATTGCAGAGAAGCAATCATTTTGTTTCTTCGAATTGATGAAGAGCATTTCTCTGTTACTTATTCACCTGTTGATCATGGATTTAGGAAATGTTTAAAAACTTAACAACTTTCATCTTTATAAAGGCCACGCAGACTAATGTTCGTCTCCAGTGTTAGTCTCTTCAAACACTAATAGATCCCGTTTTGAAAACATTAACTCGCGCTTACGAATTAACATCTGAGTTTCTACTTTGTCAATTAAAAACTTTACCAAATAGACCAAAACCCATATTCCTATATAACAAAGAAATGCAGACAATCCAAATGTAAAAAAATAAATCTATTGACCATGTTTTGAAAAGAATTTATTCAGTGTCTCTTCAAATTTACAATGAAGACAATTTATGCCCAGAGAACTGATTTCTGGAAACGGGTGTTTCTTTGAATTATGCTTCAATATGAAATCAATTTTGTAAAAATAGTTTTGATTGATATTGTCTACCTACCACAGTAAACGAAAAGAAAACAAATAATTAAATATTCTAATTTCAGTTATCTGCCCACAACGAAGAGAGACAAAGATACGAAGGGCGATGTTTAAATATGGATTTAGGTAAAAGTTTCAAACTAAGTCAAACAGAAAAACTGAGGAGAATCTTATCGTAATGACCGAAACTAAATATGATTTCATAAATCTTTTTAATTTTAAAGGCAGCAAATAATGATCGTAAATACTAATAAAAAACGGTGGACAATATTTACAAATCAAGACCTGGTTAAAATTTCAAGTACGTTCTTTTCAACTGTAATAATGCAAATTAATCAGGTTAATAAATCATATCAGTAACAGTTTTGTCCAGGATGTGCGTGGGAGGTAAATGATGTGCGAGGGTGGTGCAGCGAATATCGACTCGGACCGAGAAATCGAAGAGCAGAGTTCGAATTCGTTGCATTCACTTACGAACAAATATCTTTGGCAAAGGCATGAATCTATCACCTCTAGCTATGGATCAAATAACAGGGCAGATTGGGTTCTTATAGATTACATGATCACCCAAGCGAGTAGCACGTACAGCACTAAAGTAACAGAACCGCAAACATCTACTAAAAGCAGACAGTGTGTGTGTGTGTGTGTGCGCGCGTATGTGTATGCTTCTCTAAGTGTGTGTGTGTGTGCGTGTGTGTGTGCGTGCGCGCACGCGCGTATATGCTTGTATATGTGTGTGTGTAAAAAGATAGACTAATTTACGCCAAAACGTTTTCGACCGGATGATCGCTCTCTGTAAAATCATTTAGAAATGACTGAGCAAAGCTCTACGGTAGGCGTTCATATTGAGCTCATTTTGCTTATTTACAAAGCTTAGCTTATTTTAAAACAAGATAAACGAATCAGTATATATTAAACCACATATACTAGGCACGAAGATGGTGGTCATTGCACTATTTTAAACATTCTTATTCTGAAGCTATAGGAAAATGTTTAACGTTTATTGACTTGGCCTTGTTTGAAATATAACCGAACTCCGTATAACTTAGAAGATCAAATATTGGAGTGTGTGGAAGAATAAAAGTATATCTTTTGCATGTTTAAATAGAAATTATTTAATAGAAAAGAATAACATGAATTGGTAGAAGTTAATGTTTAATGAGAAACAATATTAAAAAGTTAAAGGTATCAAGAGTTCGTAGTAGTCCTTGCAATAATGAGTTTATGTGTATATAGGTAGTAACGTAAGTATGTATGTATGTATGTATGTATGTATGTATGTATGAGCGTTTATTGTTGGATAGGATTGTCTTTGAAGCTATCGCTTAGGATGATTGGTGAAAGGCAGGAGGTGAAAGGTAAACGATGAAGAAGAAAGAGGTAAGAAAAAAAGAGTGGCAATAATAATAACGATCGCTTGATGTTTGTCAAGAGTAATGGTTAATTACGCTGGTCATCTTAACTCTCTGACAACGGTCGAGCTTTCGTTTGGGAATTCTCTCCCGGATGTGATTCTGGCCTTTCCATTGGATGACAAACATTTCGCGTCGAGATGTGAAATTACGCTAGTTTTGTTTGTGTTAAGCAAAGTGTGTAAATTCGATAAAATTCGTTTATTTTTAACTATGAGTTAGATTTGAATTTTTAAATCTAGAACTTGTTTTGTTCACTACAATTCGACTAAATAGAGACGAGCTCAACCAGCTGGCACCCAATGCTTAGAGCACCAAATCTACTCGATGGGAAGCAGTAAAGATGTCTTTATGTTACTCCCTTTCCTAAAAATATTAGTGTGAAAGTGAGCGCAACAGACCAGAACTAAAATTGTATCTTGGATCGCTGCGCCGAGAATCGTTATGCCATCAAAACATCTGAACCGGTGCCAGTTTAAAGATTTCAACCTATTTGTTAAACTTATTTATCTGCGTCTAATTTGTCTCAACGACATAGAAATAGGAGTTTTAAAAAATTATTAAAGTGATATAAAGAAAGTTTCTATCTCACTTTTAATGAATGCGTAAGAGAAAATCAAGCTTACATGAGAGCGAATTGGATCATATAAAACTTCGACTTAGGTTACGAGGTTTTCAGTTAATAATTGGAACGGCAGCTAATCTTCCTTACGTTAGGAGTATTAGTCTTTATCTGTCTCACCAGCGAAGAGGGTTTGAAATGTTGCCCTAGTTTGTCTTTAAACAAAATCCGTCTTTACTGGACGAGCCACAGGAGAAATAAATATCAGCAGATTCGTTTGGCGATTTGCAAAGTAATCTGATCGCGCTTAATTTGATCTCATTTTGAAAAATCGGGTAGATTTATCCAAAAACAAAATCGTTCTGCCTCTTAAGCGGAAAGCAACCAGTAAACTAAAATGATTAATTTTGGGCGCTTTTGTTAGACACGATCAACCTGACCAGATGTGCCTGAGTGAGAGACTGATTGTGTCGACCATAGAGATTCCCGGCCACTGAGCTGGCGTGGGTGATAAACATGCCGGATTAATGAGAAAGTCGCCTCATGACTTTGAAAAATGAGTTTCGTTGTTATTTATCAAACTGTACAAGGGATGAAAATTCAAAAGAAAAAGAAAATCAACAAAACATGGATATTTTCGATTGAAAAAAGGCTGAACTTTAAGAATTTTTACTGAATTAATTTTCAAATTGTATTTAATTTACTTTTATAAAATAATTAATTATTTTATATTGGAATAAAATCCTTATAGCAAATTTGATAGAAATCAGTAAGTAAAATAGGACTTTTTATTCTTCCACTGAAAATGTGGAATCTGTTTTTGCAATAACATAGCAACTTCGTCCAACATTCTAAACAATCCAATAATATTTTATTATAGAAATTAAAATATTCTCTACCGGTCATAGGTAGATTTTAAATATTTATCTTTCTTTTAGACATTTTACATTTTCTCTCTTGATATTTCCGTCCAGGCTGCTTTTTAAGCACCAAGTTTATTTGGATAAAGACTTTTGAACATTAGCTTTATTTCGCGAAACATCGGTCTTGTCTGAACTTTGACACGCCAGTTGCCAAATTGCGTTTTGTACGTGATATTGTTCTTTTTTTTTTGTTTTTGTTTTTTTGTTTCCTGTAAGACAGCGTTCTGTTGTTCAGGAAATGGGGTTCGAGTTTTACTCCAGTAACCATCAAAAAATATTACTAGATTTCAGTCCTATTAGATATTTATGTTTCGAAAGTGATATTTCGAAATTATGCAAGACGCCTCAAGTCATTTAAATGATATTCTTCGATAAAATCTTTCTCTTTATTAATAGTGAGCTGCAGGTGGTTAGAACTTTTTTTGTAAATCTCCAGTACCTAAAGTTTTTTTTATTTCTGAAAAACTGAGCAAATCAGTTAATAAAAAATAACTTAATGCTTTTTTCCATCATCTTTTGTTATCTGCTGATTTCCCTGCTAAATAAATGCACGGAAAAATCTATGTTGCGGAAATGAACAAATCTGTTCAGAATAGAACTTGGACTCGTCCAGGTAGCATAAAATACTACTTGGACTTGTCCAAGTAACATAAAATACTACTTGTACTCGTCCAAGTAGCATAAAACACTGATATCGAGAACCGTCAGAAAATTTGGGGAAGAAGTAAAAAAGAGTTAGTGAGCGCAAGCCAAAAGTGTGCATTATATCCTGACTACAGAATTCAGCAAGACTACGTCAATTCCAAAAAGCATTACATTTAATGATTGTGTTATCTTCGTTCAATACAACGAAGAAATAACAATATAAAATATTTGCTTTCACAGAAGGATAGGTTCTTTCAACTGACGGATCAAAACATTTTTTCTTCATTTGCTTTTACTTGAAACTTATTCCAAGTCAATCATTTTGTCAATTTATCTAAATAAATTTAATTGCATTAATATTCAAAAAGTTTAACTCATCTCGATACTGACTGGGATTTGATAGTGAAACAATTGCTGGATAAGCAATGACCAAAGATAAAAGAGTTTTCTAAACAAAGCTTTATATCAAGACGTCTATGTGAGAACCCTCTCTTGATTCCATATTAGCAAACAATAAATCAAAGGAAAAATAGCCTTTGTGCTGTTTTTTGATCGTGTTAATATATACAGTTGAAGAATTTGGTTAATTCGCTGTGAGACACGTTAAGGTAAGACAAAAGTTAAACTAAAAGTCGAAAGTATTTCATGCCCGAGACATTTTGTACTATTTGTAAATTTTGGTATCTAGGTCTAGCAGAAATGCCTGGCGACGCCCCAAGAAAATTATGATACCCTTAACAAAACAAACGATTAATCTTGTTTAGTTATAGACAACATAATGTTTTTTTTTTAATGGCAATTTTTAATGTGTAAATAATCATTTTCTCTTTGTTTTGGAAGAAAAAATATGTTAAATAATTATTTTCCTGATATATCTTAAATTTCAGGAGTTCCACGTGTAAACGTTTATCGGAGTTTCATGAAGTTTTACACGCAAAACATAAAAAGAAACCTTTTAGCCCTTAAAATTATTTCATTTGGTTGATAAGAAACTATTTCAATCACAACTTCACTTCTGCTTACCTCTGTTTACCTTAAGACGATCTATTCTACGATATGTTTCCGCTCATGTTACCCCGACATGCTAATCTATCTCCATGACTGTCCATCATATCACATTTCCGCCAATGACCTCCAACAAATCCATCCTTGCCCCAGTTCAAGACAGATTTTAAGTCATTTTTTATATCAGTTTCTAATTTGATCTTATCAGATTGACCAGAATGACTATTAGAACAGAAGTAAATAGTTGCATTGTCAGCATAGATACCGAGTTGAGAGCTGATCGCATCAGGAAGATCACTGATGAAAATTAGGAGAATCATAAATTGCAAAAGCGTTTGAGATGTCCAAAGCAACAGCACGACCTTCACCATTCTTATCTAAAGCTTGACAGACTCCATCAACAATAATCGTTAGAACATCAACAGAAAACAGAAGCGAAAACCAAACTGCTTATCTGAAAGAAGACTCTGAGATTCGAGATTCTTGACCAATTTAAAGTTGATTGGGGTCTCTGGTACTTTTCAAAAGAAGAATAAGTCATATATATATATATATATATATATATATATATATATATATATATATTTGTGTATTTAGACAGTAAATTTTCTCTTAAACATGTCAGATTAAATAAATCGCAAACACTATGCTTATTTTTAATAAAATCGTTCATATTCACGGATAATCTTTCGCGTATTACAATTGAAAGATGTCAGACATGAGCTGTAACGTTGAAAGATGTTATTATTGTTATAGTTTATTTTTTGTTACCATAACTCACACCTCTCAAGATGATCTTTGGTACCTTGAAAATTGAATGATAACATCTGTCAACGTTACAGCTCATTTGTGACATATTTCAATTATAATACGCGAAACATTTTCTGTGAGTATGAACGGATTTTATTAAAAATGAACAGACATAATGTTTGCAACCTATTTAATCTGATATATATATATATATATATATATATATATATATATATAGAGAGAGAGAGAGAGAGAGAGGGGAGAGAGAGATGTATATATATTTTCCATTGCTTTCCTTAGATTAATTAAAATCGGAAATTTTCACACATCTTGACACATTTGTAAACAAAAGTTAATGCTCAGTTTTAAAAATCTTCCAAAAATAAAATATTTGTTGTCTGAAACTTTATTTGAGGAATATTAACGGATTAGATTTATATTGTTATGAAGTAATAAACTGATCCCCCACTAATTACTACTTAATAATATAATACATCTCTTCCCCCTCTAGCCATGAGTCACATAATAAGACAGATTCGCTTCTATAGCCTTGGCTGGCAACTAGTCTACCGCAGAAAGCAATGGCAACCTACTGCGGGTTAATCTTCTGTCCAGTCAGTCATGTCTCTTTCGAGACATGATCGCCCGAATCGACATGTATCACGTATGGCACTTAACTGACTGAATCTAATTTTAAGAACGTTGATTTTAAATTTACTATAGGCATCGCTCTTATTTTCTGATAATGTGGTGTATGGTCGACCATAATTTCAAAAAGGATATGTTATACAATATTTTATATACTTGAAAAATATTTCAAAAGTCTTAGTGCAAAATGGTTAGGATTAGTTTTTTTTTTTTTTTTGATTAGTATATATAGTTTTCACTTAATAAATATACCACTAACCGGATGAAAGTAATGCAGAATTTTAAAAGTTTTATATGTTATAAGTTATAATTACAATTTTAAAAATATGAAAACAATTCTTGTAAAAATTCATTAGACATCGATTTTTTTCTTAAAACAATAGTGCCTTCAATAGATCTTATTTATGAAAAAATAATTAAAGGCTTTTTTAATTGAACAATGTAATAGTTGTATTTAAGTAACTTCACTCATTCACTGAAAAACAGCATATTATGAAACTTAATAAAAACAAAGTTTTATTATAAAAATGTTTATGTTATTAAGAGAAAATATCAAATTTTGTTGTTATTATTTTTTCAAACTGTTTAATCCTTTCTTACACGTTCTAAATTTTATTTAATTTTTTTTTTGATTTTCCGTCAGCGATTCACGCTGTTTACGTAGTATGACTATTAAGCAAGACGTAATATTACGCAAGTCGTTTTTTGGCGTTGAAAGACACATTAATTTGAAAATTCTTGCACAAATCAACTAATTGTCTGATTTTAATGAAACCTTTAGGACTTATTCACAAATAAATTAAATTATTTGTGCAGTAATTATTTTTTGAAAATCTTGACAAAAATATATATTCTTTTATATCTATTATCCCCACTCAAATTAATTGCATAAAACTTCTAGAAATACATTATCCAAACCAAATTTTATTTATTAGTTAAATGCAGAACTCATTGTGAAATGTAAATCATATATATATGTTTTAATTACGACACCATTTTTCCAAAAATTTGCTCCGCATAATAACATCAACAATGGACTAAAACTACGCTATTTTTAATGTAGATAAACTTTTAATTGATTTTATAAATAATATAATTTTAGAATATATTCTTAAGAAGAAAAAATTTCGATGAATTTCCATAAGAGTTGTTTTCACTTTTTCTTTACGAATTAAAATTTCAAGTAATTTAAAATTTCTTCCAGTTACTTAGTATCTTTGGTTATGAATTCATTAAAATAGCCTTTATTTACAAATAAAAATTACAAAATCATTTAGAATTAAAATTTTTAAACTAATCTTTAAATTTTTTATTATTTACGTTGAACTGCATTTTTTTACTATGGAAATTTATAAGAGACTTTTCATTAAAAGGTCACGTGTTTCCCTTACGAAACGTTTACTCGGATTATGTCAATATTTGGTCATCATACCGCCAGTTTGATTGATAGCAGGTGCTGTCATCGCCTACTTGAAAGGTCAATGAGTCAGACCTTTGTGATTAAGAAATCCTTCTAAATTCCATCCCAAAAACAAGTAATAATTGTTTCAAATCAGATTAATTTAACTTTAAATTTGTTAATTCTCCAAAAATAATGAGTGAGAAATGTATATTTTATTTTTGAAAGATTTTTAAAACCAAGAATTAACTTTTGTTTACAAATGTGTCAATCGCTCAAAAATTGGCCGAAAAATTGAATTTTTTTAAAATTGCAAAATTTTAAATTCCAATGAATATAATTTCTGTTTGAAATACACTAGAGTATTTTGCTCAGTGGAAATAGTAAATTGAATTATTTAACTTTCAATTAAGATAATATGAAAGTTTCAAGAAAAGTTTTTAGCTTTAATAATTCAATTTAAAATTTAGGTATCGAAAATGGAGTGGAAGTTTTATTATATTTTTTATTTTACGATTCGGAGCAGATTTTCATGGGTGGCGTATTAGTTTGAAAAGAAATTGATGATTTACATTCTTCAAGGGGTCTTGTCTGCTTTAAAGTAATAAAAACATTTCTGGATAAAAATTTATTGCTCAAAATTTAATGAAATTAAGTAGTTGGGGGAGTAGCATGTAAAAAAGAAATATTTTCTAAAAAGATTTTCTAAAAAGCAAAATTTCAAAAATAATTTAATTAATCTGGGAATAAATCTTGAAAGTTTCATTAAAATTCGACAATTATTTAAACTTTGCACGAAGTTCCAAATCAATGTATTTTTCACCGGAAAAAAAAAACAAAACAAAAAAAAAACACTAATCGTAAATATTAAGTCGATCGTTGGCGCAAAAAGCAAAATTCTTAACGAAAATTTCAAACTTGTTAGAAAGGATTTTTTTAAATTAATAAAATGTGAAAAATAAGTTACTCTTTCTTTTTAATAATGACATAAATATTTTGACGATAAAACTTTGTTTTTGTTAAGTTTGAGGCCTTTTTTCATCATGCCATTTTGTTTGTTCAGGGAAAACGTTGAGGTACCAATATGTATACGATAAAATATAATTTTAAGGTCTGCTATATTTATGAATTGGATATGCGTTGTAGTGCAATGGATATCGGCTCGGAACGAGAAATCGGGAAGCCGAGTTCGAATTACAGCTGAATTCATTGCATTCACTTACGCTTAAATACCCTTGGGAAAGGTATTAATCCATCTATTCCTTCCAGTTATGAGTTAAATAACAAGACATATTGGGTTCTATAGCCTTCGTCGGCAACCAGTATACCGCAGAAAGCCACCTACTGCGGGATAATCGTCTGCCCAGTCGGTCATGTCTCTTTCGAGACATGATCGCCCAAGCGTGTATCACGTATGGCACTTAACTGACTGATATTAATGAATAAAAGTGCTGATTATCATGGGCAGAGAGTGTGTAAATATAAAAGTGAACATAGAAGTCAACATCCAGAGGCGACAGTCTCTTTCATGCTAAACGCAATCGTCTTGTTTGCAGACAAATCTTCAGGTGTATCAAATATTAAGCTCTGGCAACTGGCACTGACCCCCCAGTTTATTTTATATTTTAAGCTTTAAATTAAGTTTTAGCCTATGTTTTAAGATGTGTGTGTGTGTGTGTGTGTGTGTGTGTGTGTGTGTGTGTGTGTGTGTGTATGCATGTGTGTTGTCGGATTTTATTTTTAAATATTAAAATATCGGAATTTATATTCAACTAGCAGTATAGCCCGGCGTTGCTCGGGTTTAATAATGGTTTAAAACTAATCCATGGTCCTGGAGCTCAGATTCTTAGGACGTTGGCACGAAAAACGTAGGTTGTTAAGATTAAGAACTATAATTATACTTACTTAGAGCAAAACCCGAAACAAAACTCAAAATAAAAAAACTGAAAACCTGATTTTGACCAGACCCAATAGGATATCGGGATATCGATTTCCAATATCGGAGCTAAATAAGTCATCGAAGGATAAACTAACTCAAGTAGGTCCATGAAAACTTATCGTACCCATCGGAAGTAAAATTGGTGAAAATGAGTCATATTAATGACTGAATATCGGTTTTTAATCAGATTCGATAGAATATCGGGAGTATCGATTTCAGATATCCGGGAAAATGACTCATCTGAGAAGATCTACTAATGTTTGAGACTAAAAACTATAATTTTACCAAGTTAGAGCAAATTCTGCAGGAAGAACCATCATAAAAGGGCTGAAATCCTGATCTTGATCAGACCTGATCGGATATTGGGATATCGATTTCCAAAATCGAGGGGAAATCGAAAAAAATAAGTAATCCATGATCTGACCGAAGCTTAAAAACTATTTGTGTGAAGTTTGGTGAGAATACAGACAGGCACACACACAAACATTGCCTTTTATATATATAGATAAAACGCTTGCAATGAAAATTTTCTAGTAGCTATTCTAGCAAATCCTCAGTGAGGATTGAAGTCATTGCCAAAATCTCTTAAAAATAGTTCTTAAACTGCTGCAGCACAATAAGTTCTTGATGTAGATTTGTGACACTCGTCTGCCCGGCTGGTTGGTTCACTGGTTCGGGAATGGAGCCTGCTGCGATGATGACGAAACGGCACAGTTATGATGATGCTTTCGGGCCGCTAGTCGTGATGATCTCGTCACAGTAGCTGGTCCTCAAGACGTCTATTACAACAACGAATTAACTGCTCATGCTGTTCTTTGATCTTAGAAAGTCACGTTGTGCAAATCCGATAGCCGTGTTTCTACCACATCCAGACCGGACACGTGTGTAAACTTGTGGTTAAAATAAAATAATTACGGTACAAAAAAAAAAAAATTAAATAAATAAGTTTGAAAACGTCTGGATGAGTTACGAAAGAAAGTCTTTATAATAATAAAAAAATGATTAATTACAAAAGCAGAAAAGACAATTGTCGAAATTCAAATTTACAACAGAGATAGGATTTGTTTAAAAATATCAGAGCTTTTCAATCTTCAAATAAAAATAAGTCCTTCCGTAGTTTCGTTACAGGTAATCAGAGTTTTCAATTTTTTAAAAATAATCAGGCTGTCAATTTTCCAGATAAAAACACGTCTCTTCGGCCTTTATCAAACTTTGCAGAGACAGCCAAATAACAGAGCGACGTGCGGCGGCGGTGTGGGGGTCGTTTTTTTTTTTTTTTTAATCATCTCACCCCAAGCAAGGCATTCCACTGCCACTATTGCGCATGGGGCTACATAGGGGAAGGTAAAGAGAAGGAGTGGATAGACATAGGGAATGTCAGGAGAAAGGTGATAGATGAGTAAGGATAGCGAGGATGAGTGTCGGGCAGATGGGAAGAGTGTTTGATAGAATGGGAGCAGGTTAGTGTGTTAGGAGGTGTCTATTGACCTTACATTTAAACTCCTGGAGATTGTAGCCGTCGGGGAAGCAATCGTTTGGAAGAGAATTCCACAGTCGGGAAGTGCGAGGAAAGAAACTGTTGGAGTAGAAGTTACGGCTGCATTTTATCGATTTCACTGTAAAAGGGTGGGATCTAGTTGCTAATCTAGTATCTCGTGCAAATTCGTATTTAGGGGGCACCAGTGATCTAAGTTCATCGGAGCAGAAGCCGTGAAAGTATTTATAGAAGAGACACAGCGAAGCCACGTCTCGCCGGTGGGAGAGAGACTGCAGGCGGTCTGACAAGTTTGACCTTTATCGCTCAAAAACCTCTCTCAGCAACTGATTTTTCTCGGTGAGTCTCCATTTTTATAGTCATCCCCAATCCTCTTGGGGGATCTATCCGACTCAAAGCTTTTGATCAATGAGATTATTTTCCACCCACACGATTTGTGGGGAGCCATGACTCGACGAATGAAATATCAACAGTTCACATGACGTAATGTTTTCTGTCTTTTTTCTTTCAATTACATCATCTGTTTTTCGATTTTAAAATCTGTTCCCAGCAACAATTTTTGAGGATTTAACCCTACCTGACGTCATCAAGGTAATCCTGATGTTTTGTTATGGCTACGGCCATTTTTCAAACTTCCACTTGGCTCAAAACAATTTGTTTCGTATGCGAAAAATGAAGACACTATATATTTCTCTTTTTTTTCCACTTATCAGCCAATTGTTCTATTCCCCGGATTTTACAAGTACATGATATTAAAAAAATAGTTTTTCACGTAAGCTCACATCGCGGATTAAAATAAAACACGACTAATAATACCACTAATATCAATTTCTCTCACCCTGTTGTATTAAACCAAAAACAAAAATATACCGATGTGGAAATAGGGTTACAGATTTCTAACCCCTGTAGATAAGTGTATTTTTAACCGGAATACGGTAATACGGTAATACGTAATCAAACAGCTCCACCACAACCCCATTCGTATTTCCTTAATAAAATGAAGGTTAAGTGTTTTTGTGTTGAGTCTGAATTACTTTGGCAAATAAAAATGTACAAGACTGTTGGAAAGCATCCCAGAGAACATTTTCATCTTGGCAAATTCTAACGCTTTGGACGCGATGTTGAAAATTACGCCGGCTAAAGATATAATGAAGAAAGTGAAAAGTTTTCTTACCTGCGAAAAGAGAACACATTATAATTCACTTACAATAGAATCTTCAGTTTTTCACAATATTTGAAATTGGGCCATATTTCGAACTGCAGTCAAATGGTTAGAGAGTTGGACTTCTAGTAACGAGGACTGGGGAATCAAGGGTCTCTGTTAAGAGAGAATTACTAATCATTAGTTTTTAATAGATTTAAACTAGTCTGGCAGAAGGCAAAAAGTGTTGGGTATCAATGAAGATTAAAGTCGCTATCGTAGCAAAACAGCTTTCAAATTACTTTTCTACAGTAAAGCCACGGTGAATATTTATTAAGCGTTATTTAGCATAGTACAAGATCTCAATTATATCCGCTATCTAGCAGTGCACTTAGAAACTTGCTAAACATTGACTCTTTATCAGATGACAGGTTTTTTCTTACATCATTACTACTGACATTAGTAGGAGTTTATTAATCTTACACTGGCACACAACAATAATGAAGCATTCAGCAACGATCGATTGGTTTGGTCTGGTTTGTTTTACGGTATATCAAAACCGCAATGGGTTGTTTAATGCCGACAAGATTTTTACAATACATTCGTATGAATAGAATATGTATTTTTTTATTTTTAATCATCTCACTCCAAGCAAGATATTCTATTGCCACTGTTGCGCAGAGGGTTACATAGGGGATGAAAAAGAGTGGTTAGTTGTAGGAAATGTCAAGAGGAGGGTAATAGACAGATGAGGATACCGAGGATGGGAGTGGAATAGATGAAAAAAGTGCTTGTGAGAATGGATGCGAGTTAGTGTGATAAGAGATGTCTATTGAGCTTACATTTAAGTTCCTAAAGATTGTAGTTGTCGGGGAAGCAAGTATATGGAAGGCAATTTCACCGGTAGGGAGTGCGTGAAAAAAAAGCTGTTAGAGTAGAAATTGCGGTTACATTTTATCAATTTCACTGTAAAAGGGTGGGACCTAGTTGCTAATTTAGTAGCTCGTGTAAATTCATACCTAGGGGTCACCAGTGATTTAAGTTCATTGGAGCAGAAGCCATGAAAGTATTTATAGAAGAGGCACGGGGAAGTATGAAATTAATTTTAAAATATAAAATATATTATATATAAATATTATTATATATAAATATTATTTAAATATAATTTTTTACTTCTACTCTCCAGATTTGTAGACTTTCATGGAAAAACACACATCAGCGAGAAAGTGGACAACTATGACAGATAAAATTATCGATTTATTCAATAACATTTAGGACAGCACAGACATTTGGTGAAATTAAAACTGTTTTTAATGTCTAGTTGATGAAACATTACAAATAAAAATCATTTTCCGTTATTAAATTTCTATTAACATTTTTATAATTTCAGAATTCTACTGTATCTTTTGAAACCGAAAATAATCAGTAAACAAAAATGTCACATGGAAAGCAGACAGAGTGTTCCCTCTGAGATAAGTTTAGCATAATAGGCATGGAATAATCTAGAAATGTCGGTAGAGAAGAAACTGCTTATACGAATGAGACAAAATCTAGAGACCAGTGACATAAAAAAATTAAATTTTAATAAAAGAAATACGGCCTTCGTCTGTATTGAAGGTCACTGAAAATTAATTTGAATCCCTTCATTTCGGGAACTTGAAAACCCTTCTTCCAGCGTTAAAAATGTGTTGTGGCGGACCTACCCATTAACATGGCAATGGATTAACCCGACCTTCACATATATACCACATGACTAGTAGTCACGGGGAGATCACCAGTCTGGTACGAGTCAGACAATCGTAGAGTGACTTTGTGATATCCAACATCGCTTGCTCGTCAGCTAGCCGAACAAGCTGGTATCTTGTACCTTTACCGTATTTTGTAATACAAATTGTTTACATTAATCCCATGTTCCGGTTTCATTGTGACCTCTTAAAACAGGGTTACAACAAAAAGATTGAAATCTGGCATGGTCACACGTTGATATGACTAGTCAGTCAGTTAAGTGCCATACGTGAAACACGCTTGGGCGATCATGTCTCGAAAGAGACGTGACTGACTGGGCAGAAAATTATCCCGCAGTAGGTTGCCATTGCTTTCTGCTGTAGACTGGTTGCCAGCCAAGGCTATAGAACCCAATCTGTCCTGTTATTTAATCCATAACTGGAAGGAAGAGATGAATTAATACCTTTCCCAAGGGTATTTGCGCGTAAGTGAATGCAATGAATTCAACTGGAATTCGAACTCGGCTCCCTGATTTCTCGTTCCGAGCCGATATCCACTGCACGACAATGCACATCCGATATGACTAGTACCCTACCAAAATACTATGTTCCTTTACATGGTTATATTCTCATCTAAAAAGTATAAAAAAGAAAGAAAAATTGACTGATATTCATAGTACTGACACATTACAAACATAAGCAAAGAATAAAAGAACATATCAGGTGAAATGTTATAAAAAGCAAGCAAAAACCTACGCATTTATCTGTCTGTTGTTATCTCTGTAAGTTAAATGGTATAATTAGATTCTTGGATAATTATTTATGTAATGCCGTTCATTAGTCGTTGGGTTTATGAGACAAATGTAATTCATCTTGAACTTAATGAAAAATCATTAAAAGTTAATTAAATTCGATCTTAAAATATATACAAAGAATTTTAAATCTAAATTATAATTAAGTAATGCAGTTTTAATTTATTTTACACTTGAACGTTTCTAAACCTGTTTAGTGGGATTAATGTTTTTCAGAATGAGAGTAAATTTCATTAACCACAAACAAAATTGAGTAAATTAAGAATTTATTTTGGAAAGTTTTTATTAAACCGAACATTTAATATTTAGTATTAATATTTTTTTTTATAATCGTTTCGCCACAAGCAAGGCATTTTACTGCCATTGTTGTGCAGGGTTTACAACGGAGGAATGTCATGAGGAGTGAGAGGTTGCAGGGGTGTCAGGAAGAGAGTAGGAGAGGGAAGAGATTACTACTGAGAGTGGGGTGGACGAAGAGGAATGTTATGAGGAGTGAGAGGTTGCAGAGGATGTCAGGAAAAGAGTAGGAGAGGGAAGAGAGTACTGATGAGAGTGGGGTGGATGTAGAAAAGCATGAGAGAGAGGATGTAAGTTAGTGAGACAGGAGATGGCTATTGATTTTACATTTAAATTCTTAGAGACTGTAACTGTCAGGAAAGCAAATATATTTAAAAGAAGTAGTAATGACTAGATTTCAAATAGGCCACCCCGCTGTCACCCATTCACACCTACTAAAAGGTGAGGAGGCACCAATTTGCATTCCTTGTCAGGAGCTCTACACAGTGAAACATGTACTAACAAGCTGCATAGATCTTGAACAAATGCTATTAAGATACTATCAAGAAAACAATCTGAAAGACATCTTCAACAAAGCTGACCCAAACAACCTTTTTAGAATTTCTAAAAGCAACAAAATTATATAACAAAATATAGTTGCAAAAGAAGATAGCATATAACCATCACACATCAAATCCCAACACCTCTACTTATATCTCAACAGCAATAGACTCACAAAGAATCAACAAGTAGTAAACAAAAAACAAACAAATTCTTCAGTATTAAATAACCAAAAAGGGTAGATATGCTGGTAAAACAAACAACTAAACTGTTATGGTAAAACACGCCTATTCCTTGGATAACAGACTCTCCCTCCTATATTAAGAGTTAACAGGAAGTTAACTCGAGAAGTTCTTGGGAAGTTCTGAAGAGTTCTTAGAAGTTCTAGAGAGTACTTTAGAGTTCTATTGGAATTCAGTAGAACTATTAGTTAGTTCCAGTTTGGACATAGTTGAACTAAGGCAGTTGATATTAGTTGGCAGTTAGTCGAATACTAAGGAGTCAGCTTTCAGTGGAAGATTAACAAGTTCCTAACATTTGGGGTACGTTAAGTCGATTAGCAACCGACATAGCACGATTATAACCTTTAGTGCGAAAACTACTCCACAACATAAACAAAACTAAACGAACATTTAACTAAAAATAGTGTAAGCAGAAAAATCAAAATTTGAGAATCGATGATCTGAGTTTTTTGGAATCAGGATATTCTGAGATTGTTCGCCATTTGTTTTGCGCTGCACCAATTTTCATGTTCTTAGCAAGAAGATTAACGGTATAATATAATTCGTTTGCATGCATTACCGGTTAAAAGTCTGTCATCCATTATGACTCATCTGTGGGTCTCTACGTGATATTTCTGCTGAGAAGAAACCCTTCACAGATCAATTCCGGCAGATCGATATATTTCCTCAAGTGACAGAACCGAGATAGAAATAGAATTATCAGTTTTTTTCAAATGATATTTAGCGTCTAGTCCAATTGGATAATCAAATCAAAATTATTTAGAAAGTGAAAGGACTCATGTTTATTTGTCTGAAATTCTTATTTGGTTGTTTTCAACTCTTATTTTCACAGAATTCTATGAAAAGATAAAAGATCAGTGTCTGAAAATATGCAAAGATTCGTTTATCCTTTTCCAACATTATATTTTTCTAACGTTTACTGTTTCGGGATGTGCGTTGTGGTGCAGTGGATATCGACTCGGAACGACAAATCAGGGAACCGTGTTCGAATTCCAGTTGAATTCCTTGTATTCACCTACGCTCAAATACTCTTGGGAAAAGTATTAATCCGTCACTTCCCTCCAATTCTAGGTTAAATAACAGGACAGATTGGGTTCTATAGCTTTGTCTGGCAACCATTCTACTGCAGAAAGCAATGGTAACCTACTGCGGAATAATCATCTGCCCAGTCAGTCATGTCTCTTTCGTGTATCACGTATGGCACTTAACTGACAGACTGTTTCGGAATTCTTGCAAAGTGCGATCAACAAACAGAAATTTATGGTATTTGGTGTATGGTTTTAAGCTTTTATTGAGAACATCATTAATCGGTAAAATAAGTCTTGTTTTTGCAATTCCTCTCAAAGCTTTCTATCTGTTTTGCTTCACCAGACTCTAAAAAGAGATCAAAGGGAGCTTTGCCTATAAAAATTATATATCTAAATCTGTGATAACCACGTGAGCGAACAAGAAAATTGCATTAAATTTTAAGAAAATATTTGATCAAACAATTCTTATTAATACGTTTTATTATGTTTCAACTTTGAGCTTAATTAACTTAAGACAGATTTACTGTTCATTTTCTGTGTAGCTTTGAGGAAAATATTAACAAGATATTTTAAATATAAACACGATATATTAATGAAAGTCTATTTTTGATATCAACCGTTTTATTTACCGATTCTGGTTATTAATGTGCTTTATCGAGGCTTAATGAAAATGAACGAAATTTACAGTGACGAAAAGTTCTCATGTAAATGTCAACTTCTGTTTGACAAATAACGACTTCTTCTTGCTACAAGGAATTTATTCTTATTCTGATTCAAAGTTTTCGTGTGTTTTAAGTCCTACTTATGCCCGGAAATCAGCTTAATTGCATCAAATTGACTACTAGTTGATCTGGTATGTTATTAGCTGTGTACAAAGTTCCCCGGGTGCACCCTTTTTGAAGCAATGAAGATTAAAAATGAAACACAGTTGAAAACATTTTCATATTGGATAAAAGATTCTGGAAACTTTTGCACCTATATGGCATATTCTATACTGTTTTTTTTTATCGTTTAACCCCAAGGCGGTACCGACACTGATACACAGGGGGCTACATAAGAGTAAAAGTTTAGAAAAGAGGAGAGTGAAGACAAAAACGAACCAGCTACAGAGGGTGTCAGAGAAATGGCAAGAGAAGAATGTGAACATAGGAGATAAGACAGTTGCAAAGGTAGAGCGAAAGGAAAAGAACAAGATACACGGGGTAATGTAGAAAGGACTGGAATCAAGTGGATAAGAGATGGGAATTGACATTGCATTTAAATTCCTGGAGATTGTAGCTGTCAGGAAAGCAAGTATACGGAAGGGAATTCCACAGACGGGAAGTACAAGAAAGGAAGCTGCTGGAGTAGAATTGTCGCTTGCATTTGGTCGATTTAACTGTAAAAAGATGCAACCTTGTGCAGGGGGCACCAGTGAAGCCTTGAAAATATTTCTAGAAAAGACAGAGGGAAACCACATCCCGCCGGTGAGAAAGTGACTGGCGTCAAGCTGCCAGGTCGGGACCAGTCACATTACAAATTCTCCTTTTGATTCTGTCTAGAACACATGGGCGCCTAATTAGATATGACAATAGTGATTCGATAGTTAAATTTAAGTATTTTAAAGGGTTTTATTTCCAAAATACATTTTGGCACATTGGAATAAGAATGAGGGAGAGAGCTTTAAATCTCCATGTTATGTCGTTATTGGTACAGCTTACTGAACAGATCATCAGTGGTAAAACTAATCGGAATCATATAAAGTGCAGTTAAACATGATAAAATCTGGGAGAGTTTAAATTTTCAAATGTAAAACATTTCTTTGCCTAAACATTTTCATATAACTTTATTGATCTGTCAGCATTGAAGAGTTGAAGTTTCATCCAAAATTTTATAGTCAGTATTGTAAGGAAGTATATTAGGTCAACCAAAATAATTGATTTTTCTTCTGACTTCAACGTTTCGACGATTTGAAAAATGTTATGATTTCAATCTTTAATATTTGTTTATATTTCTGAGATGAGATATTGTAAGGATTTACATTGTTCGAATTGTTGTCCTCATATTCATATTCACGACGTTTCAGCCGTTGTCCGCCCCGGTCTTTTTTCAGGTGATATACGTTGGAATTTCGAACAGAACTCTCTAATTAGTCGAAAGTGTAGGTTGTTCTAGTTGAAAGTTCCATGTTTTTTTCTGGGTCTCAGTTTTCAGTTATTTCCCTTTAGTAACTAAATATGTGCAAATCATAATTTCTCAAGAACTAGGTTTTTAACAAAGCTCATATTAAAATTGTTGTAATTAGTTTTTTTTAGGTTTTATTCCCCTCTGGCTCTTTATATTACTAGTTCTCATATTGTTTTCATGTCTATGTTTGGCCGGACTACATTTTGGGGACCTAGTACTCGAGCTGATTCCTTAAATTTTCGTATATTCTAGTGATTTTGTTGTGTATTATTTCAACTTTATCCCACAAAGTGCGGCGATTTTCATTTCTTTCCTTATATGGTCAATCCTGATTTTTCTATTTATATTACAGATTTGAGTTCCATACCTGAATTTAAAGAGTTGAGTTATTAAGCTGAGACACCAAGAAAAGGAATGCCACGTGGAACTAGAACAATCTATCCCCTGGACTAATTAAAGAATTCGAATTGAAATTCCACTGTAGATCGGCTGACGAACGCCAGAGCGTACAACGGTCGAAACGTCGTGAATATGACAAAATAAGAGAACAAAGATGAAGGCAATAGTCCGAAAAATGTAAACAAAGTAATTTGAATACAATATTTGCTTGGTAAATCAGTGTTGTAACCTTAAGTTACCTTAAGTCTATGTTGTTGCCTTAACCCATATGTTCTTGTATTAAATCTACGGTTATCTTAAGCCTATGTTGGTGCCTTAAGCCTATGTTGTTGCCTTAAGCCTACGTTGTTGCCTTAAACCTACGTTTTTGCTTGAGGCCTACGTTGTTGCCTCAAGCTTATGTTGTTGCGTTAAGCCTACATTGTTACCTTAAGCTTATGTTGTTGCCTTAAGCCTATGTTGTTGTCATAAGCCTACATTGTTACCTTAAACCTATGTTGTTGCCTTAAGCCTATGTTCTATGTTGTGGTCTTAAGCCTACGTTGTTGCCTTAAGCCTACGTTGTTGCCTTAAGCCTATGGTAAGCTTTATAAATAATTGTTAATAACTTTTATGATGAAGATAACTGCATATTTCCGATCAAAATTCGTCGCGCGTTATTTGAAATTTGGATTTCGAAAGATGAAGAAAATAATCACCAATATATTGGCGCAAAACATATTTTTACATCCATGTTTTTTCTATTATGACAGACTAATCTTGGATTAGTAAAAATATACAAAATTATAAGCCATGTAAGATTTTGGGAAAAAATGAATAAACAAACCGAAGCAGCCAATATTTAGTAAAATTGTAAAAATCAACATCAAAATAAAACGAAATCAGTAACAAAAAAGACTGAAAGAAAGAAAAACACAAATCGACAAATATAAGAAAGGAGAGAAAAAATACATCAAGAAATAATTTTTTGCCAAGAAATGAAAATTCATGATATTTATGAAAAGCAACGCTCGCAAATAGAGCAAAACTTCTAAAGTGATGAGTTTCTATTTAAGAAAACCTATGAGAGAAAAAAGAATAAAAATAAACAAAAACGGTAGAAAAAGACAGAAATTATGTTTTCTTCTTTTTAACTAATTTGCATAAAATTTGAACGTTGTTTTCTGACGTGTAACGAATGAAAAGATATTGTCTTTTGGTAGAAATGAATTGTTTATTTGTCTTTTTGTTAATTATATCCGTGAACGTTTCTGGTTTCCCCAAACAGAGTTTGTGTCCCTTGCAAATATCGGTTTTGGTAAATCTGCATTTTTGTTAATCTTGTGGGCGTCAAAGAGATGCTGCTGTGTTACTGGCAATATGCGCGCGAGAAAGAAAGAGATCGCAAAAGGTGAACGAAAGGGAAATGTGGAAAAGAATTGAGGAAAATAGGAGATAAGAAGGGTGTAAATAAAATAACGAAAGGGAGTTCATGTGAAAGCTATAAATGTAATAAAGGATAGAATAAGAGAGGGAAAAGTGCTTATAAAATAGATTATTATGCATATTAAGGCCAAAGGAAAGTAGAAAGACTTCGCTGCGCCAATCTTGCAAATAAAAATGGCCTGCTGCTTAAAAACGGTTATTTAGTTGCCAGGGTTTGAACTGGTCTCAATTTGTAGCCACGAATACTTGTCGACAATGCACAACTATGTCGGTCAGTTAGCCAAGCGGAGAAAAGTATAAAAAGAGAAAAAAAGGAAATAGTAATTTCAGTGGGTAGAGAAAGAATGGTCAAATCAAGTAAAAAGTGAGGGACGGAATTTTAGACTTTTTTTTTTTACTTTTTATTCTACACTTTTTTATACTTTTTTTTATTCTACATTTTTTATTCTATCTTTTATTCCATCTTTAATATTCTACATTATTTATTTAACTTGTATTCTATACTTTTATTTCTATCTTTTATTCCATCTTTTTTATTCTACCTTTTTTATATTAACTTGTATTCTTTCTTTTTATTCTATTTTTTATTCCATCTTTTTATTCCACCTTTTTTATTCTAAATTGTATTCTATATTTTTTATTCTATCTTTTATTCCATCTTTTTATTCTACCTTTTTTATTCTAACTTGTATTCTAAATTTTTTTATTCTAGCTTTCATTCCATCTTTTTTATTCTACCTGTTTTATTCTAACTTGTATTCTATATTTTTTATTCTATCATTAATTCCATCTTTTTATCCCACCTTTTTTATTCTAACTTGTATTCTATATTTTTTATTCTATCTTTTATTCCATCTTTTTATTCTTACGTTTGTATTCTAACTTGTATTCTTTATTTTTATTCTATCTTTTATTCCATCTTTTTATTCCACCTTTTTTATTCTAACTTGTATTCTATATTTTTTATTCTATCTTTTATTCCATCTTTTTTATTCTCCCTGCTTTATTCTAACTTGTATTCTATATTTTTTATTCTATCTTTTATTCCATCTTTTTTATTCTACCTGTTTTATTCTAACGTGTATTATATATTTTTTATTCTATCTTTAATTCCATCTTTTTTATTCTACCTGTTTTATTCTAACTTGTATTCTTTATTTTTATTCCAACTTTTATTCCATCTTTTTATTCCAACTTTTTTATTCTAAATTGTATTCTATATTTTTTATTCTAACTTTTGTTCCATCTTTTTTATTCTAACGTTTTTATTCTAACTTGTATTCTATATTTTTTATTCTATCTTTTTATTCTACTTTTTTTATTCTAACTTGTATTCTATATTTTTTTATTCTATCTTTCATTCCATCTTTTTTATTCTACGTTTTTATTCTAACCTGTATTCTATGTTTTCATTCCATCTTTTGGTCCATCTTTTTTATTCTACCATTTTTATTCTAACTTGTATTCTATATTTTTTATTCTATCTTTTATTCCATCTGTTTTATTTTACGTTTTTTTATATTAACTTGTATTCTATATTTTTATTCAATCTTTTATTCCATCTTTTTTATTCTAACTTTTTTTATATTAACTTGTATTCTTTCTTTTTATTCTATTTTTTATTCCATCTTTTTATTCCACCTTTTTTATTCTAAATTGTATTCTATATTTTTTATTCTATCTTTTATTCCATCTTTTTTATTGTACCTGTTTTATTCTCACTTGTATTATATATATTTTATTCTATCTTTTATTCCATCTTTAATATTCTACATTATTTATTTAACTTGTATTCTATACTTTTCATTCTATCTTTTATTCCATCTTTTTATTCTACCTTTTTTATTCTAACTTGTATTCTATATTTTCTTTTATTCTATCTTTTATTCCATCTTTTTTATTTTACCTTTGTTTATTCTAACTTGTATTCTATATTTTTTATTCTATCTTTTATTCCATCTTTTTTATTTTACCTTTGTTTATTCTAACTTGTATTCTATATTTTTTATTCTATCTTTTATTCCATCTTTTTTATTTTACATTTTTTATTCTAACTTGTATTCTATATTTTTTATTCTATCTTTTATTCCATCTTTTTTATTTTACGTTTTTTTATATTAACTTGTATTCTATATTTTTTATTCTATCTTTTATTCCAACTTTTTATTCTACCTTTTTTATTCTAACTTGTATTCTATATTTTTTATTCTATCTTTTATTCCATCTTTTTTATTCTACCTTTTTTATTCTAACTTGTATTCTATATTTTTTATTCTATCTTTTATTCTATCTGTTTTATTTTACGTTTTTTTATATTAACTTTTATTCTATATTTTTTATTCTATCTTTTATTCCATCTTTTTATTCTACCTTTTTTATTCTAACTTGTATTCTATATTTTTTATTCTATCTTTTATTCTATCTGTTTTATTTTACGTTTTTTTATATTAACTTGTATTCTATATTTTTTATTCTATCTTTTATTCCATCTTTTTTATTCTACCTTTTTTATTCTAACTTGTATTCTATATTTTTTACTCTATCTTTTATTTCATCTTTTTTTTATCCATTTTTATTTTCTTTTAATTCTATCCATTTTTATTCTATCTTCGTAGTTGAAAAGAATAAATGGAAGATATGTCGATGAAATCTTGTCAAAAATAAAGGAAAATAAAAATTAATTAAAATCAAATCAATTAATGACACTAAAAACAAAGGAAAAAGAAAAGAAAGAAATAAACAAAAAGTAAATTAAAAAACGGAAACAAAAAGAAAATAAATAAAATTAAATACCACAAATCGTTCCCTGCTACGTCCCCCTAAAAAAGGAAACAACCCCAAACAAACAAATATTAAAATATATATCCAACATGTTAAAGTTCAAGTGTATAAGGTGGTTGTATTTTTCTTCGCTGGTGTCAGAGGACAGTACTCGAATCCAAGTAAAAACAAGAACTCTAAAAATGATTTTGTAGCTGGCAACTTTTACTCAAATTTTAATTTTTGTTTATTCTGTCTTAGTAAACTAATCTTAGCAAACAAAATAACAATTAGAGAATGAAAGAAAATAACGAATTTTTAAGGAAAAGGAAAAACTGGAGAGGAAACTTTAATGAAATAAAATTAATGAATGGCTTAAAAAGAAGCATAAAATGCAAAAGAAATAACATAATTTAAAGTTACGAAAGAAATTTGCGAAGTGGACGACTTGAAAATGTAAAAACAATAAGAAATTGAACCGACTGTAAAAAAATAAAATTAGCAAAATCAAAAGATGTGTTACAAAAGCCGATTTAATTTTCAACATTATTTTGTTAATTTTACTCTACGGATCTTAACCCCTTTCTCCACCCCGAAAATTTCTGATTTCTTTTGTTAAATTTAACTCTAGATTCTTTCATTTGAAAGTTTTTGCTTTTACTCAGTATGATATTGAATAATTACGAAGACAGTAAAAGACACACTAAGGAATTTAACGCATGAGAGAAAGGAAAAACAGAACGTAAGGAACTGAATTGACAAAATATCAACTACGCAAAAATTTGTTTTTCTATTTCGTTGATTCTTTCTCCTCGCCTGATATACTCCCCGCCCCGAGTATTACGGTCGTAAATATTTAAAAAATGCAACTTTATCATAATTTTTGATTTGCTTTCTTTTCTTTGGTTGAGTGTTGATGTCTCAGTTTTCCCAGTAAGAAGCTGATCGCTGCAGTGTCTTCAAGTTTCATTGACCACTCATCAAAAACGGAATCCATGTCAGCAAAATATAACTGCTCCTATATGCAGAACTTTTAAACGCCCATCATTACTAATGTTGAAATCTTTATTTGTTTGCTTGCATGTGTCCGTGCTACGATCACGCTCAAAAGATAAAGTCAGTGAATCAAATTTTGATAAGGAAAAACAGCACATTTCTCAGTGTGTCACAGTGGTTTCTTCTTGAGCTAAATCTGACATTGGTGCTTTTGTACCTTCTCAGAAATACCAGGGGATGCCATAATCTTCTCCATGGTTCATACCAGCCTGTTCAGCCGTTATAGCTCACAGGAATAACTTTTTCAGGCTATACCAGCGCGACAGTTTCGATCACAACAGACGTTAATTTGTGCCTGTGCCTAATAATTGTAAATACGTACACAATAAGTTGCTGTTTGCCACTATTTCTCATAATTTCTCAGATTGCTTCTGGTTTTGTAGCCCAATTCAGCTTGCTGACATATCTTTGCTAGCAGTCTTTTTTTGTATTGCTATACGGGCCTTTGCTTCATTTAATTTAAAACTGATGATGTCGGAATCGAATATTATGTTATTCGTATAAGTAATTCACTGTAAAATAGCTTTATTCCACGACGGCTCCATTGCAGTAATTTATACACAATAATCATATATCTAAATCTGTGATAACCACGACAGCGAACAAGAAAATTGCATTACATTTTAAGAAAATATTTGATCAAACAATTCTTATTAATACGTTTTATTATGTTTCAACTTTGAGCTTAATTAACTTAAGACAGATTTACTGCTCCTTTTCTGTGTAGCTTTGAGGAAAATATAAACAAGATATTTTAAATATAAACACGATATATTAATGAAAGTCTATGTTTAAAATTAACCATTTTATTCACCGATTCTGGTCATCGATGTGCTTTATCTAGGCTTAATGAAAATGAACGAAATTTACAGTGATGAAAAGTTCTCATGTAAATGTCAACTTCTGTTTGACAAATAACGACTTCTTGCTACAAGGAATTTATTCTTATTCTGATTCAAAGTTTTCGTGTGTTTTAAGTCCTACTTATGCCTGGAAATCAGCTTAATTGTATCAAATTGACTACTAGTTGATCTGGTATGTTATTAGCTGTGTACAAAGTTCCCCGGGTGCACCCTTTTTCAATACTTTATTTTATACTTCTTTAATGTTTTGGTTTTTGTTTTGGTGTCGTATCATCCATACTCTCTCGTAACTCGAATTTATTTTTGTGGGTGTCAGAAGTGATTTTTTTGTCTTCTTTTTTAGGGGGACTGGACTTTCCATAGATATGCGTAGTGTTACAGGAGATATCGGCTCGGATTAAGAAATCGGTGTGCCGAGCTCGAATTCCAATTGAATTTCTTCCATTCAACGATGCGCAAATAACCTTGGGAAAGGTATTAATCCATCTCTTCTCCCTCCAGTTATGGTAGGTCAGACTGGGTTTTGTTGGCAACCAGTCTACCGCAGAAAATAATGTCAACCTATTGCGGAAAAATCTTCCGCCCAGTCAGTCATGTTCTCTTTGAGCGTGTATCACATATTGCACTTAACAGATTTACTCCAATATTTTGTCTATTTTGAGATATAATGGACGACTAGCTGATCTTTGTGGGTTTTGTCTACTGGTGATTGCTTTAGGTAAAGGTGATTTATAGCACGCGGATTTGAAATAGATTTTTGCAGTTTATTTACTATTTCAAGTTAGCAGCCATCAGCTGTGTCCGTTATTTTTAGCAGTTTCAGGAACTTTGACCAGTCATTGCACTAGTCGATGAGTATTCGACATATGTCGTTTTGTTGTTTTTATTGCTCACAACTGGATTCATTTTGTGAACTTCATTTCCAAGGGCCTGGTGTTTCAGACAGGAATTAATTATTTTTCTTGCTTCTGGGAAAGATATATACCTTTTATGCTTGACTTCCAACATTGCTTTCTCCCCGTTATATAAGTAGCAAAATTTTAAAAAGTTTAGATTTTTTATCCCTGGAAATTGACACATTTAATATCATGAGTACATTTGTCCTCAATATGATCGGCGTCTCTTTGACCACATTTCGCACATACTGATCTTTGTAACTCTTCTAGTAATGCCTATATTTCTAACACTTAAAAGACTGACGATATACTGTTCAACCTTCTCAAATCGTAACACCCGTTTTTATTTCCTTTACTATTTCATTTAAAATTGTAGATTAATTAAATGTTATTGTATAAGAATCTTTTGATCTTCCATTTTGATATTTATCCTTCCATAATTAGTAGCCACTTGCTTTCTCAAGGCTGTAGCCAGGGAAAACTTCCTATTAATGACAACTCCCTTTGACATGTTTAGTCTCTCTTATCGATTAGTTTTACACTTTGAAAAACCTTCATTTTGATTATGTTATCATTTTTTTTTACTTCCACCACTCGTATTTGTCTATATTTTTGAGGTGAGGTAGTATTTACACTATTTACATTATTCGGATTATTGTCCTCATCTTTGTCACCATTTGTACGACGTTTCAGTTGTTGTACTCTCCGGCCTTCTTCATGTGCTAGAAATTTCGAATTTAATAATGGGTTCGGTTCGAAATTCCTAACACCTGAAGAAAGCCGGAGCGTATAACGACTGAAACGTCGTACAAATGGCAACAAAGATGATGACAATAGGCCGAATAATGTAAATAGTGCTCCACCACTCGGTTGCTACTTCTCTTTTTTCTCCCTGTTCGTAGACTTATCCTGCTATTAATGACTTTTTCAACCAATAATTGGTTAGAGATTGGTCCTTGAGGTTTCTTCCATAGATTCTCTTACTATGAATCTGGAATATTGTAACAAATGTATAAAGAAGCGTTGCACGAGGTAAAAATGGCAGTGCGCGTGCTCGAGCGGACTGAGAGCGAGGTTCGTATTCATTTGCATAAAGCGTGTGCCTTGCCGGCATAAACGCTGAGAGTTGGCGAGGGTAAGGTTAGTTTTTCAGTTTTGCGAAACTCACATGTTTCGGTGTCGACTGCGGTGTTTGACTGAGAAGAAGCAGAAACAGAAGA
Source organism: Ascarosepion bandense (assembly GCA_037127315.1). Lineage (NCBI taxonomy): Eukaryota > Metazoa > Mollusca > Cephalopoda > Sepiida > Sepiidae > Ascarosepion > Ascarosepion bandense. The sequence continues at coordinate 2,372,437 of JBBBDQ010000531.1, read as the reverse complement.
GGAAGACTACAGTAATTTCATTATAGAAAGATTCAGTCAGTCAGTTAAGTGCCATACGTGATACATGCTTGGGCGATCATGTCTCGAAAGAGACATGACTGACTGGGCAGAAGATTATCCCGCAGTAGGTTGCCATTGCTTTCTGCGGTAGACTGGTCGCCGACCAAGGCTATAGAACCCAATCTGTCCTGCTATTTAACCCATAACTGGAAGGAAGAGACGGATTAATACCTTTCCCAAGGGTATTTGAGCGTAAATGAATACAATGGATTCAACTGGAATTTGAACTCGGCTCCCCGGTTTCTCGTTCCGAGCCGATATCCACTGTACCACAACGCACATAGATTACAAATATTATATTGCGGCTTCTCTTTCCGAACCAGAGTTAGAGAGATTTTTTTACGATCGTTTCACCCCAAGCAATGCATTACTGCCACTGGTGAGCAGGGGGTTACATAAAAGGAGAGTGAAGAAAAAGAGGAACAGATCACAGGTGGTGTCGAGAAGAGAAGGATGGAAACACTGATGTGAAGAGAGCTACGTGAGAGTAGATCGTAAAGGGAGATACAGGGGGTGTCAGGGAAAGGATGGGAGTCAAGGAAATAAAAAATGGCCATTGACGTTGCATTTAAACTCTTGGAGAGTGGAGGTCCTAACAGACGGTAAGTGCAAGAAAAGAAGCTGATGGAGTAGAAGTTGCGGTTACCTTTAATTGTTTTAACTTTATAAGGGTAGGACCTAGTTGCCAGTCTGGTTACTCGAGTAAATAGGTGTAGAGGAGCACTAGGGAGCTAAGATCGTCGGAACAGAAGCCGTAAAAATATTTAAAGAAGAGACAGAGAGACGCCTCATCTCGTCGGTGAGAAAGTGACTGGAGCCGAGCTACCAGTTCGGGAACGATAACATTGCAGATTCTCCTTTGGATTTTGTTGAGAACCCCAAGATGAATGGCAAAGGCTCCTGACCAGATGTTACAGCAGTATTTAATGCACGGGCGGATAGTAGATTTGTATATGTACAGGATGGATTCAGACGAGAAAAACTTTCTAGACCGACACAGTAACCCGACCTTCCTAGAAGTAGATTTAGATATTGATTTAATGTAGTAGTTCCATTTGATGTCGGCTATGAGAGTTAGGTCGAGGAGGCGCAGTGTATTGATTTCAGAGAGATTAGCCTGATCCATGCTGATAAGGGTAGACGCGATTGTCTATGGTAGTTAAAGGATAGCAGCTTCGTTTTGGAAACATTAAAATTTACGAACCATTTCTTACCCTAGTCTACCACGGATTGGAAATCCTTTTCAGGATCAGCCAGATTTGCTTTGTCAGCATCGACAGATTTTTCATCGAGGCGAGAGTGCATGGTGATGTCGTCAGCGTAGATGTCTACTTGAGATCTGATTACATCAGGGAGATCAGGTTGATAAAAATCAGAAACAAATGCGTAGGACCTGGGATAGAGCATTGAGGGACAGACGTGTTCGTATAACAGGATCTGGAAGCATGTCCGTTTAATTCCACCTTCATTAGGTGATTTGATAGAAATGATTATATTAAATCAAACACACGTCCTGTTATTTCATAGACATGTAGCTTGCGCAAAAGGCCAGCTGGCCAGACACAAATGCTTTGGTGATATCTAGGGAAATAGCTCGAGTTTTGCCGTTCTTATCGAGAGTCTGGTATATGCACTCTGTGGTGGCCGTTAGCATATCAGCAGTAGACCTGGCGTAGCGGAATCCATAGTGTTTGTCAGAGAGGGCTGTGTTGAACCACTTTAGCATTGATAATAGCCTTGAACACTTTGTCAACTATCGGTATGAGGATAATAACTAGAGGTGTCTGAGGGTTCTCTAGACTTCTCAAAAACTGTAATGACAGAAGAGGACTTCTAGCAAACAGGAAAGCAAGAAGCAGAGAGGCAGTAGTTGTAGAGTTTGAAGAGAACAGAGGAGAGTTCAAGAGCACATTTCTTTTTGACGATGACTGGGATTCCGTCACCTACGCTCGCTTTATGGGGGTCAAGCTTTGAAATTATGCTAGAGACCAATGAGTCGGTAATGTAAACGTCACTCAGTTGAGCCTCAGTTCTAAGTTGGAAGTCTGGTCCGGATACTCCAGTTGAATAAAATGTAGTGTTGGTAGAGTATCTGCGAGCAAAATACTGTGTCTTGTCCGCTGTAGCTGTAAGGACCTCAGATTTATTGGTTAAAGGAGAGATTGAAGTTTTGCTATGGTTTAGCACACTTTTGCAGAGCCGCCAGTAGTCATTAATCATTAGCTTAGCATCATTTAGGATTTGGGTCGGGAGATGGTGTCGGCGAACTGGATAGCTAGGTTTTGTGTCGAGGTACCCCCGATAAATATCGAATATCGATAATAGAAAAAAGCGGGTTATAGAAGGAGTGATCCGATTTTAATCAAATTTGATACACTCATAGACAAAGACATAAGAAACGATATTCGGAAGTTTCAAGATTTCAGTTCTTACAATAGTGCAGAAAATCGATAATATATATATATATATATGTAAGGCAAGTTGCTTGTGTGTGTGTCTATTTATCTGTCTGTATGTCCTTTATACAAATCCACAATTTTTATTTTCCGATTCTCACACAAATATTCTTTAGGCAGAGTGTGAGATCCAAGACCATGGATTAGTTTTAAAGCTTTCATTACACCCGAGCAACGCCGGGCGATACTGCTAGTGTAAAATAACAGACAAAGTGTGATGGTTAAGTTTTTTATGTAATTTATCTTGTGAATATATGATACTTTTTCTTTTGAGGAGATAAACTATATAAAAACTGTCCAAATATTTTGTTATCCAATCGCTTTCAGCTTTTGACCATTTTCGAGGATGAATTTTATTCTACATGTAACAAAATGTGTTATGTACAGAACACGGTAAGCATGTTGTTAGTATGTTTGTAGTTGATATTATATGTGTGTGTGTTGTTTTTATGTGTGCATGTGTATATGTGTCTGTGTGCGTATGTGTGTATATGTGTAAGTGTGCATACGTGTGTGTACTGTGCGTGGTTGTATGCGTGTGTGTAGTGTACTTATTCCTCTCTAACTATTACGCTATTTAATGTTTTCGTATCAATTCCGTTTCGTATTTGATTACGAAAGATATTTTGCTTACCATATTTACTCGCGTATCATGTAAGATTTGAAGATCTAATTTTGAAGCTAATTTCAAGGGATCGCAACATACACAGGATATAAAATTAGTACATGTATTTCTTTCTGGCAGTACGATATAATATTTCAAGAACAAAAAAAAAACACAAACAACGAAGGTCAGTGGCTTTTCAGTTTTTTGTTTTGACGATACCAAAATGTTCCTCTACACATTCGTTAATATTTAATGTAACCTGTGAATATATATATATATATATATATATATATATATATATATATGGACATGTGCATTGTATGATGAATGTGCGTTGTGGTGGATGTCGGCTTGGAAAAGGGAGATCGGTGAGCCTAGTTCCAATTCCAGTCGAACACTCTGCATTCACTTACGCACTGGCACCCTTGGGAAAGGTATTGCTCTGTCCCTTCCCTCCAGTTATGGGTTAAATAACTGAGGTCTGCTGTTCATGCGATCTGTGGTGAAATTCTGCCCCGATTGTTTGTTATCAGCAGTTCCAAAAAGTGTGGATGGTGGATGGTGCTACACAAGCCTTCACCACTCAAAACAATTCTTTGTGTGGCAATCTAACTGAGTTAGACACTCATACGTCGAAATCGATAGGAGTGTCAATAATAATAATAATAATAATAATAATAATATATAGTACTGTGCAAAAGTATTAGATCAAGAACTATTTTATCTTTTATGAGGCATCAAATAAAGTTTAAAATCACCCCTGTGGTAACACTTTTGCACACTACCGGTAGTGTGCAAAAGAATTAGGACAAGCCTGATTTTCCTAAAAACCTCACTGAAATTCAAATACAGGGTGAAAAGCCAAACCTTTGTAAGAATTATTTAAAGAAAAAGGAAGAGGAAGGAAGACTTTGGAAATTGAATTGGTCCCCACAAAGCCCTGATCTCAGTCCTATTGAACATCTATAGAATATTTTTGATAAAAAAATTGATAAATCTAATGTTAATTTGGGAATAAAAATACAAGCTGCTTGGCAGGAGATACCATTAGATACATTGAAGAAGCGTGTAATATCAATGCCTAACAGAATGAAGGCTGTGATCAAAGCAAAAGGCTAAATATTAAATTTATTTTGCAAAAAGTATTTTTTCTTGGTAAAGAATTTATTGAGTAAATCAAATAATATCACTTTAATTAAATTGTTTATATTCTGTCAATATGCCTCAAAAAAGATAAAATAGTTTTTGTCCTAATACTTTTGCACAGTACTGTATATATATATATATATATATATATATATATATATATATATACTCATGATATTGCGAAATAGGATTCTTATTTCTGCGAACGAACCCCTTGGGCGCTTAGTCTCAAGTTATAATCATGAGTCATCATTGGTGATGCACGCTGTATTTACACAGATCGAAATTGCCATGTCGTGCATCTTGTGAAACAGCGGGAATATGATTGAATTCAGGTGAAATTAAATATCTTATCGGATCGAATCCGTGGGATTCAATTCTCTGCTCGAGAAATTCATCTAATCCATAATCTGTGCTTTGAATCGTAGCGAATTAAACACGTGGATTTTGACAACCTCCAAAAGTTAGAATACCGAGAAAATAAAAATCGCAAATTAAAGCTTGAGAAAGTCTCACGAACCAAGTCACAATTTTACGAACTGTAAACTTTTCAGTTAACTTTCATTTTCACATTATTTGTAATTGCACAATTGTAATGAATTTGCAACACATTTCTGATTCACATTTTTTGCTAAGACAACTTTTCATGCAAACAAATTTCTCATTCGAAATCACCTGAAGATCACTGATGTTGATTCAGACAGATAAAAAACAGAATATCACTATTTCTACTCAAAATCAAAACGGAGGTTTGTGCACAAAACAGTAACTGGCAAATTATTCACGTGATTAGATTGATAATCAACTCAATATGACACCAACATCTTTAAAAACTTAAATTTAAGTCCTAAAATAACCGTTGCAAGGCAACTTCTGGAATTTTAACCCAGTGTTAAAAACAAGTTTTCCAAACACCTCCTGAGATTTTAACCCAGTATTAATTGCAAGTTGACCGGTATAAATGTTCCTGTGTTTTTTGTCAAATTGATAGGCCGTTTTCAAGCAAAATACATTGAAAAAAGTTGTTTCAAATTTAATTTTTCTTTCAGGGTTAAAATTAAATATTTTACAGACTTTGTTGAATTTCTGAATTTTTTCTCGTAGAATTATGAAATAACGCAGTTTAACTCAATGACATTATAATGTTATTTCTCTCTGCATTTCTGTGGTCTCAATTTGATGTGATTATTTGGTAGTAATCTAACACTGCGATTAGTGATTGAAAAAAGTTCATTCATCAACTTATTCTTTGATACCAGTATAACTCTCAAAACCCAAAGCTGTTGACCAAATGATTAATTAATGCTATTGGCAATAAAGACGATACACTGAAGATTTGTTCCTATTTTGCCTGTAGTCTGATCTGTTCTTGAGGCAGACACAATTATCGTATATTTACTCGAATGGAATGCATAATGTGCTTTAGCGCGAAACAAGATTTCGGTTTAAAAAAAAAATAAGAAGGCTTTGCATACGCAACTTGTAAGAAACAAAAGCTTATAGTCGGAGACCATTATCTCGAATCATCTTTAACGTGTTACGCTAAATATTGAATACTGCTGCCATATCTGGTCAGGTGCTTTGCTATCCACCTAGGTGTCCTTGACAAAATCCAACGGAGAATTTGTAATGGGATCGATCCCGACTTGGCAGCTCAAATAAAGTCACTTTCTCACCGGCGCAATGTGGCTTCCCTGAGTCTCTTCTAAAAATATTTTCACGGTTTCTGCTCCGACGAACTTAGCTCACTGGTGCCCCCTATATATGAATTTACTCGAGTCACAAGATTAGCAACTACGTCCCACCCTTTTACTGTGAAACCAATAAAATATAAACGTAAATTCTACTTCATCATTTTACTTCAACAAAAAAAAAGCCAGTCAAATGTCTTGCTTGGAGCGATATGATTATAAAAAATATCCTGCAGCAAATGTGAAATTACGGATGATTTTGCGAGATACTTATCCAAAAAAAAGTTATTGTAATATAACGCGTTCAAAATGTCACAAGACATTCGTAGCAGAGATGTATCCCCACATCGGAACTGATGAGATTATTGTCTTTCGAAATTAAGGACTTCAACAAGTGGATGATTTTTAAGCCTATGTTTTAAAATTAAAAAAATATAACTCACAAAAGAAAAGAAAAGAAAGAGAAAACTATATTTACGTCTATCATCATCATTTATCCATCACACCCAAATGGTGCATAGGGCAACAACTTTTTGTTGCTGTAACAAACTGTTTTTTACAGAGCAGGGTGGTTAGCCCTGCACCCAACCCCCAAACCTGGAGGGCTGGTGGACCATTCTTGGTCCTTACGTTTACAGCACCTGGTATTCCCAAATGGTCACCCATTTAAGTACTGACCAGGTTCGATGTTGCTTAACTTCGGTGATCGGACGAGAACTGGTGTATTCAACACGATATAGCCGTAGACAATACGTCTATACAGATAGCTAAAACAAGGAAATAAAAAAGTGTGTAGTGCGCCACGTGTTTGGGTGAAATTCCGAAATCCACTTGCCACGCAACTAAGATTTCCAGAGGAAAAGTCTGGATATATCGTTTACATACTACATCCTGGAGAAAAAAAGAGAGAAGACAATTTATGCCCCTTCCTTTTTCAGTCTTGAATTTAACACTACCTAAATCAAGTGGCGTCAAATTAAGTCAATTTGAAAATGTTGGTTCATTTCACACATTTTTAAAATGAATTCAAATCGTGTTCATCACGTAAATGAGAAAATTCGTCTCAAAATAGTATATTTACTAAACTAACGTGTGTTTGGTACAAGGGTACAATTGTGAGACACTTGATGATAATCGAATAGCAGATTAATCAATAACTTTATTTTCCATGCCCGAATATTTTTGTCTGTGGTAGCCAAAGCTAACTAAATATTTAAAGGATTAAATCTACAAATACCAATATCATTATATGAAACATTGCGCTGTTCATTTTTACATTTGCCTAAAATTTTAATATAAATACATTTATATATTTATCCAAATTGTTTGCTCTTTTTCAGTTGATCGGTTTTTACTTTTGTCTCCTTTCACAATACAACCATCAAGAATTAGTATAAATACATTTATATTATGTTATTGTATGTTAAATATGATTTCCTAATGTAATGTCATCCAAATGTCGTCCAAAGCCAAGATTCCAACTCTCCTAAATATGTTATGTCCCCGACGGTTATGCAAATTTTTTTGCATAGAATGTATTTTAAAAGAGAATAAAAAACACTTATCCCTGCGAAAAAAAAAAAACATAGAATTTTACTCATTTTTTTCTTTTATAAATTTTCATCAAAGTCAACAATACTAGAATAAAATTTGAAAAAATTCAAAGGTATTGAATCTCTAATTTACTTTATCGTGTACCGTCTTTAATTGCATTTAAAATAATACTAATCAGTAAACATTTTATAACCATCATTATTTGTAAAAGGTTTTCAGTTGCATTAAACAAACAAGACCCAATTCGTCCAAATACAGAAAGTCAACGCCTATGTACTGTTCCTTAAATCTAATTTACCTGTCCCAAGATTAGAACGAAAGTGCCTCAATGCTCTTGAAAGAGTTAATATCTATCAATTCATTCTGACAAAAGTGGCCAACTTTACAGTTTTCCTTCACTAGCCTTATTTACTATACTGGAAACACATTAAATTTAATTGTTTTAAGTTTTCTTTTGATTTCATAATCGAAGATTGTCTTAAAATAATTTCATCCCAAACAAACAATAAAACAAAATAAAACCGAAAGAGTTACTGAGGGCGGATAGAACAGGAAGAACAATAAAAAAGAAAAAAACAGGATTCAAGGAGACAGAAAACATTTTTCCTTTCACCTTGCAAACGAGATTTCAAATAATTTTAAGAATTGGATATGAAAAGCAAGGCTATATCAAAAACATAAAGAATATTAAGATAACTAAATAGCTCTTAAATCCTTGACAAATTTTCGTTACAATTCATTTTCGAAAAATTGAGTCCCCCTTATTTCATTTCCCAAAATCTTTGAGACAGGGAAGTTTGAAATTTTAGAATAGGGTTGAAAAGGAAATGTTTATGAAAGTAGTAACGTTGTTTAACTTCTCCATTCAAAATTCCAATGTAAACCTGATTGTTCTTTATATTATGTATGGAGGAGATACTGACTTGATAGATGACTTGAGTAGATCTACATTTCCCTTCAACCGAACAGTTGCTGTTGGACCTACAATTGCAAAGTTGTAAACTACTAGTTTTAGCATTATCCTTAAACAAATTCTTTAAAATTTTACTCTTGTGGGAATAAAAAATATTGTCCATATTTCCAAATTAATTGTGCAGCAACAATTAATTTTAAAAGTATTCCTATTAAATATTTTGTGTAGTGGATTATTGGTGTGGAAATACTTGCTTAATAATTTCAGAAAATATTTCTCTATATTGATTTTAGATAATCTACGGAATGTTGGGTTAAATCATATTACTTTCCTATTTTTACGACTATTTCTTGCACTAGATGACTCAGAATTAACAACTGGTCTTACATATACTAATCTATTCTGGAAACCGCTTTTCTGGAGGAATTTATTATAAGAAAAAATATTTTCATTGAAAATTTTGAAATTGGAACATAATCAGTTAATTCTAGTGTTAAGAATATTAGATATTTGCTTTATAACAGTAGTAGAATTGTTAGAATTAATATCAATATAGTTAGGGGTATCATTATTTTCGTTGATGTAAGATTAGTAGGAACCGCTATTAATGTGATAGGTACCAACTTTGCGGCCTAACTCCAGCCACTTTCTCCCCGACAGGATGTGGCTTCCCTCTGTTTTATAAATATTTTCATGGCATTTGCTCCTACAAACGTAAGTCACTTGTGCCCCTGTCACATGAGTTTACTCGGGTAACCAGACTGACAACTGGGTCACACTCATTCTCAGTTAGATCAAACAAAGGCAGCCAACAATTCTACTCCATCAGCTTCTTTTCTCGCACTTCTTGCCTGTGGAACTGTCTTCCATATTCTTGCTTTGATGGCGGCTAGAACCTCCAGGAATTTAAATGCAATGTCAATACCCATCTCTTAAACACTTGACTCCGGTTCTTTCTACATCACCCTGTATATCTTTTCCTTTCTTTCTTCCTTTGCAACTGTCATCACACCTGTATTCCCATCCTTCTCTTGCTCTTTCTCTGACACACACTGTAACTGGTTCGTCTTTCTCTTTACTCTCCTCCTATCTAATCCTTTTCTCTTATGTAACCCTCTGCGCATCAGTGGCGTTACCGCCTTTCTTGGGGTGAAACGATAAAAAACGTTCTAGTTCTCAACTATGGCGACAACTCTAAATTAAGAACCAGTTGTCCCATCTACTCTTCCACTAATCATGGATGAAAATACGGAAATATATATAGTGGGTGTTTATAAAAAATACTCTCTAAATAAACAAAACAGAAACGACATTCGAGACTGATTAAATTCAAGTTCTATCACAATGCAATTAAATTGGTGATCTCTCTGTGGATCCAATTCATTAAACAAGAAATAGTCGGCATTATTCGTTTGCTAACAATCTTGTAGAGACGTCTGTTAAAACATATCGTGAAATGCCAATGCAAATATAAATCGATTCGCTGATCAGATGTATTTATGCAATAGTATATTTTATCTGATAACGCATTAAAGCCTCAACCTTGCTTACCTATTAATTCTGAAGAAACATTTCACTTTTATGCACCTTCCATATTGACGGTGTCTGTTGACTGCCAAATGCGTCATAAACCAATAAAGATTCTTGTTTGGAAATTGCACATTTCTCGATCTGTGTAGGCTAGGATCACTGACAAGAGACTGTTTTTGTCAGAGGTCAAGAGAAAGAGAATTGGGATCATGACATGAAAAAGCAATTTTGAATAAAGACAGGTTAGTCATATGACATTTCCAAACATTGAATCAAGCGGTTTCAAGACGGGCTTTCCACTCGTAGCGTATTCGCTCAGATACGTAGGAATGTTTTTTTGTTCTTTGTTTTTTTTAAAATCATATCACCCCGAGCAAGGCGATAACGCCACTGATGCGCAGGGCCTACGTAAGAGTAAAAAGATTGGAAAAGAGAAAGCCAGAAACCACATCTTAAACAGGGAACAAGGGATGAGCCTCTTTACCTGTTCAATAGACGTGGGTGGAGTGTGAACCGGGCGATAGTTTAGTCTATCTACTCCAATTGAAAAAAAATAAAGAAAAGAGTGAAAAGATTGGAAAAGAGAAAACCGGAAACCGCATCCTAAACAGGCAACAAGGGATGAGCCTCTTCAACTGTTCAATAAATGTGGGTAGAGTGTGGACCGGGCGATAGCCCAGTCCATCCACTCCAATAGAGAGAAAATGATGGTGACTTGCTAAGTTTTAACTTAGTTAAAGTGCAGGCGGTGAAATTTTGGCTAGAATTTCCTGGTATTTTCTTATTTGTACAATTTATTTAACTCAAGTACACATTTTCCTTAACACACGAACTTTTGAATATGCCTCACTTGTATATTTTTAAGTACTCCCTAAGTTTTCTTTCTTGGTGTTTGTTCTGCCTTTAAAACACCCATTTTTAACTAAGAATTGTCTGATACTCTGTGTTTTTATCCATTCCCAGACATTTTTTAATATTTAGATCCAACTCTTCTAGGCATTTCTTTGTATTTTTAGTTCAAATTGTTTGTGAAATTATATTTTTATTCCTTTTCAGTTATACCTATTTTTATGCAAATATCGTCATAGGAAAAACGTGGAACAAAACAGCAGTCATATGACACTTCTGTTGAATGTTTTCAGAATTAAATAAGTATAAAGTTTTAAATTTAAAAAGCATTGTTCTAATTTAAAATTAAAAAAACATATTTACGCTTTTCTTGAATCCAACAGATTTCCTAGCATGAAAGATGATTAACAATGACAATGAGTATCAAAAGTAAATCGTTGATCAAATAACTTTTCCAGACAATATTATTCTAGATATCTTTGAATATAAATAAATTCCAGTGACATATAACCAGAAAGTTATATTTAATAAACAAAATACGTCAGAAAATCTTAAACATTAATTTATAGGACAAGGAGTGCTAAAAACGTTTCAACCCGTTCAAAACTCCTAAAAATATTCCGAAATTTATGCATTTGATAGTCTGAAATACTTGGCCAGGCTGAAAACTTTGCAGTACTCTCGTTTAAGATGAACAACGTATAAAATGACACCCTTTCTTTTTATTTATTTATCTTCTTTTTTATCTTTCATTTGCGATTTTGTAGTTTCTTTTTTCTTTTCGCTTTTTTCCTTTTCCTTTCTTACTTTCTTTCTTTTTTTATTTTATTTCTTTTACTTTCTTTTTCGTTTTTGTTTTTCTATTTTTCGTTCTTTCTTCCTTTTCCGTTTTCTTTCTTTTCACTTCTTATTTTCATTTTCTCTTTCTTTTCTTTCTTTTGTTTTATATTTCATTTCTCTTTTTCTATTTTTCTATTTTTACTTTCTTCTTTTTTCCTTTTCCCCTATTATTTGCATTCCCTTGCTCCCTTTTCCCCCTATTATATTTTCGCTTTCTTCCTTTTCCCCTATGATTTTCTTTTCCTTTTCCCCTATTATTTTATTTCCATTTCTTTCTTTTCCCCTCTTATTTTCTTTTCCTTTCTTCCTTTTCCCCAATTATTTTCTTTACCTTTCTTCCTTTTCCCCTATAATTTTCTTTCCTTTTCTTTCTTTTCCCCTCTTATTTTCTTTCCCTTTCTTTCTTTTCCTATATTATTTTCTTTTCCTTCCTTCCTTTTCCCCTTTTATTTTTATTTCCTTTCTTTCTTTTTCTTTATTATTTCCATTTCCTTTCTTTCTTTTCCCCTATAATTTTCTTTTCCTTTCTTCCTTCACCCGTATAATTTTCTTTCCTTTTCTTTCTTTTCCCCTTTTATTTTCTTTCCCTTTCTTTCTGTTCTCCTATAATTCTCTTTTCCTTTCATCCTTTTCCCCTATAATTTTCTTACCTTTTCTTTCTTTTCCCCTTTTATTTTATTTTCTTTTCTTCCTTTTCCCCTATATTTTTCCCTTTCTTCCTTTCCCCTATCATTTTCTTTCCCTTTCTTCCTTTCGTTACTTTATTCATTTATTTTTATTTATTTCATTTATTTTTTCTTTCTACTTTTCTATTTTTTATTTTTATTTCTTTTTTATATTGCTTTATATTTTATTTATATTTCTTTTACTTTCTTCCGTGTTTCATTTTCTTTTTCCTTCTTTATAACTGACGTGTCATGCAAATTCTGAAAATAATCGACTTGCCCAAATGCTGTACTTTGAATTTTGTTGAATTTGCTTTTTATTTAAAGGTTAGATTTGCAATGATATTTCCTAAAAACAAACTGCCATCAGAAAAATGCATGTTAAGGAAAAAATTCACAAGTCGTTTGCTTTTACACTGTTATGAGTTAGAGTCAATATGATCATCACTCAGTGACCCAATACTGTTGTTGCCTTGAGCCAGACTATATTAAAAAAAGTAAACACACCCAAATGCACACACATACACACATAGATAGATAGATAGATAGATAGATAGATAGATAGATAGATAGATATGAACCGACTGAGATAGATAGATAGATAGATAGATAGATAGATAGATAGATAGATAGATAGATAGATAGATATGAACCGGCTGAGATAGATAGATAGATAGATAGATAGATACGAATAGACTGAGATAGATAGATACGAATAGACTGAGATAGATAGATAGATAGATAGATAGATAGATAGATAGATATGAACCGGCTGAGATAGATAGATAGATAGATAGATAGATAGATAGATAGATAGATAGATAGATAGATAGATACGAATAGACTGAGATAGATAGATACGAATAGACTGAGATAGATAGATAGATAGATAGATAGATAGATAGATAGATAGATAGATAGATAGATACTAACAGACTGAGATAGATAGACAGACGGAGGGTTTGGCTTTCAGAGAGTATTTTTCCCATGTTTAACTGAGTTGTATAGTTTATCTAATCATCAGGTATCCTTGGAAATTTAGAATGAATCTTGAAATTAATCAGTATTTTTTTTTTTTTGCGTTGTTGTCGACTCTTTCGCTTAAGGAAACTCCTTCGTGAACTCCACTGATTTCTGCTTCTTGTCGCCTTTCATCGGTAGTTGCGTTGCCGTGTTCACTAGTTTTATTTTTATTTCATTTTACTTATTTTGCTAAATAATCTCTTTCGACAGAAAAACTGACTGTCCTCTTTATTTTCGATATAATCGCTGATACACAGCAACTGACAACAATACACAGACAGCACAAATAAAATGTCGCGTCTATATTTAGCTGATCAGCCTTAGCGGGACTGATAGAGGCAAAGCGAATGAATCAAATCGCCTTTCTTCAACACGAATGCAGAACACATAGCCATGCTTCCTTTCACTTTGCCAATTCAAAGTACAGCTAAGTCGAAACGGATACAGACTGCACCATTAATGCCAAAGACAGAATCTACGAACAGGAAATGTTTTAAACAGCTCTGCTCTGATCCCGACCTTTAATGATGGCAGTAATTAACCAGAAGGAAAATGTTTGGGGACGAAAAGGAACTTGCTATTAGAAATAATGAAGATGGTTGGATGAGCAAGAGGTGCGCGATGATTTTGCGAAGGGAAACTTAGTTTCAAAAGAATCCAAATTCTTTAACATAGACAGACATGAATAGACTGAAACAGATAGATAGATAGATAGATAGATAGATAGATAGATAGATAGATAGATAGATAGTGGACATGGGAATCAACACTGTATGATGACTGTCAATTTTATAGTCTTAAGTGATCGCTACTATTTTTACGGTCTCTATGTATAAGTCACTGAAAAATTAATGGAATTAAGGGAGAAGGATACCAGTGCAACTGATACCATGTAACCCAATATTATCAGATGCACGGTCGAGTCATCGGTGACCAAACTGTTTCAACACCATTCTTTTCTAGGTGGTTAGATAAAAAGTAGAAGCTGAATGTGCCTTGAAGAGTGAACGGCTATTTAGCACAATGGTTTAAACTGTTAATTATCCAGTGTGGTGATAACATGGTCTCGTTGAGCGGAGGCAGTGGGTTCTGTGACCAAAACAAGTCTTCAGGCTGAAACACAACAGTTGCGGTTCCTCTCTTGATGAAAGGGGCCCCGACAAATGTACTTTTATTTATTTATTTTTTTAATCGTATCACCCCGAGCAAGGTGGTTACGCCACTAATGTGTAGGGGGCTACATAAGAGTAAAATGATTAGGGGGCTACATAAGAGTAAAATGATTAGGGGGCTACATAAGAGTAAAACGATTAGGGGGCTACATAAGAGTAAAAAGATTAGATAGGAGGAGAGTGAAGAGAAAGACGAACCAGTTAGAAAGGAGCAAGAGAAGGATGGAAATACAGGTGTGATGACAGTTGCAACGGTGGAGAGAAAGGAAAGGATATACAAGGTGGTGTAGAAAGAACTAGAGTCAAGTGGTTAAGAGATGAATATTGACATTACGTTCAAATTCCTGGAGGTTGTAGCCGTCAGGCAAGCAGGAATAAGGCACGCTATATATGAATGAATGCCACTCCGAGTTTCAACCTATGCATATGGAAGTGACCAGTCAGGTTCTCAGATGCGCATCGACCCACGTCTACATTCTCTATCATGGAACTAATGATGATGATGATGATTTAGTCATGACTTTTAGAATGATTATTCATTTTCTGTTTTAACTTTACAATTTTGTTTATATATTACATTTATTTATGTGGTTGGCGTATTTTCTTCGGCATTAAATTTTGGTATTTCAAAATGTACTGCGCCAGTCCTTCTTCCCTTCTGAAGGCTTTATTCCAATTCGCCCTACCTATGTCTGAATAAATAATAGAGTCCTGGGAACTCTTTAAATAGTCCCAGACATTACACCTAACAAAAGCATTCTACTTTGGCAACCTTATAAAGAACCTACTTAAATTTCCCTCTATCTCTTTTTCTCACATTTTTATTCGTATAGATTCATAAATATTTAATTTTCCAAATCATAGATATAGGTTGTGTTTATTTTATAAATAAAAATCGGAGCCCTGCTATTAAATTTGAATATTTCAAATTTTATTCGCTTTGAATTGATCTTTTTATATATATATATTTTTATACTTATATCAAGTAATGAAATTCACACGAGATCGTTGAATCAAGTAGATATCTCGCCAAAAATAAACATAAAAACAGATTCATCGAGTACTCAGTGAGGGTCCAATTCCCTAGCAATGATCTTATAAGTTTATCATTTTTCTAGAGTAAATGTTTTATGACTTTTTAAGAATATATTCCTTGACACAAAGCCGGATTTGTGAAAGATTCAGTGAGGAAAGAAATCGTTCTAATGTGATTCATGAAATAATCCCGTTAATCATAACTCTTTCAAAGGATCTTCTTTCTTGTACATAAATGGAATTACCGTCAGGATTTTGTGATAAGATAAGAAACATTTTCAAAATTTTTATTAATCACGAAAAACGGCGAGCCTAAAACCTTTTCTGTTTTGCAATATTGTTCACGGCGGAAAACAGTGTATATTCCTGACAAAGCAAAGGTTTTATCGATATTAGAACACCGACTGTAGACTTAAGGGTGTACTCATTTCGGAGGTAGCTCGAAGCTGAGATAGCTTCATTTCTTGCCTGTCTATTGTGAAGCACATATCCCAAGGAAGATGTTCGTCTCCCAAACGATTTCGATCCTATTTCGAGAAAGGAATAAGCAATTCTTCTTAACAGAAATAAAACAGACTATGATGATTGGTTTGTTGTTCTAGTTTTTTTTTTTTAATTTTGCTTACTGTTCAAGGCTGTGTTTACATCTTTCATCTTTCAGCAATATGAGGGCCTTACTCTTTCTCTAAACTCTTTCAGGCGCATCTCTCCTACTTTACCGAGTGCAAATTATTGGACAAAATAAACAGGAATGTTGTTGAAGGTCGAAATACATTAATCAATATTCTCTATCATAAATGTTCTTTCTTCTTTCACCCAGATTTTCTTCTCTACTTTGGCGCAAAAATTCTTACCGGCCAAAAATTTCCACCTGGTGACTAACCTTGTCCCCTAAAAGAAAAAAAAATCACAAAACTGCAAATTTTATAATGATGATTATACACTCCATATTTTTTATAGAACATTTAGAATCGATCATTAAACAAAAGAGAACCTCAGAGTTAATGCTTTTATATCAGGCTGAGTGTCAGTCAGTTAAGTGCCATACGTGATACACGCTTGGGCGATCATGTCTCGAAAGAGACATGACTGACTGACTGGGCAGAAGATTATCCCGCAGTAGGTTGCCATTGGCTTTCTGCGGTAGACTGGTTGCCGACCAAGGCTATAGAACCCAATCTGTCCTGCTATTTAACCTATAACTGGAAAGAAGAGACGGATTAATACCTTTCCCAAGGGTATTTGCGTGTAAGTGAATACAATGGATTTAACTGGAATTCGAACTCGGCTCCCCGGTTTCTCGTTCCGAGCCGATATCCACTGTACCACAACGCACATTCTACGCTGATTGTACTAAACTAGATAATTGCATTTGAAATTATTCGAAAACCAAATTATTTAGACATTCGATATAAAAGCACTAAAAATATTTTAATTTTATTTCTCGATCCACCTCCGATTATGTTCCAGACGCCATTTTAGTAAATATTAAAATATTTTATCGAAAGTCAAATAAGATTCTGCTGTTTAATCAATCAATTTAGAGCATGTCATCATAAGTGGAAAGTAATGGTTAGTGTGAAGTCAGAATAAGAGATCAATTAATACAAATCTAAGCAAACCGCTTCGGCACTGTTTGCCAGATCAACAGGTGTGATTTATCTAAATATCTCCTCCTAACGTAAACAGTTTAGTTGATAGGTCACTGTTCAATTCCGAATTATTTCAATGTGAATTCAGGCCGAGATCAGTTGGTGCCTGCCTTCGTTGTTTCTCGCCTATTCATCAAATTTCCATCTTCCTGCGGAATTATGTTTGTGATGCAGTGGATATCGACTCGAAACGACAAATCGGGGAACCAAGTTCGAATTCCAGTTGAATTCTTCGCATTCACTTACGCACAAATACTCTTGGGAAAGGTATTAATTTGTCTCTTCCCCCTAGATATGGGTTAAATAATAGGATAGATTGGGTTCTATAGCCTTGGCTGGCAACCAGTCTACTGCAGAAAGCAATGGCAACCTACTGCTGGATAATCTTCTGCCCAGTCAGTCATGTCTCTTTCGAGACATGATTGTCCAAAACGTGTATCACGCATGGCACTTAACTGACTGACTGACTTCTTGTTAGAAATAATTCATTTAAGTTCCTTCAAATTGTTCAGAATCTATTTTGCCAAATATGAAAATATCTTTCACGTTTTTTCTGCTTTGTTTTTAAAAAACAAGAAAGGAAACAAAAAAGCAAAAATGTTATTGATTTTTAAGTAAGGTTAAGGAGAACGTGCGTGTCATGTTGTTTGGAGAAATAGGCATTGTCTTAAGAAATGCCATGGAGGAAGCACAAATTGATATCAAAAATTAATTCTTACTTGGTAATCAAGGATCCGCTTCATAGAAAGCAACAATTCTTTGCACTAAAATGTTCAAAATGTCTTGACGCTTAATCAAGCGGCAAAAGAAATCAGGTATTATTGACAATCTAGACACGTAGAAAGTACTTATAGCGTATTTGCATCTCTGAGTAGAAATGTTAAATATCATTAAAATTAGCTAAATAGAAACACAAATGATAGTCAAAAACATTTCACTGAAATTCATGTATATATATATATATATATATATATATATATATACAAATTAACATAAATTTTCAAAATTCAAAAATGTTGAAGTAACATTTCAACATGAAATCCCTAAGAGAGATCTCACGTATCCTCAGCAACACAGTCTATATCAAAATGAAGAAAAAGAAGATTAAAAAGAAGAAATAAAAAGAAAAGAATAAAAAAAAAGAAAAAAAGAAAAATAATGAAATAAAAAATAAAAAATAAATAACGGTTAAGATTTGAGAAATATACGTCACAAAAATTTTTTTTGAAGATCAGTCTTTCACTTTTTTTACTTTTTGATAGAGTTGTAATTGAAGGGATGGAAATTTGGCATGTCTTGCTTAATAGACGAAAATAGTTAAGGAATAGGAGGTCGTTAATTTGAGAATTGGGTGAAACAAAACAGAAAAGAAAGGGAAGGGGCGGGATATAAAAAATGTATAGGAAAAAATAAAGAAGGGGAAAAAAAGAAAAGAAAGAAAAAGGAGAAAATATCAAATAGAAAACGCTCAATATGTGTCAAACAAATTTAACTTTAAATGTTTAAAAGGGTTAAAGTTTTAGAAAAAAGAGAGACTTATTTGAAAAAGAATATTTAGGGGAAATAATAAAAATAAGATTTTAAAAATTAAATTAAGTTAATCTAATTAAAGATATTTTATGTATAGACAAACTAAATAACAATTAAAGAAAATTATAAATTTTTAAAAAATTTAAAAAAAATTAATCTTAAAAAATTTTTATATGAATTTAAAAAATATTTTTTATATATAGAAAATTTATAAAATTTATGATGTGAAAAATAAATTTATTAAAAGATATATACTAACAGAGGAAAAAGGGGTTTAGTAAAAGAATCTATATTTTATAAAGATAGACAATTAAAGGAGACTGGGAGAGGAAGGTAGAGGGGTTAAATTACTATTTAAAGTTAAAATTAAAATAATTTATCAAAAATCATTAAATTTATATATATTTTTAATATCCTAAAATCTAAAAATTAGGAATTTAAAATTTAAGTATTCAAAAAACTAGCTTTATGGCGGCACTTACTAATAAATTCCCTTCTAAGATTCAGGAGCAGGTGCTGGTAAGGATACTTCAATATTAAATTTTTTTCTAGCAAACACAGACAGCACCTATCACGAAAATTCCTCGGAATACGGGTTGAACCTATTAGTTTCCAGCTAATTACAGGATCCAGCCCTTCCTCTTTTATTTTCCACAATATCCGTGAAAGGGTTGTCTGGTATTTTTGACCCGGGTTCGAAAATGAATTCCTGTGGTTATAAAGTCTCTGCTTAAAAGGTATAGCGGACATACCAATATAGTTTCGGTAGTTATTTTTGTTGTTTGATGGAGAAATGCGGACTTCATAAAACACCTGGGTGGATTTAAATTTGCCCTCCACCGGGCAGACGTTCACAGAGCTACAGCTGCATTCATTCAAAATTCCGGACCCAGAATCAGTATTGCGTAAATTCATTAGAATACTTCTATTATGGGAATTAATGAGGTTGTCTATATTAGGGGTACAAGAATAGCTGATTTTAAGGGTGTACCTATTAAAAATTTTCCGTAAAGGATTACTGTTATTAAAATTTTTGTCTATTAATTTGAGAAAATATTTACCAATAAGGAGGGTTAAACCAAATTATCTTCCTTTTTCTACAGTTTCTTTTATTTTTAGATGATTCGTGGTCTATTATAGGTTTATTATATGTTAATTTGTTCTTATATCCGCTTTTTTGAAGGACCTTATTGTAAATATCTTTAATTGCGTTAAAAGTTTTAATGTTAGATGATAATTGGTTAATTCTAGTTTTCACTATATTGAGTATCTGTTTTATAATATTTTTGGGGTGGTTAGATAAAATATTAATATAAGTGGGGGAATTATTTTCTTTGAGAAATGGCTGGTAGGATCCATCATTTAAATTAAGGGTGATATCTAGATAGTTTACAATTTTAAGATTAGAAGTAACTTCAACCGTAAAACCGAGGTAATTTAGGGCTTTAATTATTTTTTGTGTATTCTGTTTGTATAGAGCCCATTGGAATTAGGGATAAATATTAATCCATCATCCCGATATAGGCCTATTTGTTTTGGGTCTAAGAACCTACTTAGAACATCTAAAATATAAATACCTACAAGATCTTCTACCTGGGCTGAATCATACGCTCCCATAGGGACATCAAAACTATCCTTTGGCCCTTTCGTCCATGTGGAATTATTAAAGGTGAGAATGGATTTTCTAGCCGCTAAGATAATCTTATACTCCCTATCCGAAATATCCACGTAATTTTTAGCAAAATTTAAGCAACTTTCAAGAAGGTCTTTTGATATAGAATAGAAGTCAACAATATCGAATTCTCTATAAATATCTTTCTCTATTCGTCTGTCTGTCTCTTTTTGCTTTACTATCTCTGCACTTTCACTTCAAACTCTTTCTCTTTCTCTCCATCTCATAAATGGATTTGGTCGCGCGATAAAACTAAGACTTATTGGTTTGCGCTAAAAAAAAATTATCAGTCATAAAAATGAGCGATAATTACTTCATGTATGGGTTAAAGAGTAAGATTTATGGATTACAGAAAAATATGATGAACAATAAAATTCGTTACAATTTTCTAGAACGATGGCAATGCCACTTTTGAATTCTTGAATTCACACCAGAATTTGAAACACATGCAATCACACACACACACACAAACACACACACACACACATACACACACACACACACACATAGACTAATTGGAGTAGATAGACTAAACTATCGCCCGGTTCACATTCCACCCACGTCTATTGTACAGGTGTAGAGACTCATCCCCTGTTCCCTGTTCAGGATGTGGTTTCCGGCTTTCTTTTTCCCAATCTTTTCACTCTTACGTAGTCCCCTGCACATCAGTGGCGTTACCGCCTTGCTCGGGGTGATATGATTAAATATATATATATATATATATATATATATATATATATATATATACAGAGAAAGAGAAAAAGAGAGAAAGGAAACAGAAAGTTGCAGATTGAGATAGTCCAAATTCAGCGTGCGTGTAATATAATATAAAAAATAGCAAGTTTCTCAAAGTAAAAGAACAGGAATAAAATATATACTAATAAACCAACTATATCATTATTCTTTATAGAGAGATAAATGCTTAATAACTGGCTAGTTTCATAAAACCTGAAGCAGAGTCAGAATAAGCATGTTTCGATTCATCGCGGTTATTTGGTGCCTGCTACCGTCTCTTAACCTGTCGATTTCTTTGCCGACTTTATCTATTTCTTTACGAAAATAACAACAACAAAAAAACAAAAACGCACGAAGCGTCTGATCCAACTTGGGTAACCAATATAAATAAGGAAATATCGATCTGAAAAAGAAGAAATTCCGCATTACATGTCACAAATAAAAATTGGTGCGAAAATTTCAAGAAGAAAAAAACAAACGCCATCTCTCTCACGTCAAAGTCCTGGGCATGACGGTAAACTGCATCCCGCGGCCGGGCTTCTCATTAAGAGGTTGTGAGTAGCCTGGAACCGCCTTTTGGTTGCTGCTGTTCTCGGGTCCGCCCTGACTCGGAGTGGTGGCATCTGTTGGGGTCATGACTGTGGGCAGGGAGTTGACCACCGAGATGGGGTATAAGCACTGTGAAGGTGTAGGAATGCACATTTATAGAAATATATGCATAAAAATTGTTATGGTGAAACACACCTATTCTATAGTGAATGGACTCTCCCACCTAATTTAAGTAGGAGTAGTAAATGGAATGAGGGTCGGTCGATGTTAGACGATAGTAGTCGACAGTCGAATACGAAAGTAGTCAGCGACCTGGCAAGATTACACTGCGTAATACATATGATATCAAGTTCCTAACGTTTTGTACGTCAAACCTATTAGGACCGACTTTAGCACAAATACTAGCCTCCACTGCGAAAAGAATTCCTCAACAATTTTGGCGACGAATATATCAAACTCACGTGGAGAAGATAAAAAGAAGTTTTTCCACTCGCCAAAAGACAATTTTGGCGACGAGGATTCGGATTTCGGATGAAGATCCAATTCACTCGCAGTAATAAAGAAAAAAACATTTCTCTTTTGTACTCATCAAAAACAATTTTGGGCGACGAAATTCGCACTCATTCGGAGGAAGAAAAAATTCGCTCACCACAATAATTTTGGCGATAAAGTCTCGGATTCACGTTTAAAAAAAAGAAAAACTTGGCATTTTTTCGCAAGCCAAGACGTAAATTTACTGACGAAAAATCTGTCGTATTCTTAACTGAGAAAAGAAATATCTTTCTCGATAATACAGTTTGCTCAAATAGGTCACGAATTGCAAACTCATAGGACTCCTACCTCGACAGTATTAGGCACTGTGTTAACTCTTTGCGAAAATGGAGGAATGTAAAAGTCTATTCCTGGAATTCCTTAAGTTCTAGTCGGAATAACAGACAAAAATATTAGAGCAATAAAATACATTCCAGATGCAGATACAGGAGGAAACTTTCAATAGACAAATGCAATTCCAACAAAAAATGGAACAGATGCATAGGAAGTTTCAAAACAAAATTCTGGAAATAACTGAGAAGAGAAAAATCAAGAAAATTATTCTTTCCGGAGAATACAATATGGAATTCAACTGAAATATTCACATACAGTCCAGATGAAGAAATAACTTTTGCGGAGTATTATAAAAAATACACGAACGTGTATAACGAGGTCTGACTGAATGAAGGCTAGGCTTCTTTTAAGCAAATTAGGAACCGCTGAGCATGACAAATTGGTAAACTACATTTTCCCGAAAAAAACTAGCGAGTTGACTTTTACCGAGGCGGTAAATATATTAAGTGAATTATTTAGTAGAAGACATCTCTGTTCCACAAAAGACGGAAATGTTTAAATCTGACCAAAGATGACGAACAAGACTATATAACGTACACAGCCAATGTGAATAAGCATTTTGAAGAATTCACGCTGGAAGAATAAAGCGCAGACAATTTTAAGTGCTTGGTGTTTATTCAGGGGCTGGTATCGGAAAGAGAGGCAGAGTTAAGAAAATTATTACTGGCAAAATTGGAAAGCGATCCAAGTATTACGGTACAGAAATTGGCAAAAGACTGCACAAGATATGTTAGCGTAAAGAAAGATTAAAAAAAGATAGAACAGTGTGAAGTTTCGTATATAAGGAAAATACGCTACAAAGGAAAAACTAAGTCTACCAAAAAGAATTCTAAAATTGGGGATTATCAAGCAAAAAGTGAAATCATCATTTATCCATTACACCCAATGGTGCATAGGGCAGCAACTCTTGTTGCTGTTTCTGTAACAAACTGTTTTTACGGAGCAAGGTTGTTAGCCCTGCACCCAACCTCCAAACCTGGAGAACCGATGGACCATTCTTGGTCCTTTCGTTTACAGCACCTGGTAGTCCCAAATGGTCACCCATTTAAGTACTGACCAGGCTCGATGTTGCTTAACTTCGGTAATCGGACGGGAACCGGTGCATTCTATACGATATAGCCGTAGACAAAAAGTGAAATACCAGAGAAAAATAAACAAAAACTCCCGAAGCCATGTTTTGCTTGCGGTGAAATACACTGGTACAGATATTGCGATTTTAGGAATACAAAATGTTTCAGCTGTAAAAGAATGGGACATAAAAGCACGCATTGCAGGTTAAGAAATAAAGACAATAAAATAAGAAAAGTCAAGTCCAACGAGGTAAAAGATAGAATAACCAGAAAATTTGTTACCGTCGAAATAAGTAATAAAAATATAAAAGTGCAACTTGACAGAGGTTCGGATTTATCTATCATAAATTTGCATACGTGGAAGAAGTTGGGGAAACCAACTTTAATGAAGATAAAGAAAATCGCGAGGTCAGTGACGGGAGAAAAATACAATTTATTGGAAAATTTGTTACAAACGTCACGTTAAATAAAAAAACACAAAAAGCTAAACTATTTGTCATAGATAATACCAAGAACTTAATTAAATAACAGGATTCTAGTTATGGGAGCTACCGATAAATTCTTTCTGTTACAAGGTAGAAAGTTTAAACACCGAAGCCGAAAAATTGATAAAGAAACTTAAGGAAACATTTCCTACTGTTTGTTTCTCCAGGTTCGGGAACGTGTAGCAAAATGGAGGCATATTCCAGCCAAAAGAAAACGCTCAGATGGCATTAAAAAAGAAAAGGAATGTGACAGAATAGAGACAACCGGTGGGCTTAAAAAGTTGAGTACAGTGAATGGACGACAGCGACGGTATACGTGAAAAAAAGTCAAAAGAAATTCGTGTTTGTGCTGATATTTCGACGGGTTTGAACGCGGCACTCAAAGATTATAATTATCCCCTACCAACAGTAGAAGAAATATTTGCGAAACTAAACGGAGGCACAATATTTTCGAAAATAGACCTCAGCGATGCATATCTGCTTAATACCGGTATAAAAGGAAACGTCAAAACTTTTGTGTATAAACACACATCGAGGTCTGTATAAATTTAACAGACTACCTTTTGGGATCAAGGTCGCGCGCGCCATTTTGCAGCAAGTAATGCATTCGATTTTGGTTGGTCTAGATTTTGCCGTAGCATATCTGGATGACATCCTCATGAGAAGTACAAGTATAGCAGAACACGTGGAACAAGTAAATACAGTAGTTTCAAGAATACAGGAATTTGGATTTAAACTCAAGGAAAGCAAATGTGAGTTTTTTTATGGAGAAAGTAAAATATCTAGAGCACATCATCGATAAGAATGGTAGAAGGCCAGACCCAGAGCGAGTAGCGGCTATAAAAGATATGCCGGCTCCGAATGATATTACCACATAACAAAGTTTTTGGGGTTAGCAAATTATTACCAAATATACATCCCTAAAATGTATGATATGCGGGCACCATTAAATGATTTATTGAAAAAAGGAAGACCTTGGAAATGGACTAATGAATGCCAGAAAGCATTTGAAAAGATAAAGAAAGTTTTAACCTCGGAATTATTTTTAACCCACTACAACCCGAATTTAGAGATCATAGTAGCTTGCAACGCAAGTGCGTATGGAGTAGAAGCATGCAACTGACACAAAATGCCAGATCGTCAAGTAAAACCAATTCCTCATTCTTCCAGAGCATTACTTCTGGCTGAGAAGAATTACTCTCTGATAGAGAAAGAGGCGCTAGGAATAATATTTGCGGTAGCGAAATTTCACCGTTTTGTCCACGGTCGACATTTTAAGCTACAAACTGATCATAAGCCTCTAATTTCGATTTTTGGATCAAAAAAGGGTTTGCCGAAGCATACAGCCAACCGAGTACAGAGATGAGGTATAATACTGCTAAATTGTAACTTCAGCATGGAGTACATACCATCGAATAAATTTGGCTACGCTGATGGGCTGTCCAGTTTAATTCCTAAAATGAGCGAACCATTAGAAGACATAGTAATTGCCTCACTGAAGTCAGAAGAAGAGCTGAAATTTACTGTATATAATGCAATTCGGGAACTTCCGTTAACTCTAGAAAAATAAAAGAAGAAGCCAACAGGGAGAAATATATCTTGAAAATAAAAGAAAAAATAGCCGAGAGGGATCAGTATACAACAAATGTTTTTTTTTCTTTTTGCGATACAGTATTGTTATACAGAGAACGTGTGATGATTCCATACACACTGCAAAAGCAAATACTACAGGATTTTCATACTGGTTATCCAGGCAGCACTAGGATGAAAAGTCTAATACGAATTTCTATATATTGGCCAAATATGGACAAAGACATTGAGAACGCAGTGGCAAAATGTAAAGGCTGTGCTGCAAAGGCACCTCCGATAAAATTTAATCCCTAGCCAAAAACAGATTCATCATGGTCTAGGTTACATGTGGATTTCGCAGGTCCACCGAATGGATACCATTACATCATAGTAGTGAATAGTTTTTCGAAATACCCTGAGATAAGAAATCTGACGAGACAAAGTACTAAAAACTTCCTGCTGGAATTCTTCGCAATGTTTGGTGTGGGAGACAATTGTGACGGACAAACTGAAGTTAATTTACGTCGAAACAATTTAAAGATTTCTGCAAGGAATACAACGTCGAATATGTTATCACAGTTCCATATCACCCAAGATCAAACGGGTTACCTGAATAATTTGTGGACACCCTAAAAAGAGCTTTAAAGAAAGCTAGAAAAATACCTGCAAATAAAGCCCTACAGAAATTTCTACAGATATACAGAATTACCCCAAATAACGGAACACCAGCTGAGGTGATGTTCGCACGTCGGTTAAGATCTGCCTTCGACAAATTACTACCAAAAGACAAAGCCGGAAAGGGAAAAATTTACTCAAGTAAAAAATACAATCCTGGTGAAAAAGTATACTTTAAGGTCTACAAACAATAAATCGTTCTGGGAGATCGGAAAAATAGAAAAGCGGATTGGCAATGTGATGTACTTGATGAAAGACAAAAATTCACATGCAGACAGCACATTAACCAGATCATACGACGCACTTCACACGTGGCTGTCAGCGGTCCCACTGAAGAAATGACTATGGAGGTGGTTTCCCATACGTTTGATCTACCAACGCCAGCAAAGATTTTACTCGAGGTACTCCGACCCAGGAGGAAAAGAAAGGCAACTAATCATTTAAAAGTGGATCCAAAACGGAGATACGCTACGATGTTGCTAAAAAAGAAGATTTTTTTGTTTTGTTTTTTTCTTCATATTTCTTGTAAAAAATAAAAAAGTAAAGAAAGCTGTTTTACTCCTATGGAGTAAAGTTTTAGGAGGGGGTGTTATGGTGAAACCCACCTATTCTATAGTGAATAGACTGTCCTACCTAATTTAAGTAGGAGTAGTAAATGGAATAAGGGTCGGCCGATATTAGACGATAGTAGTCGAGAGTTAGTCGAATACGAAAGTAGTCAGCGACCTGGCAAGATTACACTGCGTAATACACATTATATCAAGTTCCTAACGTTTTGTACGTCAAACCTATTAGGACCGACTTTAGCACAAATACTAGCCTCCACTGCGAAAATAACTCCACAACAAAAATAGACTTTTATAGAAAAATATACATTTTTAAGAAAAAATATTACCTACAATAAATTTTTGAAGAAAAAATTATTACCATAACACATTTTTGAATACAAAACTATAAGATTTTGTCAGTTTCCTAAAATAAAAAAAAGAATTAAAAACAAAATATTTTCATTAAAATCTGACTAAGTCAACCTTCTCACTATAACCGAACATTTAAAAAAATACTTAAAACCCCACCTTTTGGTATTAAATAACCCACAGAGGTGTTGATATGCCGTTAAACAAAACACAAACTCAAACTCAACTCTCACGTCGAAAAAAAAAATAGTCGAAAAAAAGTCAAACTGTCATTATCGTGCAATTTGATCATTACTATTCATAAATAAGTTTCGACATTTTCTCTTGTTGTCGTATGCCTTGGGAGGGAGCAAATATGATTGTCGTTCACGCCAACAATATTAACAATCCACAAAACTGTGATATTTATTAGAACTTGAGGAATCAACACGATCTATTTCTTTTAAAACATTTTCAACTTCATGATAATAAAATGCAGTATCATAAAATGTTTTCTGTTATTTAGAACAATCTTTTCCTATCACAAAGCATTTTACATTAAAACAAAATACATTTTGATTAGAGATTACTTGTTTCTTGCTTTGGTAACTGATCCCTTGTTTGTCACGCTGTCTCATCCAACATAAGTTTAAATTTTGAGCTATTATATTCGAGTTGAGTTTTGTTTAACGGCATATCAATCTCTGTGGGTTATTTAATGCCAAAAAGATAGGATTTTAAGATATTTTTTAATGTTCGGTGAGAGTGAGATGGTTGATTTAGTCAGATTTTAATGAAATTTTTGGTTTTAATTCTTTTTATTTTAGAACACTGATGTCTTCTAGTTTTGTATTCAAAAATATTTGCTGAAAATATTTTTTTCCTGCAAAAATGTGTTACAGCAATAATTTTTTCTTCAAAAATGTATTCTTGGCAAAATCATTCTTTCAAAAATGTATATTTTTCTATAAAAGTCTATTTTTATGTATATATCTCTATAAACGTTCATTTTTATACTTTCATGGTGTTTTAACCACATTTTGGGGGTTAACTATTTGCCCATAGCTAGGATTCTAACAGGTGCTACCACTCCGAGTCAGAGTGGATCTGGGAACAACAGCAATTAAGAGGTGGTTCCCTGCTCCTCACAACCTCCCAATCAGAGGCCTTGCTGCCGGATGCAGTTTATCGTCATGCCCAGGACCCTTTATATTCGAGATCAGAGTTATATTCTTCAATTAAAATTGAAAAAGGAATTTAATTTTTCAATAATTTTTTGTATTTAAAAAAATATGTACTGCCAGAACCTTATCTCAATTGATCAAATTCATTTTCAAGACAATTTTTGCTGGGATAAATTTTTCATAAATTTCCCACTATAAAAGTATTTTTAATGAAGATAAATGGTGTACAAATAAACGCCATTAAAAGTTTTATTTAAAAAATCCAATGTAATTTTAAAGTTTGAATGAACTAACATAAATTAATATTTTATTTGATATTAATATTTATTTTCCGGACGGATAAAAACATTTAAACTCACTGTAACAAATAAGTATCGAACCAAGTAAATGATGCAGTAGACATTGCAAGAGATCTTTTAGTATCTCCTTGATTTTGTCTAATTTGTGCTTCTTAGACCGTAATCAAAATCATTGTAGAATGAAAAATTAAAACATTTTCTTTCTTTCGTTCGAGTAAATTTACATTTTTCCACTTAAGCCAATCCATTCGATATCTCAGAAAATAGATTGCTTGTCATTTGCTCGGTAAAAATATATTGGAATATGTGCCGCGCCAGATGTTGTCTTGAAAGCAAACTTTTATTTTGCTAAATTGTCGCCTTTGGCTGTGATAACTCGTTACTCCCTGTCGATAAAATCTTAATAAGTTCAAAACAACATTAAATAAAGAAAGAAAACTCGTGTCAAATGAACGTATATATATATATATATATATTATTTAAAATGACATCGATTTTTACACACTATTGAAAAAGATTTTTAGAGCTTTCGTTAAAATTAGAAGGTTCCACGTTTACCTGAGATTAAACTTTTGTACAATTATATAGCGTTAATTAAATCTGGATACTGGAACGTCTTTCTCAATTTCTGAGACTCTCACCCACAGACGCACGATTTCTGTCTTTCTCCCTCTCTTTCTTTCTCTCTCTCTCTTTCTCTCTCTTCCACATATATATATGCATGTATGTGTGAAATGAATCTGAACTAAGTAGACGAGTATTGTTAAAGCTGCAGTATATGATCTAATAATTATATATATATATACATACACACACATATATATATATATATATATATTTGTTTAAAATTTTCAGCACTTATTGAAAATTTTCTTTAGGCTTTTTAAAATTTAAACTTTTTCAGTGAAGGAATTTGACATTTTTAATATTACATCATGTGTAAAGATAAATAAATTTTCATCTAAAACACATACACGCACTCGCACACATAGATATGTATGTATGTGTGTGTGTCTGTCTGTCTGTGTGTGTGTGTGTGTGTGTGTGTGTGTGTGTGTGTGTGTGTGTGTGTGTGTGTATTAGACCAAGAGATATTATGTGCTACAAAAAAGTACATTTTATCTTCTTTAAGAAAAAGTGGATACAATTAAAAATTGCATTCAATCTGTTTTTTCCTATTAAAACTTTCATTTATAATATATACATTATTTGGACTATTGTGCTCATCATTGCTGCCAGTTGTAGGACATTTTGGCCGTTGTACCTATGGCCTTCTGCAGGTGCTAGAAATTTCGAACCGAACCCTTCATTACAATCACTAGGTTAGTGCCTCTTGTGGTAGTCATGGGTTATTCTCAGTAGTCCGAATAATGTTAATACTGTAAATACTACCTCATCTCAGAAATATAGATAAATTCTAAAAGTTTCATCTCCGAACTGCGCAGATTCTATTCTGCATTCAACACTAAGTATTACTTTTTGCCATTTTGCAACATGTTAGATGTTCTTTGACCACTTCAATATTCTTCTATTGTTTTTTTGGTTAATAATGTTTGTTTGTTTTTTGCTTTTTTTCGTAATAGCCTACGTCGTGTATCAGCTGTAAATTCACGGTTAACACTGCATTCCCTTGTCTGGCAGTTAATTTGGAATTACCGACTGAGACACTGACACTGTATCTTTCATCTTTCTTGGTTTATTTTTTTAATTTTTATTTTTTCGCTGCACTTAAAACACTTCGGGAAGCAACAAACATCATTTAGACGCTTTGAACATAGTTTCTGAAAATTCCAAACCAGCTCGGATATCACTTGTTGAGCCATCTTCGCCCGCAAATTTACAATCTTCATCTTTGTTTTCAAGTGTAAAAAATGAAACCAAATGTTTCATATACAATGACTTGACAAGGCACATTATACTCATGATATTTGAATCGAATAATTTCTACTTAAAGATTTGCATATTCTCATGATTTTATCGTCATTGGCCCAATAATCTTTATTTCAGTCTCAAATGCTTTACAGTGATGTATCTTCTGTTACATAGCACCAAGGCAAACGCAACAATTTTTCCAGTCTTCAAGGTCCACAGAAAATTCTTATAAATGCATATTGCTAAACAATTTTAATTTCTTAATAAAATAAGGATGTAAAATCATTATATGTAGTTTGTCTAAAACCTTTGTACGCAAATGTAAGTGAACAAATTAATCTAATATATATAATATTTAATCTATTATATATATATATATATATATATATATATATATATATATATATATATATATGAGGCCCTTGAAATTCTATAAACTCAACAGATTTTGATGCAGTGCTCTTACATCTATCTATCTATCTATCTATCTATCTATCTATCTATCTATCTATCTATCTATCTATCTGTCTGTCTGTCTGTCTATCTATCTATCTATTTACAGTGTGGACATAAACTAAACAAGTCGTATATTCACTAATTTCTACCGTTTAATTTTATAACAGATTTTAGGGATTACCAGAATGTTCACTGAATATCAAGAAGCAAATGAATATTGTGATTCCGTCTACATACATCAATTCATTACGCACATGCGCACACAAATACACGCAAACATACATGCACACAAACACACACAAATACATAAACGCACGCACACACACACACACACACACACACACACACACAACACTCCAGCGGGTGCAAATTTTCCATGAGAAAACAAAAGCAGTAATTTGACAAAAATTAAAAAATTATTTTCCTATTTCTTTATATGAAATTCTTACAAATAAAATATGATATTCTGACACAGATGAGTAATTTTCTTTTGGTTTGACATGACAAATTGAAAAAGAATTATTAATAATTTTCACCTGACTAAAAATCACCTGCGTTTTTCCATAACCCCAAGGCGATTTTAACTTAACGCCCAGTTATTCATCAACTCTCATCGTTTGGTGCTTTTGGGTTTGATATCATTATCTCTGACACAATGACATTTCTTATCAACTATTGTGGAGCAAAAATTGAATCCACAGAAAATTAAATGACCACATCTCTTGAGGATGGAGGCGATTAAGGCTCTTCAAATATTCCTTTTCTTTATTATCTTTAACTAAATTAGCTTGTCTTTTTGGTAAAATATTAGAATTATTTCTAGTTGTTTTCGTCTAGACCAATTGCCAATCAAGGTTAAAGAGCATAGTTTACTATGCTATTTTACGTATTAAAATTCTGTTTTCGTGCCAAATCTAATTTCAGAGTAACGCCAAAAACACTACTGTCAACTACTTCGTACAAGTCGAGCTGGTATATCAGATACTCTTAAAATCTGTTAATTCAAGATTCCGTTTCCAAACCCTGCCCCTTAAGCAGACATAATAACAACGAAGTAGATAATATGAGAATAAAAAGATATTTGGATACATATGGTGATCGCTTTCTTCGATATGATCAGCATTGTTACGAAACATGTCTAGCAAAATTATTTATGATAGTTTAATCTTTATTAATTTGTATTTTGATATTTATGCTTTAATAGTAAATATCGCATGTTTATCAAAAATCATTCATTAAACATCATTCAAATGCCATTTACATGAATCATGTGAATTCTGTCTACAATGCAATCATAAAATGGTGCAAACGACGCCCAACTCACAGCATATTTATTCGGCTGGTCGCCTGGATTTATTGGGGTGCTTTAGGCTGCATCAGTTATTGCACTGCCTGTTGGGTCGGATTCATCTAATTATTCTGCATCATGATTATTCTAATCTAATACGTATTTGAAATGAGTTAAGACGTTTGGGGAAAAAGCAATATTAAGCAGGAAATAAATTATCAGCGACTGGCGTTTGGGGCCAAATTTTAGGATTTTTTTTTTTTTTTTTGCAATTTATTTCTCTGTAGTAATGATTCAAAAGTTATATAGATCAGCCACTGGTTTTGAAAAAGAAAAAGCGTACACGAATAAAATGTCTTTAAAAAATGGCAAGTGATCTTCTTCTCAAGAAGAATATTGTTTTTGTTATTGGCTTAAAAAAAACAGGAATTCAAAGAAGATTCTGGCCTCATAGAAAAAAAAGACTACCAAAATATTGCTTTGTTACAAAAGCATATCACTCAAACAGGCTGTAATGAGTTATTAATAACTGAGTTGCCTTTATATATATATATATATATATATATATATATATAGGTGGGTGGGTGGGTGTGTGGGTGTGGGTATGTGGGTGTGTGGGTGTGGGTGTGGATGAGTGGGCGTGTGGGTGAGTGGGCGTGTGGGTGTGGGTGTGTGGGTGTGGGGGGTACGATGAAATAATTGTCGTTCAAATTATGCTAAAATGAAAATAACATTGACATCTTAGCAAATATACCAAAATTACGCAAACATATCTTGAAATGCTAAGGAGTAAATATATTCCATAAAATCGACATTTGCTTCAAACATGACCTCCTGACGACTTTAAAATCTTTTCTATCGCTTCTGGCCGTCTCTTTAATAAAGTTTGTGAATGCTTCCATATTCCTTGCCTTCAGTTCATCTTTGGTTTTAAAAGCAGTTTTTTGGTCATTCGCTCAACTGCACTCAACACATAATAACCAAGAGGTTTTCTGTCCGGAGAGTTAGATTACCGAATATAAGGGATAATGCGATCGCATAAATTGTCTGACAGCCATAACTGATATCTCCTGCATATTTGGCATGGTGCAGAGTCCTGTTGTCGGATATAAGGTCTTCCAGCAGCAAATCTCTCTGCACCCAGGTAAGCACTAGCTCCCCGAGACACTTGATGTAGGCCTGTGGTGAATCTGAGGCCCCGTGGGAAGATGAAATAAGGCATAAACTCTAAACACTATAATGTTCACTAGATATACCCTCCAACTATTTCTGATCCCTTTGCACTGTCGTCAGATTGACACACAAACACAAGCACAACGAAAAGTCTGTATTGAGGCTTCCAGCGCAGACGCTAATCAGTACAGCTAACCGTTTCCAGGTTTCTGCCGGAGTGAACAGCTTCCTGGTGCTTCTTTTCTCACAAAAAAGAATTACAATTAAGCCAGTAAAAAAAAAAAAACTAAAACAAAAACACCTACACCATCAGCTTTTTTTTTACACTAATCTTCCTGATATCCATTCCAACTTCAGCAGCGTAGAATCTTATCCCCTTCAAGTGGTCGCCAGATATCTTTGTTCTCCGTGAAACCAACTTGAATTCTTCCATTGCTACCAATGAATTCTTAGTTCTAGGCCGTCTTCAATTTTGCCGAAAAAGATTCCAGCATTTACCTGCATGGCATTGGTGTTGTTTACACCCAGTATAATCTTCCGAATAACAAGGAATTGTCTCTCGAGGTCCCAGACTACTTCTTCATATGCTTCCGTCTTTTTTTTACTAAACTCTGTTAGCTATCTCTTTTACCTTTATTGCTCACCCTCTTTTCAGGACTTCAGTATTTTAGACATAATAATTGACAGTATAGAAATGCACTTCCTCTTCATCCATCTACGAACATCTTTGCCTTCGATGACTTTAATGCTCACCATGACACGTGGCTTAAACATTCTAAAGTTACTGATATTGCCGATTTTCGGACACTAAATTTCCTCATTCCTAAATCTAGACTTTCCCACTCATTTCTCAAGCAAAACCGAGCAAAATGCTTCTCCACTTGATTTATTTCTTATCTTCTCTTCTCACTCTTGCCGAACTTCACAATACTGCAAATTTGGTAGCTCTGACCTCTCAGGGGTAGCTATTGATATTTTATTTCAATCATCTATTAAACAGTTAAACAGGAACCCACTATCCGTGAGACCTCTTTCCATTACCATCATGCTGATTGGGGCTTACTCCGTGATTTTTTTCTGACGCCCATTGAACTGATCTCTTTAACCTCCCAGTTGAAAATTGCCCTACCGAGGTTTCTCCTTAAGTCAAAACCGGCATGGGCTATTTATCGGAAATGCCAGGTGAAATCTCAATCCTCTTTATGGTTTATACTAGCATGCTCAGCCGCTATAATTTTCGGCTATACCAGCGTGACAGCTCTCGTCACAGCTGGCGCTTATTCGTTGGTGCTCGCAATAAATGTAAGCGAGTCCTCAAAAGAGCAAGCTCTTTGTTTACCGAGTTAATGAGGCACCACATAGCCTCTAACAACTTTGATCCTCTTGATTACTTGTGACTATATGATAGAGCATTAAATAAGTGTAAGAACTCAATTCCTATTTTCAATCAATTTGGGTTTTATCATCCTCTGCTGATCAAGCAGAATGTTTTTCCCGTAAATTTTTCTCAAACTGTTAGGGCGCCGCTCCTATTTGACTACAAATGGACTGTTCCCATTTCTATATATAGCAATGGTGGATTCTCTACAGGAGAGTCGTGGAGAGTCGTAGAGAGTCACTTGAGAGTCTCTAATGAGTTACTGAAGAGTCAGTGCGAGTCAGTGAAGAGTTAGTCACACTTACGGTGGCGTACCGGAATCATCTGAAGAAATGCCGGTGGGCATGATAGACAAAACTAGAACAACATTCTGGATATAAATAGTTTAAATAATGCAAGTCCTCATCTCAGAAATTCAGACAAAAATGATAAACATTATCGTAAATAGTGTGGAAATCAGTAGAGAATCTTCATCAAAGTAGGATTTGAGGTGAGCGATAAAGATAATGAGAAAATTACGTCGATAACCTTGTATGGAGAAGCGCATGTTTTCGGTCTGCAAATGTCAAAGACGACCATATACGGCCTTTTTGCTTAAACTATTCTCTTGGATCCGGTTTTAAGATTTTCTTCAGACAAAACTATGACGTTTGTGCTTACATCAACAATTGCTCTTGAGAAAGTAATATTTGCAAACATCAGTTTTATGCTGAATATGCATAGGCACAGATATAACACACACACACCTTATGCAATTTTTACAGGCTTTATAAGAATATGCACTTAATGATGTCAGAAATACATGAGTATTTTACAAGGTCATGAATACAAGAATTGATAGATTGTTTTTCAATTCAAAATAAAAGTTGACCTACACAAGAGAGTAACACATAAATTGTATGACTATCCATAGGAGTTTGTTGCCTAAACGAGTTTGTAAATGTTGTATCCCGGGAGGAGGGGATAAACAGAGAAAGAATAGTGCAAGAAATAATTCTTAGCACTGAGAATATATAAATAGAGATTTATTATACCTCAGTACAATAAACCAAATACAAGTACACCCAACGAACAGTTAACACGAATAACAATTAAGAAAGCAATGTCTCTGTATAGGACGTATGCGTCCATCTTGAGAAGTAGGCTTCCATCTAGTGACGTCTAACTCTCGTCTAAGGCCGATGGCTTTCGACTAGTATAATGACGAATAATCTTGATCACTCCCGTGTAATGACGAAGACTCTCGTATAGCCACGAACACACACGACCTCTTTCGAGTGCTCTCTCTAGTTCGTTCTCATCTCGGTCTTTTATAACCCGGGCCAAGCCCATTCCTGGGTAGGACAGGATATTTCTCCACAACAGTAGCATTCGTTTTTCTTTTGTTTTTGTTTTCTTTTTGGTTTTAATTTTTTTTAAATACTTAAGGAAAAAATGCATTAAAGGAATGACGAAGTGTATGAAAGCTTCGAAACTTCATGGCCTTATTTCATACTCCATCGTAATAACATTACTC
This sequence comes from Ascarosepion bandense, assembly GCA_037127315.1. Classification (NCBI taxonomy): domain Eukaryota; kingdom Metazoa; phylum Mollusca; class Cephalopoda; order Sepiida; family Sepiidae; genus Ascarosepion; species Ascarosepion bandense. Next base: position 2,336,012 of record JBBBDQ010000531.1, on the reverse strand, counting down.
AAATTTCTAAACTGAGCATCAAATTGATTGATAAAGAAACCTTTTATAATATACAAAGATTACGGAAGTTGATAGAAAAGTTGAGTAAAATGGATCATTCTGGCACAGGCTTTAATTGACGAGCTGAGGGTTTGTTATTTGAATTTCTCTTAAAAAAAAATCAGAGATCTTATAATCATTACCTGGCCGGTCCGTTTTTCCTTGTTTACAATTATCAAAATTAGTTTTCATTCTTGGACGAGACTTTCATTCTGAATGAAAAGGTTCGAGAATATTTTATTCTATTTATTTTCCCACAGCGTCTCTGTTATTTTGTCTTTTTGTTTTTAAAATCATATTTTATTTTGTGCTTAATTCTATTTGCTGTTCATACTGTTACATTCATCACTATATATGCATTTCATGTTTATCCGTTGAATTTTGATTCTTAAATAAGTTGCGGCGTTTTATTTATTTATTTAATGAAACAGCTTTCAAGATTTCTGCAAACCTCTTCATCGCAGTTCAATAAAAACTTTTACGATCCTTAACAGCTTTTTTGATTCAAGTAACGATTCCGAAAAGTTCAATTCTATTGTTGTTTTCTTTCTCTCGGGCTTAAAGATTTTGCTGACGATTGTTTCATTCAATTTTAATGGAATTTCGGTGAAATAAATGTTGAACTCTACATATTTTGGCATCCTTACCCGAAGGGGATAACATTACATTCAAGCTCCTAATAAGACTTTTTCTTTTCATTTCCATTTCCCTGTCTTCTTTTTGTTTTTTCAAGGAACTTGTAGCGTAGTGTCATCGGGGTACTTCGGCCGGAGGCAACTCATTATTGTCCCTCTACACTGAGCATAGAATCAGGTTCATTATCAAACACAATAGTACACAACTGCTTGGAAATCGACGATAAAATAAGAAGCTGATATATTTTATAATATATTCATCTTTATAAATTAATATATAAATATATATGCATATTTCCTCTTAAAAAAAAAAAAATATATATATATATATTAATATATGTATATATATATATATATATATATATATATAATTGCCCTTAATAATTACATGTTCTAAAATACAATATATATATATATATATATATATATATATATATATATATATTATAAATTATATTTTAGAACATGTACATTTTTTTACTTTGTAGATGTTCTAAAATATAATTTATAATAAATATTCACAGCTCTATATTATATATCGAGCACTGTTTTAAATTAATGTTTTGGACGTTGTAAATTTTTCATCGTTCCTTATTCACCGGGATATATATATACTAGCTGTATAGCCCGGTTTTGTGAGGCGTAGGTTAAAAACATGTGAAGTAAGTATTAGTTTTTGTTGTATTTCATGCTTGGTCAATTTAACCAATGAACGGAAATGATGTATGGACAATTCGAAGAATAGTGGCGAGCGTTACGGGAGCCTGTAATGTGATGCGATGACGTTGTGACGCAGAAGTGGATGCATTGTCCCTGCAACGTCGGAGGGTTTGGCACCTTGTAGAAAACGAGATATTATCATGGCATATGATGGGGTAGAATTTTGAAAAATGACCCGATTTTTGTTGGAATACAATTAAGCGTTTTGAAGAAATAAACGATCGCGAAAACCAACGTTTTCTATTAGCTTTTGCTGCACCCTGTGTGTCAATCGGAATTTTTGTTCCTATATCAAGGCATCAGACTTTGATCTATTAGTGACTCGATTTAATTGAGTTTGAATGAAGCTTCTTGGAGAAATGCATAAACGTGCGCAGAAGACCACCCGAAATTATGTTTGTCGTTGATTTTGTACGATCCCTGTACATTGATTCGAAAGATTTTTGTGTACATCAAAGGTCCCGACCTTGATCTACAAGTTGATTAATTGATTTTTGTTGAATTCGCATAAGGCGTCTCGGAGGAGAAGAATTCGTAAAATCTAAGTGTTTCGGTGATTTCTGCTGTACCCTGTAAATCGATTCGAAACATTTTTCGGTTCATGTCATGATCGCCAAGTGACCCAATTTTAGTTAAAATCGGACTAAGGGTTTTGTAGGAATATAGTTCGTTAAAATGGAGATACACAAATACACACACAAATATCCGTTTATATAAATATATATACATATATATATATGTGTGTGTGTGTGTGTGTCTGTGTGTGCGTGTGTTTGAGTTGAATATAGGAAGTGAAATTCGGCAATTCGTTTCTAAAAAAACTATAAAGAAACTTGTTAAAGTGAAACATTTTAGATTAAAGACAATTTTTCTACCCGCTCTTTACTTTATATATATATATATATATATATACGCACACAAAGAGAGCGATGGTTAAGTTGTCGCCATTTTATATTTTTGATTTCTTACATGCGTGTTATTTGTTCTTTATTTTGTTGATTGCACAGTTGAGTAGGGTCAGTTGGGCACCGTCTGTGAGAAAAGAGTACCATGACCCAATCTGACAGAAATTTGGAAACGACATGCTGTACTGCTTCGCATTTGCAGTGTAAGCACCAATACGAACATTTCAGAGTGTTAGGTTATCAATCTGAGGACAGTGCAGAGGGGTCGGAAAGAGGTGGATGAGTCTAATGATGATTACTAAGGTACGCAGTTCAGAAAACTCTCTCTGATCGTTCTGATTAAAAAAAACTCCTTAATTTGGTGGTGGAGGTCTCAAACTCAAATCGGAGGCCTATATCAAATGCCATGAAGAGGTAGAGCTGTCCTGGATTAAGAGGCTTGCTGCTGGATGACCCTATGTCTGGCAACAGGAATGAGCAGCATGCTACAAACGCAGGATTGCACAGATATGGCTGTCATACAATTTCTGCAACCACATCATCACTTACACTTGGCAACCTAACTCCTCAGACAAAACCACTTTTGATTATCATGTGTAGAGCGCAGTTGAACGTGAGACCAACAAAACTGCTTGTAGCACCAAAGACGAAGCTAAGAGAAGAATTATGCTAGCATTCACCTACTTAAACAAGAAAAACCACAAAGAAGACATTCAAGGGATTCTGAAGTCGTCTGGAGGTCGCGGTTGAAGCCAATGGCGAGTTTATTGAATAAATTTACTTATTCAAGATATTTTTATGACATTTTGTGATTAATATATCTCTTAATTTCACTTTTGCGTAATTTAGACGACAGTTCATCCATCGCTCTCTCTTTCTCACTCACTCTCTTTTTCTCTTTGTATATATATATATATATATATATATATATATATATACAATATAAGTCATCCGCAGACAGATCTGTTTCGCTGTATCACAGCTCATCAGTACGGTTAAACTCCGATTGCTTTTAACCTAGGATTGAAACCCGACCGAATTGGCGTCAGTCGGCAATTCTACCTCTGGGTTATGGGCGCTCGGTAGACGAAAGTAAACATTTTAGCGTATACATTATCATTATAGACGCCCAATATATATATATATATATATATATATATATATATATACAAGGTAACCAAAAAAGTTCTGCCCGTTTTTAAATAAAAAAGAAAAAAACGCTTCACAGTATGTGTAACTTATACTTAGTCTTCGAAATAACCGCCATCGACATCCAGCACCTTCTGCCAACCTGTCTCCAGATGTTCAGTTCCCTTGCGGTAGAACTCGGAGAGTTTTGACGCAAAGAAAGACTTGCGCAAAGCCCGTGGGGGCTTTGCGCAAGTCTTCTTCATTGGTGAAGGATTTCCTACGAAGATGATTATCCAGGGAGTGGAAAAGGTGGTAATAGGATGGCGCAAGGTCAGTTGAATAAGGTGGATGGCACAAAGTCTCCCACCCAAGTTGCTGTATGGTATCCCTGACCACTCGCGCGTTGTCATGAAGGAAAGGTACACCTTTGCGATTCACCAGTGCTGGCTCCTTCTGGCGCAATGCCTGTTGCACATATTTAAATTGTATAGATCTTCAGTGAGCATTTGGCCCGCTGGTAGCAGTTCATAATGAACCATATTACGACTTGTCCACCAGACACAAAGCATAATCTTGCGTGGGTGCATAGGCGATTCTGCGGTGTGAGGGACAGCATCCTGAGTAGACCACCAATGTCTGGAATACTAGGTAGTTTCGTACAGAACCCACTTTTCATCACTGGTAAGCACTCGACTGAATGCGGTATAGTGGCGATAAAGCAGCTATACGCAAGCTGCCACTCGTTGTCCCTTGTGAAACTCCAGCAGTGTTTGCGGAACCCACTTGCTCAGTTTGTACGTCTTACCTAGGCGGTGCTGTCTTGCAAGTTCACCACACGTTAGACTACTGTCCTCTTCAAATGCCGCCTTCAGGACTCCGTCATTCGTCCACTGCGAGACTCATCGTGGAGAGACAAATTTTCTGACTTGAATTTTCGAAAACAAAACCTTGCAGTACGTTCATTCACAGCACTATCCCCAAACGCTTGATACATATGTGGAGACTGGATGGATCTGTTGAAGTCGTAAAGCAAACAGCCCCGAACGAGATCTCTAGACACTTTCATCCTTCTCACAGCTGTCCGGCTTATAACTGATGGCCGATGTTCCTACTATAATGTCTGATGTTCCTACTTCCGGCTGTCCGAATTTGAAAACAATTGCTACTCGCACTTCGTATATATTTCAACTTTATTCAATGACTAATCAAAAATGAACAGAACTTTTTGTTAACCTTGTATATATATACTAGCATCATAGCTCGGCGTTGCCTGTGCAACTCAGAACATTTTAATAGTAGGACTCGGTTATATAAAAATACATTGTTGTTTAAAAATTGTTAAAAATTTCCATTAAAAAATCTATTTTATTTTGTTTTGCGTAAATGTGATTTGATGTTTTGTGTGACATTTTAAACAACATTGCGTTTGTTTTTGTTACGGGGGACAATATTTATATTTTTTTGTTAACTAAATGAATTTAACATAAAAATAAAACATATTTATTTTGTTTAAGTGAAATTAGAAATATAAAAACTATTACGCTCTGTTCAGAAATTTTCGAAGAATATTTAAAAATGTAGACGTTTAATTTTAGAGGAAAAAGTAACATTAATGCCACACGAATTAGTAATAATTCCAGACAATTGATTTCATGCATTAAATATTTAAAGAAAAAAAAAGCTTTATTTGTTTTTTAATTTTATTTTCTGAAGTATGAAATATTAACTCTAAGAAGAAAAAAAGACTTACATAATTAAATGAGCCATTGGCACATTTTTTTTTTACATATTTTGTTTTTGTTTGAAAAAACACTTCTTTTTTTTAAATATTTCTTTTGTTTCAAAATTACGGAGAAAAATATTCTCATTTTTTGGTGACCAAATGAATTTTTAAAACGTTGGAATAAAAATATATATATAAAGGCTTTTTTTTTTTTTAATAAAAAATATTTTAGTCGCGTTTGACACGTGTGATTTGATTTGTGTGAAGTAATTCAGTAACCATCTTATATCTTAGATGTTTTACGGAGCAAATGTAAGCAATCGGCTCCATTAGCCAAAAAGTTCGAAAGAGAAAATTGCTAAACTTAAACTCAAAAATTATGTGTCGACCTGACTTCCCTGTAGATAAGTGTCTCACAGATTGCCTTTTATATATATAGATTAATTATTTTATTACCCTCAACCAGAAGAATATCTTTTGGCTAAGATAACTACTCCTTCACACAAGCAACAAATTTTAAAAGATTAAACTTGGGAGATAAACAGCTATTCCTTTAAAAAAGAATTTTATATGTATGAATAGCTGAAGAGGGTCAAAAGATCCAAAACATGTGAAGTAAAATAAAATAAAATCCGCATGATAATCAATATGGTTTGCGGTTCTTTGTCTTTTTTCTCTCTTTCAAATGCACTTTCCCTCGTTGATATATATATATATATATATATATATATATAGTGTGTGTGTGTGTGTGTGTGTGTGTGTGTGTGTGTGTGTGTGTGTGTGTGTGTGTGTGTGTGTGTGTGCGCGCAAGACAATATGATTAAAAGAACTAGGTTATGATTCATGGTCATAAGATTAATTAACACCGAATAATTATTGAAAATAATTTGGGAGTATGAAACATCCGTTCGACTAAATAATTTCGGAAATTAAAGCAATCTAAAGAAATCTTATCTTTGGACAGGAATTTTGCTATGGACAAAATAACCACTATTCTAACTAAAATGCAGCAGATAGACAAAGAAAGAAAGAAAGAAAGAAAGAAAGAATGAAAGAAATGGATATTTCGTAAAGCCACTTTTCCATATTCTTCTTATTGTATTCACTGTCTCTTGAGAACATTGACGAACATGACTCTCCACAGTTTCTTGTCTTTCCTGTAGCTCTTAATGTTTTAGTTTTTCATTTTTCCTTTTTTTTTTGTGTTATTTTTCATGAACCTTATTTCACCATCTATGCACTCAAGCTAATTAAGTAGTTTACAGGTTATTTTCCACTGTCCTTTTTTCTTCAATCTATCCTGTGAGTATCAAATTTCCAAGTCTTCTGTCCTCAATATTTGACCTAGAACTTTTAACTTTCCTTTTCTAATGTTAGAATGATTTAATAACATTATTAAAGAATTGTGTCTGCTTAGTCTGCAAGCCAGATTCCGAGAAAGAAATCGCAACTACTAGAGCCACTGCGTTGACAGAAAAGCTTTCAAGACCATCATTTTGTTAATTATCTAGTCGAAGAAAGATAAATTTCTTCCTTTTGGCGATAGTTCTTGTTAATCACAACAGTTTGTTGAATTGATAACTGCAGAAGTCGGTGCAGGTTGCACATTGCAAATGACTTTTGGTGCTAAGCGCTCAAAAGACGATGATGAAGTAAAAAGGCCGAAGGAAAATGAAATTAGCAAGAAAAATAGAATTGAAACAAAAAAATGACGAAACAAACAAAATTCTTAATCCTATATTTATTAATTATTAGCTGTTTTTTCTTTTTTCTGTCTTCACTGTTCCGGTTTTTCTCAAAGGTCTGTCAGATACAGGAGCGGTAGTAATAGGCCTTCACTTATTGTATTGCGTTGATGATAGATTTGAATTCAGAAATGTACTTCTCGTAGACTAGATGTTTTGCAAAGTTTCCAGAGCCTAGTCTTATGATTATGTTATCTATAGCTGGGAAGAACAGAGTTGGATGTATGTCTTCTCGAAGAACATTAGTGAAAATTACTTTTTTGTGGATAACAGGCGTTAAATTAATATATCTACACCTGTATAGAAAATCTGTAGTACAGACGCTCGTCAAGCTTGTCGTAGATTAACGTAACAGTGACAGAGCAGATCATAGAAAATATGGGTCCGAAAATATCAACACGGACTACTGAGAATCACGTACATGCAGTAAAAGTGCATGAGCGCACGTATATGTCTATTACCAATTTTGTATTTAAGCCAGAACTTTTTTTTACGTTCCCATTGGTGTCACGTGAGGTTCACTAAGTAATAGATAGCCGCACGGATTGAGGAATCAGAGGGCCTATTTCGAATTCATTACCTTTACTTACGTTCCTTGGGAAAGATATGAATACATAGAGAGAGAGAGAGAGAGAGAATAAAAAGTGTGAGAGGCCCTGAACGTTTAGTTTAAAGTGTATATTAATTGTTGTATAAAGATATTATACATGTTATGATATTTGTGACGCTACACGTGTTTCGAGTGTAAGACTGACTCTCTTCAGGCGAATAAATTTGTGGCTTTACATGTCGAGTTCATTTTAATTCTGAGGGCCAATTTCTTGTTTATATATATAAACGTTCACGGCCTCTCAAACTTTTTATTCTATACCAATTTCTCTCGTTGGAACAACCGTATTTCCTTCTATAATATATATATATATATATATATATATATATATATATATTGTCATCCGCAGATCTGATTCACTCATCAGTAGACTCCGATTGCTACATAATCCAGGCTCGAAACCCGACCGCATTGTCGTCAGTCTGCAAGTCTACCCCTGGGCGTTCGGTGGAAGAAGGCACTCTTTTTAGCGCATATCATATTACGCGCCCAATAGCTAGAGTGCTCAAATTCATTTTTACTGAGTGAGCGATGCGTACACGCTAGAGTGGCTACTGTTTTTCAAAGTCTACCTTACTTCTAGAGCGCTCAATCAGAGTGTGAGAGCGTAAATATTGTCATCCGCAGACAGATAAAATCGCACTTTACGTGCTGGTACTAATGAAATTGTGATATGTTGATAAAAACAGCGCTACAATTTGTATCAACAATAAATATATATTTTTCTTCACTGGAGGCTCAACTCTGGGTTTGATGTAGAATGCATTTATCATGTGCGAACAGAAAATCAATCATCACAATGCAATTGTCAGGCATTGATTAAGCAATCAATCATAACCTGGGAATTGAATTGTGTATGAAACTTAAAGTTCTGCTACCGGTGAGGAAAGATATATATATATTACTGTCATCCGCAGACAGATCTGTTTCGCTGTATCACAGCTCATCAGTACGGTTAGACTCCGATCGCAACACAACCCAGGCTCGAAACCCGACCGATTTGGCGTCAGTCGGGCCACAGGGCGTTCGGTGGAAGAAGGCAGTCATTTTAGCGCATATCATATTACGCGCACAATAGCTAGAGTGCTCAAATTCATTTTTACTGAATGAGCGATAAAGTCAATTGCTAAATCTTCTGAAGTGTGACTTAACAATTACAAAATAGAAAATCTACGAAACACAATAACATCAATCAGCTTAGTTCAAATTTTTTGTATTAATCTTATATATATATATATATATATATATATATAAAGAGAGAGAATTAGAATTGATATAAAGAGAAGGTTGCCGATTAGCTGATTGATGTTACGTTCAGCGAACACCAAATTTTCATTTCCGGAATTTCTTGTCCATTATTAAATATTAATATACATTTTATATTACATAATTGAATATTAATATACATATAATAAAACATTTTTTTTTAATAAGCGTTTCACCCCGAGCAAGGCATGTCACTGCCACTACTGTGCAGGGGGCTACGTAGAGTGGAGAAAGGCTGATTAAATATAGGAAATGACAGAGGGTGGGTGATAAGCGGGTAAGGATACCGAGAATGAGGGTTGGGTAGATGAGAGTGTTGTGAGAATAGTTGGGAGTTAGTGTGATAGGAGGTGTCTATTGACCCTACATTTAAACACCTGGAGATAGTAACTGTCGGGAAAGCAGACTTGTGGAAGTGAGTTCCACAGGCGGAAAGCGCGAGAAAAGAAGCTGTTGGAGTAGAATTTACGGTTACATCTTATTTGTTTAACTGTAAAAGGGTGGGACCTAGTTGCTAATCTAGTATCTCGTGTAAATTCGTGCTTAGGCGGCACCAGTGATCTAAGCTCATCGGAGCAGAAGCCATGAAAGTACTTGTAGAAGAGGCACAGGGAAGCCACATCACGCCGGTGTGAGAGCGGCTGCAGCCGGTCTGCCAAGTCAGTATCAACCACGTTACAGATCCTCCTTTGTATTTTGTCAAGAAGCCCAAGGAGAGCAGCAGGGGCACCTGACCAGATATGGCAGCAATATTCAATACACGGGCGGATGGTAGATTTGTATATGTGCAGAATAGATTCAGGTGGGAAAAATTTCCGGGCCCTGCACAGGGAGCCCACTTTCATAGCAGCAGATTTGGCAATGGATTCAATATAGTCATTCCATTTGAGGTCCGCCGAGAGTGTAAGGCCAAGGAGGCGTAGTATTTTACTCTCTGGGAGGCTAGCCTGTCCCTTTGCTAATGGGAGGTAGATGCGATTGTCTATGGTGATTAGTTGATAACAGCTTTGTTTTGGAGGCATTGAAATTTACCAACCATTTCCTACCCCAGGTCACTACGGATTGGAGGTCCCTTTCAAGTACGGCAGCGAGGTTCACTTTGTCGTCCAGACCTGGTTTCTGGTCGATGCGGGAGTAGATTGTTGTGTCGTCGGCATACATGCCAACTTAGGATCTAATGGTGTCGGGGAGATCATTAATGTAGATCAGAAAGAGCGTGGGACCTAGGATAGAACCTTGAGGGACGCCCACGTTCGTCTGGTAGTTTTGGGAGGCATGCCCATTTAATACCACCTTCAATGTGCGGTTAGAGAGGAAAGACTGGATGAGGTCAAACAGATGTCCAGTTATCCCGTAGCTCCGCAGTTTGCACAAGAGGCCAGCATGCCAGACCCTGTCGAATGCTTTGGAGATATCCAAGGCAACGGTTCGGGCTTCACCATTCTTGTCAAGTGCCTGGTATATGTACTCGGTAATGGTCGTTAGCATATCAGCAGTAGACCTGGTGAAGCGAAACCCATACTGTTTGTCAGAGAGAAGCCCGTTGGCCATAAGATGCTGAATCACCTCGGCGTTGATAATGGCTTCGAAAACTTTGCCAAAGATTGGAAGGAGACTAATAGAATTTGTATTTTCAATAATTTCTTATAAAATCTTTGAATTGCTACAAACGATCAGACGAAATCTAAAATCTATTTTCTTTTTACACAATCACGTGACATTAGTTCATACTATAAAATAAAGTAATGCTTTAAGTATATATATTCTATCGGTTCATATGTAATTAATTGTGATTTACCTCAGAAGTAAAAACTGGATAGTTTCATTTTTCTTCGTATAATTAATTTTGTCTCTCCATTAAAAGAACAATTATAAATATAAAGATTTCGTAATTTTGAATCAAAATATTTTATATGGCTTCATTTGTTTCTATTTATTTCTCCTCTTCATGATCATCCTCCATTTTTTCTTTTTTTATTTTGGTTTCAAAGGCAATATTGAACTACATAGTTTAAATAGTTATAAAAGTTTTATGCTTTGCGTGAAAAGTTTAAAGAAACTTTTGGTAATTGCTCTGAATCAATCTTTTAAGAAAGCGAGAAAATAATTTTATTGATTGTAATTTATATCCTAAAAAGGACAAAATCTGGTGACATCATTCACTTATATATTTGATCTTTTTTTTCTTTTATTCTTGTCTCCCAAAGATTTTGTTCTTAATTTTTTTCAATACGAAAATCATTGAATGAATCTTATTGGCTGAATCGGTCCGTATTTTGATTGGCTTCGTTTGCGTTTTACTGCTTCACCTCTCAGCATCTGCAAGTTTTGCACACGTTGCTATCGAATATATTGACATTAGGATTGATTTATTCGATGAATGAAAGCTCAAAATATGAGAACAATGCTAAAAATATAAGAAAGAAGTAAAGTAGTTGCGTTATTTGGAAAGGTCTTGATCCAATGAAGACTGAACAAAAAGAATGAAGTTAGCACCAACCGACTGTCAAAAAAGACATTTCAGCTGAAATAAACAAAGCTTCTGCACATTGTTACTTGACAATGCTCTCATTGTGAAAAATTTATTACCGATTTATTTTGACCGCTTCCATGTAAACTCTAAGAGTTTTTTAATTCCAAAGTAAAATTTCTTTCATCAATCTGACGACAGCCAATGAAAGAGAAACAAAATACTTGAGGCTATAGGGAGATGGTCCATGTTTATTAATTCGGCCTTGTGTCAGACATAACCAAACTCCCTACAGCTTACAAGTTTTATCCAGAGTTGTCAGAATTATCAGGTTATCACCGAAAGGTTGGTATCAAAAGGTTGTCAGCAGGCTGGAATGTGTGCAATAGTGTGGAAGATTAAAAATATACATTTTTCATGTTAAAATCGAAATTTATTAAAAACATGGAATAACAAACATAGGTAGCAGTTAAAAGGTTCAATGAGAAAGTTCAAGGTATCAACAGTTCTTACAAATCTTCGTAGTAGTAATTTGTTGGAAAGAATTTATGCGTACGTACGTATGTATGTATTAGCGTTTGTTAGGTAGGAATGTCTTTGAATGGAGAAGAAAAAGTAAAATGAATCAGCACACGAGAAAGAAGAAGAAAGAGGGCAGATGTCCGGGTCGGCCTTGAAGCTTCTCCCGTTACATTTTAACTCGTCGTCTCGGTTGCTTCCATCGCTGACTGACTGGCTGACGCTGACCGATGTATTTATAGCATTTAGATTTTTCGCACTAGATCGCTAAGTCCTTTTTAGTCTTGTGCATCACTTCCATTGGTCAAAAACTAATTTAGCATCTACTTGAGAAATCTGGTTTCGACTTTTTCTTTAAGCGCGTGGTCAATCCTTTTCTATTTGGGAAAAAAAAACAGGATTTCACACGTCATTGTGAATTTTTGTAAACATGAAGAAGATTGAATTTAATTCTTAATTTCCTATCCACCACAAACTATTACACAACTTGTATAATTATTGACACTTCGATTTTCTGTTTTCATTTTTTTTCACCTACTTTTACAACTTTGTTGTAATATTCAGGGTTAGTAGACAGTTAAAAAATGCACAATAATTGCAAGTATTATTGCTCAAACAAACCGCTATTCGAAGACAAAAAATATTGAATAAAATAAAGTGAAAATTTTCATAGAAAGTTACATTCTGTTTTCAACAACGCCGGTCAGTCAGGCGGAATGACTTTTCTGATGCTTTCTCCTCCATTCAATAAGATTTGAATTTTTAAAGGAACAGTTTAACATCCTTGCCCTTAATCTGGCTCAGTAAAAATATATTTATTTAAAAAAAAATAAAAGGAGGTAAGCCATGGTAAACAAAACATTCAAAGACTTCATTCTTTTTCTTAACTTCGAGGGGTCTCGTTGTCAGTAATTCCTTTGTTAAATGTGTCGAAAAACTGAATATGAGATGTAATTTATTTTCTTTAGTCAATAAAATAGAAACAGTTTATTAAACAACGCTTGATTTTAGGTAACGCTTTCAGTAGAATATTTCTGCAATTGACTTTGCAAATTAATATTTTTAAATTCGATGCTTTGATTGTCTATCGTGATTATGGCTTCGTCTAAGAGATATAACCAATCATTATTTGCCATTTTCAGACTTCTGCAACTTTGATATCACTAACTCTGGCTTTAAACTTCATGTAACAAGAGCGTTCAAAAGCAAATCAGTTTTTTCAAAGGTCGATTTGCCTTTTACAGCCAAATGTATTCATCTGTGATATTTGATCGGAGTATTTTTTTAAATATCTTCACGAAGAAAAATTAAGTGGAAAAGTCGAAATTGGTTCCCAATGCAAAGAGAAAAAATTCAGTGCGTCGCTATTAATAAAACATTGCAATTAAAATAAAAATAGACGTTCGTCTGTTCAATGAAAACCGGCGTCTTCTATTTACGCCGTGGCAACGGATGTGAGGACAATTCTTTATGCGGGCCAGTGAATTGCTCATCTCGACGCCATTTCCTCTGTGGTTGCAATTGCGGTTCTGTTAATGCAGGCGAAAAACTGTTTCCTGCTTATAGATGAAGACTGACTTGGGCTTAAAGATCAGAATACAACTTCTTTTTTAATTGCTATGGCAAAGAACTAAATAGGCTCGGCTATATATCTGCACCAATGCAGAAAGATTAGATACCGTTGAGGCGTTAAAACATTTGCTCAAAACACTCTTAACTCTTTCCAATATATATATATATATATATATATATATATATATATATATATATATTTAAATAAATTATTGTTGGCACTAAATTATATAATAGCAAGAAACAAAGTCAATTTCATACTTACAGGCATTTATAGATGATGGAATAATAAAAGATGGAATAAAAATAAGAAAACACGAAAACGACCGACCGGTTTCAATCCCGTTCTTCATCAGAGTAAACTGGGACTTTTTTTTAATTGAATTGACAAGACAGTTCCAGTTGACTTTGATTGAGTATTGTTCTTGTATGTAAGCATAGACTGATGATAAGAAAATTCAATATAGATATCGCATGTGATCATGTATAAGTAACTTCAATATGTATAGGTTCTTCTCTCAACGTAAATATTTCATTGTCTTTATATGGTAATTAGACACAGTACACACGATAATACCAAGGCGCTATTTGTATTAATATATAATAAGGTTAACCAGTCTTATCGCTACTGTACTCAACGGAACTCATTGGTAAGTACGTTAATGTCGCAAAACGTTACTGTTGTAGTGAGTTCTATCCCCACTGAGCTTTCAACATTTCTAGGTTTGGATTAACTAAGCTGAATAAGTCTGAAAAAGGCCTCAGTGCATTCCATTTCGTAGCCACTGGTGCGTTCAAGTATTATTAAGTAAGCCGAATCCTTTTACATTATAAGATATATTGAATTGATAAGATTCTAATTAATTTCGACATTTCCCTACTTCCCGTAACGACCTTTCCTTAGAGTCAACAGTTAATGTATTTGATGAAACTTCTGAGATGAGATACTATTTACACTATTTACATTGTTTGGACTATTTTTTCTCATCTTTGCCGCCATCTGTACGACGTTTCGGCCGTTGCACGCTCCCGCTTTCTTCAGGTATTACGAATTTCAAATCGAACCCTTTATTACGATCACACGGGTACAACATTCTCATGCAATGTGTAGTATCCATGTAGTTATCTTCCTTTAGATTAACATTCTAAATTCTTCTTTTAACTTAACTCTTTAAGTTTGCAACTGCTGTAATCTGGTATTGAACTCACAACACTTAGGATCAAATCACTGGAATTAACCAACGTCTATATCCACTGGACCATGTATCCTTGAGAGCATCAGCATGTGAATTTCTTGGATTTATATCTCAAGAAGGCGTTTGACAAAATACGCCACAAAGAATTGACGGAGATGCTTGGCAGCCTCGACATATTTGGGAAAGACGTAAGAGTAATCAAGAATCTCTACTGGCAGCAAACTGCCTGCATACGGACAGGTAACGAATTCAGCAGTTATACAAAGATAGAAAGGGGCGTAAGACAAGGATGTGTCTTTTCACCGGATCTATTTAACTTGTACAGCGAGACTATTCTGAGGACCCTAGATGTTATGCCAGGATTTGTTATCGGAGGCCACAATTTAAACAATATAAGGTATGCAGATAACACAGTGCTGATAGCAGACACGGAAAGAAAACCAATTTAAATGACGTGCTGAATTTTCCTTTATAAAAATATATATATTCATTGGTCTATAATAAATGAGGAGTATTCTACTACACTGAACTCTATATGCATGCATATAGATGGATGAATTTGATAAAAGTAATATCGAATACCATTGTTCGTTCATTACCAAATTTAATTGTCAGACATGACAACAACGGTTAGATGTTTTTATTCGATTTTGATGTTTTTCACAATAATGACTGAAAATTTATGTTTTATCAGAGACTATAAACGTTGAATTATTTGCCAAGGTGTTGTGATTACGCCTGACAACAATTTATTTGTCTTTTATACTAGACTTACGCTTATTTCTACTTTCACCTCAAATCATTTGCTTCCTTTTCGGTTTCCTTAGTGAATCTTTCGTGCCTTCCTTTCCCGTCTGACTCAAGTTCCATAAGTTGCAAGTCTGGATCAGTTATGTTCAAGTTCCATAAGTTGCAAGTCTGGATCAGTTATGTTCAAGTTCCATAAGTTGCAAGTCTGGATCAGTTATGTTCTTATAGTATAATGTACACTAGTGATGTGAATCTCACTCTTCGATTCAACAGATAAGATCTGAATAAAATATAGAATTCACCTTTTAGCAGTGTGGACAACATAATTCATTCAGATGACGCCATAATTTGTAGGGGTTAATTTGAAGCAAATGAGAATTTTCAACAGCGTAACTTGGAGATAATTGCTGTATACAACCGCTGGCAGATTCTGTTTCCATGGTAATAAGTAATAAGTTTATGAGAACCTTGAAAGAAGATAACTTGTTCAGATGTATGACGATTGCAATGTTAATCATAATTTGCCTCCTCCAGGCGTAAAAAAAAATACGGCTTCCTCATTGTGTTTGCTGAAAGCTTAAACGGGCATTCACCATTGTCGAGTATGAAAATTGTAAGATTCCCTACCTGAAGAACTTTCAAACAAATTGGATCAAAGGTCAAGTAATAATTATGGTTGAAATTATAAGTTTTTAGACTTTTAAAATGGGTTTGCCTTTGAAGAATCAAAACAAAATAACTGGAAATATTGAAAGAAATATTTTGCAACCTGTTTTATAAATTTGTCCGTTGTTATTTGTCTATATTTCTGAGATGAGGCAGTATTTACAGTATTTACATTATTCGGACTATTGTCCTCATTTTTGTTGCTATTTGTACGACGTTTCGGCCGTTGTACGCTCCGGCCTTCTTCAGGTGATAGGAATTTCTAACCGAACAATAGTCCGAGTAATATAAATAATGTAAATCCTGTTTTCCATTGTTATTCTTGAATTTATAGAATCTGGAGTGGATAGTGAAGATTAGTTGGTGATGCTTGTGGTTTCAGTGGCAAGTAAGTTTACAAAGTTGCCCTATTAGCTCTATAACGTAGTGTTTATGAATTCAAATATATTCTTCTCCTAGGCTGGTAACCAAGCAAAGCTATAAGTCCGGTTTACCCTTCTACTGATGTGTGGCTGTTATGGCGAATCTATAAATGCATAACTGAAATCGCAGACGAAATGTGAGAGTTATATCCAATGCATGCACGAATGGTAGCCTTATAAACATATACGACAAACTCTGCCGAGGAAAATTTTCCAGCACAATACAGTGAGTTTTTGAGTTTGAGTTTTGTTTAACGGTATATCAACCTCCGTGGCTTATTTAACCCTCTAGGGCCATTCGTATCATATTTGATACAGTATTTCCCTATAAGGAAACATTTGGTATTTCCCTATAAGGAAACATTTGGTATTCATTGACTGAGCAGTCAGTACTGCTTTCATTTGAAATTTATAAAATATTTCTCTTAAAAAATTTTTCAGGAAAATATTTCTTTCAAGGCTTGTTTTCATACTGTATCAAATATGATACGAATGGCCCTAGAGGGTTAATGTCTGAACTCCGGCAAAATATTAGTAACATTAGAACGCTTAAGCCACGTGATGCGATGAGTATTTGAATCATCAAACATAAAAATGTTCGCTATTAAATGTAGAGAAAATGTGAGAGACGTTCGTTATTAAATTTAGGGAGAGAGTGTGACAGACAGTTTTATATTCTTCAATATGTTAAAAAAGAAGGAGCACGATAAAAAAATTTGAGCGCAATACCAGATTGGCATTTATGTCTCATTATTTACTGTTGAAATTGCTAGATGCGACCGTAAATTCAAATTGTCACTTCACGCTTCCGGTTTTTGTTTCTTCTTCTTCTTCTTCTTCTTCTTCTTCTTCTTCTTCTTCTTCTTCTTCTTCTTCTTCTTCTTCAGATGATGTTGATGATGATGATGATGATGATGGTGATTATCATCATTATTATGTCATTTTTCATTATAATTCGATTTCTGCTATGGTCGCCCTACCTACCAGGACTGCAGGAAGGCCTAAGGCGGGTACTGGTGCGTTGTTATGGCTCCATTTCATTTTTTTTTTTTCATATCACCCTAACATCCCTAGCGTTGCATAGACAAAGTTCTCCTTAGTTTGTGGTCTGTACTTAACAAAACAATTTGTTTGTATATCTCTTAAGCTGAGGTTTTCAGGGATTATTTCAATGTGTTATTTTGTTCCTTTTTTTATCATTCCGAGTGCACCTACTATCACTGGTACGATACTTGTTTTCAATTTCCACATTTTTTCTATTTCAATTTCCAGGTCTTTATATTTTGACAGTTTTTCGAATTCCTTGGTTGTTATGTTACAATCCGCTGGACAAGCCATATCAATTAATAGGCAAGTTTTTTGTTTCTGGTTATAACAATAATAACCAGCCTATTTGCTTCAATTTTTTTGTCTGTACAATGGTGTAATCCTATAGAATGATGACATCTTCTATTTACCGCTGCTGGGTGATGTTCATACGAGTGTCTTTTTACATATTTTCCATAGTGTTTGCACATTGTCCAGTGTAAATATTAGCCTAATCTATCGTGACGATTTTTATATTCATTTGGGGCAAGTACAGAACATCCTGAGATCAGATGATCTATTGTTTCTTGGTATTTATCACAGAACCTGCATTTTGAATCCACATTATTATGTATAATATTTGCCTTAAAGTTCCTAGTGAACTGCAAGAATAAAGCCTTCAGTCTCAGACTTTAATCCAGATGCAAGTAACCATCAATGTGTATTAACTTTATCAACATTGGGTTTGCACGTTCTGGAAATTAGCACGTTCTGGAAATCATCTGTTCAAGAGTTTTATCCTTGGCTTCCTTTTTCACATTTTTTGCCGCAATAGTTGGTTCTTGGCTTCTGTTTTGCTTTTCTACAGAATCTACAAAATGTAAATATTGTTTATATTTACTGCCTTCTTTCATTTTTGAATATTTTTTCTTTCTGTGTTCATGTTGTTTAATTAATTGTATCATCCAGTTCTTTGTATGTTAGTAAGCCAATAGTTGTTGTCTTGTATGACAATTTTAGCTGAATAAGTCCTCTTCCTCCTTCTTTATGAGGAGTGTATAGGCGGGCTGCATCAACATTTGGGTGATGCATCTTATGTTTAGAAAGGAGCTTTCTTGTTTTAGAATCCATTCATCTGATGTCGTTTAGAGTCCAGTTCAAGGTGTTGAAGCTATATTAGACCACTGGGATGGTAAGGTTATTAATGACCATAATTCTGTTCTGAGAATTCAATTCAGTTTTTAATATCTGTCGTAGCCTTCTATAGTACTCTTTACACAATATTTATTTCATTTTTTATGGTGAATTATTTCACTCTCATTTACACCTAGGTATTTATAGCTTCTTTTGGCTCTAAATCTTCTATTGTTACAGCAGGGTCTAAGCTAATTGAGAATGTTTGCTGTAGTGATTCTCGTAAAACTGTAGCTTTAGCACATTTATTAAAATTGAATTTCTTTCCAATGTCTTCACTGAAGCATTGGAATGAAATTCAATTTGATTATTATTATTTATTATTATTATTATTGTTATTGTTGTGAATTCTTGTTGAGAAGCCACACAAAATAATAAATAATAAAAGTAGATATGGAGATAAAAAATGTATGTTAAAATAAACAAAAATATACAAACTGGAACACGAGTTAGTCAATTCAGGAATACAAGGAACATTGTTAGTGTGAAATCAATATATACAATCTTGTAGTGAAAAGGTATGTCCGGGGATTGAGTCTATATTCTTAATGACCAACAACTCGACCTTGACAATCACTATATTTAGCTGACCCTCCCACTAAGGGCAACATGGTCAGTTTTTATAACTGGGGTTTCCGGGCTATATGGCCCGGCCAAAAATACCTGTCTATTTTTCCCCAGCCGTGCTTCTACCTTTCGGCAGAACCACGACTGGGTTAGTGCTCTCTGCTCGGAAGCAGAGAGCGCCCTCTGCCCGAAGGCAGAGAGCGGACAGTGAGAAATGCCGTCGCAGCGAGAAAACGCTGCGACAGTCACTGTATTTACTAGCCTTCCCACGCAAGGCCGGATGTGACACATGGTCATTTTAAAGTGGGTATTCCCGGCCATATAGCCGGGCCAAAAAAATGTCTGTCTATTTTTACCGAGTCGTGGTTCTACCCTTCGGCGGAACCACGACTGGGTTTGTGCTCTCTGCTCGGAAGCAGAGAGCGCCCTCTGCCCGAAGGCAGAGGACTGACAGTTAGAAATGCCGTCGCAGCGAGAAAACGCTGCGACAGTCACTACCGTTCTCTGTATTGGCAGGATTTTATGTACACATCAGGCGAGTCCATTCTTATGTGTAAAAAGGGGTGATCCCCAAGAATTATTACTATTATTATTATGATTATTATCATGTCATTTTTCATCATATTTCGATTTCTGCTTTGGTCTCACTACCAACCAAGTCTGCGGGGAGACCTAAGGCAGGTCGTGGCGTGTTGTTATGGCCCCATTTCATGTTTTTCTATCTTCCCTATCATCCCTAGCGTCACATAGATAAAGTTTTCCTTAGTGTGTGGGCTGTACTTAATAAGACAATTTTTTGTATATCTCTTAAGCTGGGGTTTCCAGGGATGCTTTCAATGTGTTGTTTTGTTCCATTTTTTATTATTCCAAGTGCACCTACTATCACTGGCACAACTCTTGTTTTCAATTTCCACATTTTTTCTATTTCAATTATTATTATTATTATTATTATTATTATTATTATTATTATTCTGTTAGTTATGTTTTTTCATTCTTTAACCTTTTTTCTTTCATAGTTTTGTTTCAATCCCCTCTTTGGCCGCACACAAAATAAATATCCTGGCCGTTTTTTTTTTTTGGTTTTTTTTTGTTGATGTATATTATTCTTCTACCACCGCTTGGTCATTTTAATTAGTTCTGTCACAAGCTACCTAACATTTAATAATTCCTTGTATTAGTGTTCTTATATAAACAATTCGGTGACACAGAATTTGGAACATCATCTTAGAAACAGTTTTCCAAGAGAAAATTATGGTTTAGTGATGCAAGACCTACTAACGTTCTATCTTCCTAACAATAATTTGGTTATGGCCATATTATGTTAAAACACCAGTTCCAATACAATCACCAAAGTTAAGCCACGTTGAGTCTGGTTAGTAATTAGATGAGTAACCGCTTGCGAATGACACGTGCTGTAAACTTGGATGTGCGTTTATTATAATGGATAACTACTCTTAATTTGAAATCAAAGAACAGAGTTCCAATTCCAGTCGGGTTAGGAATATTCACTTATATTCACCTTGGTAATGGTCTGAATCCATTTTTTTTTTCCTACAGCTATGGGTTAATTAATAGGACTTATATCAGTAAATCATTATTATCCCCACCAAAATACTTACATTCCAAAATATTTTCTGGTTTTAAATAACCTGTCATAGATGTATAAGTCGCAAGAAAACAAATTAATCAATCCAAACAATGATGGAAACAAGTCCACTGACATTCCCCTTTCATATCCAAAATTTTAAAAATTATGGATAAAAATTTTGTTTAAATTATAAAAGATCAATTTTATTCCATCATTTTCTTCTCGCTCAAATTCGATTGAAAAATTGCGTCGATTTCTTTATCGGTGTTTCTTAAACAGCAGGATCTAATTTAATCCTGTTTTGCTTGCTAACTTGTCCACATTTCTGACATTTCCATTTCTATCTATGACAATAAAGATGCCTGCTTGACTACGCATGCGTATAGCATCTTTCTGCTTCCTGATTCTGCAATTATTACGTTTTTTTCCTCATTACTTGCGTCCTTTTTTAAAAAAAAAAAACAGTTTCAGTGATCCCTTTTCATTCACTCCACAATTTCTAATCTCACTTGAAGGCTACAACCATTAAATGCTTTCCCTTGCCAATGAATCTCGTTATCATAGACATGAATATTATAAGCCACGAAATAAAATGCTCAATCCCTTTAATCATAGTGGGCTACAGTGCACAAATTTAACAGTATTTTTAGCTTTAATATTAATAATAATGTTATTATGACATTAATATCATTATATCAGACAAGTATTATCATTTGTAGTCACTGCGTTTTCGTATCAATGGTAATGGGTGAAATCACACGAGAAAGAATCTCAATACCTCGATACACATCTCAGTACTCCAGATGAATGTTATCGTCTAAATGTGCGTTGTGGTGCAGTGGATATCGACTCGGAACAACAAATCGGGGAGCCGAGTTCGAATTACAGTTGAATTCCTTTCATTCACTTACGCACAAATAGCATTGGGAAAGGTATTAATCCGTCTCTTCCCTCCAGTTATGGGTTAAATGATAAAACAGATTGGATTCTATAGCCTTGGTTGGAAACCAGTCTACCGCAGAAAGCAATGGCAACCTACTGCGGGATAATCGTCTGCCAAGTCAGTCGTGTAAGCGTGTATCACGTATGGCACTTAACTGACTGATCGTCTAAATAGCTTCAGCACTTCCTGTGACATACATTTTAACGGCTTTGTAAAAATCTTTAAAAATGTTTGAAGTGATCTAATAATGATTGGTACAACTGTCATTTTCATGTGCCATAATTGATTTCTTTTCCCTCACAAGGTACCACATGTTTGTCCTATTTTCTTTTTTACTTTTAAATTTATTCTGATTTTGAACAGCGATATCAACTATTTGTTAATTTTTTTTTTTTTTTTGCATTGAATAGATCTAGATTTTTAGCTTGAAGGAACTTGACGTTCCAAAGAACGTTCCTTTTTATTCTTTAAACTGCCTTAACTCACAGTCCATAATCTACCTTTTTTCCTACCCAATCAAGTCTATTTTATACTGTTTTCAAGAAAGGTGTTTCAACCGCTTATTATATGATTGATATTTTAACCGCTGACCAAATTAAATATATTATTTTTCCGTGCACTGTCTTCCTACTTAAATAATGTTGACAACCCTTAATCGAATTCTTTTTTTCCCTTTTTAAATCACCTCTTGACAACAATGTCACCTGCAATTCATTTTGATTGTTCCTTAAAATGTTTTTAAAGTACTTTTTCTTGCCACTTTTAGTTTTCCGTTTTGAAATTTTTGATCGTCTTCTTGTCCTCCTGATATTTCGACTGTAAACTTTTGCTTGTTATAATTAAATTACTCTGCCTTGTTTTTCATTCCTCAGAGAAGAATCAATGAAATTTGCAGACAATTCGTATTTCCTCTTCATATGCAGCGTCAACATCAACAACATTCTTCCCCAAGTTCAAACACATTCTGCTTCTTTGTGAAGTTCTTCCTTTTATCATTTTCATTCGCTTTGTTTAATTTTTTCTCTTGTCCAGTTTAAAAACGAAACCAAATATTTTACTATCGATTCTGATCAATTATTTCTTCCTTTGACTTTCTGTATTTGTTTGCTGGTGAGTTCGGAAATTCCCCGGACTGTTTCCTTTATTATACTCTGCTTCTTGGTCAGCTTCTTCTATTTATAAAGATGTCCAATTTTTTTTTATAATCGTATCGCCCCAGCAAGGCATTTTGCTGCCACTGTTTTACTGGGGGTTACATAAGAGGAAAGATATGAGAAAGAGTGACAAGTTATAGAGGGTGTTAGGAAGTGGGTAAGAGAAGGATGAATGTGGCCATAAAATGAAGGATGAATCTATATATTGGTTTCAATGTAGAATTGAACCCCCAATTTATATCCACATAATAATAGTATAGAATTTTTTTTCAAATCGTATCGCCCTAAGCAAGACATTTTACTGCCATTGTTTTGCAGGGGGTTACATAAGAGGAAAGCGTGGCGGGTTATGGGGGTGTCAGGAAGTGGGTAAGAAAAAGGATGACTGTGGCCATAAAGTGAGGGATCAGTTTATATATTATTGTAATGTAGAATTGATCCCCCAATTTAGATCCGCATTATAATAGTACAGAATATTTTTTATATATATAATCATATCGCCCCACGCAAGCCATTTGACTGCCACTGTTTTGCAGAGGTTTACATAGGAGGGAAGCTATGAGAAAGAGTGACAGGTTTTAGAGGGTGTCAGGAAGTGGTTATGAGAAGGATGAGAATACTGATGAGAGTGGAGTGGACGAAGAAAGAAGAGAGAGGATATAAATTAGTGAGATAGGAGATGACTATTGACTTTACATTTGAATTCTTGAATAATGTAGCTTTCGGGAAAGCAAGTAAATGGAAGGGAATTCCACAGGCGGGAAATGCGAGAAAAGAAGCTGAGGGAGTAGAATTTGCGTTTACATCATATTGGTTTCACAGTAAAAGGGTGAGGCTTAGTTGCTAATCTTGTGGTTCGAGTAAACTCGTATACAGAGGGCAACAGAGGGCTAAGTTCATCGGAGCAGAAACCGTGAAAGTATAAGTAGAATATATATATTCTGTTGATCGTTGTGTAAATTTTAAGTCCTTCTCTTATTTTTCTTTCTGAATCAACAACATTCTACACTTAACGATATTCATCATTGCGACTCTTTGTATGAAGATCTGCAGTTCTCTTTGGTTTTACCTGGTTGTCTTCTATGTCTTGCCTATTTATCTATTTTCTTCACAATTCCGTGGCATGCAAGTAAGTGTTCTTTATTGCTGTGATAAAAAATAAGAAATATAGTCGCCTTGTAAAATGTAGTATTTTATATTCACCTCGGCTACAGTTTGTCCTCCTGAAGATATTAGGTTGTCCCAAAAGTTCGTAAACACTTGCAAAAAATTTGAAATTTTACTCGCAACAACAACAAAAATTCTTGCTCAAAATAAAGACCATCATTTTCCAAGACTTTCTGCCATCGATCTGCAAGCTTTCCGATCTGGTCAAAGTACCATTCAGCTGGCTTTGAATCAAAGAATTCTTGACATACTTCCTCGACTTCATCAAACGAGTCGAATCGGCAGCCTTTCGTAAAGTGTTGCATTGAGCGGAAAAGGCCGTAATCTGATGGAGCACAGTCAGGACTGTAGGCTGGGTGTGGCAGAACCTCAACGTCGTCCAGCTCTTCAAACTTGTCTTTGATCTCCCTGGCAGTGTGTGGCTTGGCATTGTCCTGCTGCATCAAAGCGCGCTTTCAATTGTAGACTTTTCGTAGACCCGCTCAAGTTGCAGACAGTAAAGTTCGGCACTGATGGTACGACCATTCGGAACCAACTCAAAATGCACGATTCCTTCAAAGTTCCACCAAAAGCGCAACAGACTTTCTTGCCGAATCGATCTTGCTTTGGAACCGACGGTGTCTCTTGCCTTTTTCTGAACCCATCGCTTGTCTCGATTGTGCTGGACCAGATAGACCCATTTCCCAAGTTTTTATGAACTTTTGGAACAAACTAATACGTTCCCTGCAGTTTTCCGTTCCATTTTTTACGAATTCCACCAAGTAAATGATTAAGATACTGAATCTTTTCAAACTCCACAGTTGTGCGATTTTGTTGCGTACTTCTTTATATTTTATTTATGTTAGATTTTTTTTATTTGCTTTACATTTTCTCTGTGATTTTAACTTTGAAAAATAAATCACTTGTTTCTCTGCTTCCTTTTATTCCAAATTTTTAAAATGAGTAAAATATTTAATATGATTTATTAGGTTTGTTATTGTCATGGTGACATCACCAACAGACTGAATGAACTCTTCCAGCCATTACTTATACCTTCTTTCACAAGAGGTAAGGAGGAGTAACCTGAGGAGAGCGCCATCAGAGCGGCCCGAAATCAGCCGAGAGTCGGCCTCCGAACACTGCTACCTTAACGACCATTACAAGTCCCAGATCTAAGGCCGAGGGTCGAAACATAGTATTCCGCACTAACTTGTATTATCGTTCCTACTAATCAAGTTCCAAGTATTGTATTCTTTCCGTATTTAATATATATTCGTATTTTCCTATTTGGTTATTTTTGCATTCTTCTTACAGGACCTTTAACCGGTTCCACGACAAGTAGCGACGAAGATTAGATTCGGAAGAATTCACGCAGACATATAAAAAAATAAATAAATAAAAACATCATTTCACACTAAAAGTGTTGACGAGGACATTCAAAAAATTTACGCGGAGATAGAGGGATTTTTTTTTACCACCAGTCGCAACGACAAGAAGCGACGAGGATATTAAAAAAATTCAGGTGGAGATAAAAATAAAAATTCGTTTTTGGACTGCAGTCGCCATACGACAAGTGGCGACAAGGTTATTGAAAATAACTCTACGCAGAAACAAACAAAAAGGAAAAAAATTCCGTCATTTACAGCAAACGACGAGAATCGAAAAAGAATCCACACAGAGACAAAAAGGAAATTTCTCCCCGCAACAACAAGCAACGTTAAGAATATCGTTGATCTTAACGAGGTGACATTATACAAGGACTTATATGCAAAGCATTCGCTCTGAAGTCACCTATAGCAGGAACTCACAGATATAAAATTCTATCTGCACACAACTGCGGAATAAAAACATTTCTAAAAAGAAATTCATGGGAAAAATAGAGGAACTAATAAAAAAAATCGTAAAATAGAAAAAAATATCTGCAAGTTTTTCTTTTTACAAAAGTAGTTTAAAAGTAGAAATTATTAAATTTTTCTGACCTGCCGGAACATATTGGAAATTTTTTAAAAAAGTGTTTTTTCCTTTCCATTTCTCACAGAAATAAACAGGTTGAAAAATGGAGGATTTTCAAACAGCAATCTTAGAATTAATGAAAAAACAATTTTAATTTCAACAGAGACTGGAAGGAAAACAAGAAGAAATGCAGCTAGGAAATGCAACAACAATGCAACAAGCAATTGGAATTGCAGGAATTACTATTGAAAGCTAAAACTAACAAAAGGCAGAACATTGGAAAAGATTCTACATTTTCACAGAATGCCATATGGGATTCTATAGAAAGAAAATTTGCATACTCTTCTGATGAGGACAACACTTTTGAAGACTATTTTAGAAGATATGAAGATTTCTTTTAAAAATGACTGCGAGATCTGGTCGGATGCAAAGAAATTGCATCTATTGTTAAGAAAACTGAGGACTTCCGAACATACGAAATTCGTCGATTATATATTACCCCCAAAAGACTAATAAGTTAAATTTTGAAGAAGCAGTTAGATGCCTAACAGAATTTTTTAGCCCGAAAGCGTCACTTTTCCATAAGAGGTGGAAGAGTGTTAACCTGACAAAAAGATTATGAAGATTACATAATTGCCAATAAACACTGCAACGATTTCAAACTATCAGAGCTCTCTTTGGATAATTTCACATGCTTAATCTTTGTCCAGGGACTAGTCTCAACAAAAGGCTCTGAAACTAAGAGGAGAATACTGATGAAACTACAAAACGAACCGGAATTAACAGTACAGAAGCTAGCAGAAAACTTTCAGAGGTGTTTAAGTGTCAAGAAAGACTTAAGGAACATCGAAGCATCGGGCGTTGCACATTTACACAAAGTAAACAGAAATACATATTTTTTACCCTCCCCAAAGAAATATCAAAACAATTACAATGCTGATAAAGATAAATTTAAAAGAAAATTCCTCCTAGTCCGTGTTACAGATGTGGAGCTATTCACTGGTATAAAGATTGCACGTATCGATATAAAACCTGTACAGCATGTAACAGAATGAAACAAAATTTTTCATTGCAGAACTGGAAAAGGAAACAGAATCATGGTAAGAGCTGCCAGAACGGAGCATAAGGGCGGAGTGAACATAAGGAAATATGTAGTAGTAGAAATTCTAAACAAAAGAATCAAAGTTCAGCTAGATTCAGGCTCTGATTTGACTATCATCAGTTTGCAAACATGGGGAAAACTAAACAAGCCCACCATGTTACGTACAGACAAAATCACAAGATCAGTAACGGATAAAAGAATAAAAGAGAATAAAATAAGAGGTAATTGCGAATGTATCATTTAACAGAAAAACAAAAAAACTTAAAATGTTCATTTTAAAAAATAGAGAGAATCTTTTCAAAACTGATTGAATGCAAACATTCGACTTATGGGACTTACCTATCAATACTTTATGTCAGAAAGTGGAAAGCAAACCAACAGCAGCAGAAACATTAGAAGAAACATTAAAAGAAAAATTAAAAGAAAAGAAAAGTATTTTCACCAGGACTTGGTAGATGTAAGAAGGTAGCTTCAAAAATAGAACTGAAAAAACGCACAACCAATATTCAAAAAGAAACGAAATGTTCCCTTCGCATGAATAGGAAAAATCGACAAAGAACTGGACAGGCTCGTTGAAAGGGGAATATTAGCAAAAGTAGAATTTAGCCAATGGTCTACGCCGACCGTCTATATTAAGAAGAAATCAGGTGAAATTCATGTTTTTCTCGGATTTTTCAACCGGTCTTAACAATGCATTAAAGGACTACCACTACCCACTTCCCAGCCCGCAGAAAGTGTTCACAAGATTAAACGGCAGTAAATACTTTTCAAAAATTGATCTAAACGAGGCCTATTTACAGGTATCAGTGAATGAGGAGACCTCTAAGCTACTATGCATTAACACACACAAGGGATTGTACAGATTTCAAAGGCTGGCTTTCGGAATTAAAGTAGCACCAGCAATTTTCCAAAAGATGATGGACACAATGTTAGCATTCGAAACATATACAGAAAGTGTTTATGCGAATCCAAAACTATAGATTCAAAGTGAAAGAACAAAAGTGCGACTTTTTCTTGAAAGAGATTAAATGAATTACTAAAAGAAAGAGGAAGAATGGAATTAGACAGCGCAATACCAAGAAGCATTTGAGGAAATTATTAAAACATTAACGTCTGACCTGTTTTTGACACATTATAACCCTAATTTAAAACTAATAGTAGCGAGTGACGCGAGCTTGTAGGGCGTAGGTGCTTGCATACTACACAAAATGGCAGACGGAAAGAAAAGACCTACCGCACACACTTCTAGAACACTAATGCCAGCAGAGAAAAATCATTTACAGATCAAGAAAGAGGCTCTAGGGATCATATTCGCTGTAACCAGATTTCACAGGTACATTTATGGAAGACATTTCATTCTGCAGACTGATCATAAAACTTTGTTGAAAATCTTCGGTTCGAAGAAAGGCTTACCAACATATACAGCAAACAGGCTATTACGATGGGGAACCATATTACTTTACTACAATTTCAAATTAAATACCTGCCTTCCAATAAGATCGGACACGCAGACGGGTTGTCAAGATTAGTGCCAAAGAAAAATGAACGGCTGGAAAACTCAGTAATAGCTGCACTACAATCAGAAGGCGAGATGAGGACAGTACTTGGAAACACAGTACGAAGAAATTAGGAACGAAGCAGAAAGAGACGACTTCATTACAACTACAAAGAGAAAAATAGAAGAAAGAGACAGAAGTCTTTCCGACAGTTTTTCGATTTGCGATAACTTGTTAATGTACAACGAAAGAGTCGTAATACCTAAGACAGTGCAGAAAAGGATATTAAAGGACTTTCATATGGAACACCCTGGAAAAAATCGAATAAAGGCTTTGATGAGAAGCTACGTCTCTTGGCAGAATAAGGGTGTAGACATTATGCAAATGGTAGGAAGATGTAAGGGTTGCGCCCTAGCTACCAGGGTACCCACCAATGATCCAAAAACCTTAGCCGAAAACTGATCGACCATGGTCGGGGATCCACGTAGATTATGCAGGACCTATAGACGGATTTAATTATATAATCACAGTAGACAGCTACAGGAAGTGGCCGGAAGTTTTTGGATATAAAAATCCGACGGCAGAAAACGCAACTGCCTACATGAACTGTTCGTACGGTTCGGTGTAGTGGATTGTCTGGTAACAGACAACGGAACACAATTCACGTCCACAGATTTCCAGTAGTTTTGTGAGATGTTCCAAGTAAACCATATCAAAACCCCACCGTATCACCCACGTTCGAATGGTCAAGCAGAGAGATCTGTCAACGCTTTAAAAAGAGCGCTGAAAAAGGCATCCGGAAAACCCACAGAGAAAGCAATGCAACAGTTTCTTCAGGTTTTTAGGATTACCCCAAATAATAGCACACCATCAGGACTGTCACCGGCGGAAGTGATGATCTTCTGCCCAGTCAGTTTCTTTCGAGACATGATCGCCCAAGCGTGTTTCACGTATGACACTTAACTGATTGATACTGAATCAGTTCTTTTAATATTGTCAGATTTTTTTATGCATTGCATTTTTTATCAAAGTTTTGTTTCATTTTTTTTCTTTTATATTTCTCAGGTCTTCTGCCTAGTAACATGGAAAAGAAAAACATTCTTAATGATGTTGTTGATAACTGACTTAGAAGAATTTTGATGTGCCGAATCCAAAAGTACCATTGACTTTGCTCAATTAGGTCAACTTTCACATCTGGTTTCGGAACTTCTTTTTGTTTTGTTTTGTTTTGTTTTGTTTACATGTACGGGTTTTTTTATGCTCCAAAATTCTTTTTTATTTATTGAAATTTCCGATACATTCTGTTTCATCTACGGTAAATACGCTCTTTTTATTTAACAGAAATCCAGTCACAAGGTTAAATATTAAACTTGGTGATCAGGATAAATCTTGGGCGCCTCATGCTTGCTAAGTTTATCCGAGATGCACTAAATCGATAATTTAGTGACGTTTCTGATAGGTTTATACAATGGCATGCATCTACCAAAGATGGCATTATCAAATTTCATATTTTTTATATTAAGTAAAAACGTGTAGTTAAATGGACAGGCGATATTTGTAATTACGTCACTAGTACATTTGGATGGGGAACGTATATAAAATGATTTACAAAACATGGATGTGGTACAAGGCCAAAAGTATTGAATACCTACTGAAGATCTAACTCACTATTAAGTTGTAATTGATTAACCAGACACGCTTGTTAACCATTACACCACATAGAAATGTTCATATAGATACCTAAGTAGATTGTTGGCAGATAACTTTTAAGCAAAGATTTATTTTCTGCCTTGCGTTTAGACACATAGGATGCTACAAAACATCCCGTTGGCAGATGAATTGAAATAAGGAAACTGTTGTGGATTCCGGGAATGGAAACCGTACAAAATAATTAACAACAAACCAGATATTTGAGATAGAAAATAAGTATATTAAACGTAAAGATACAAACTTGATCGCAGATTAGTAATCCAGGAATACGATTAGTAAGAAATATGTATATGTACAGGTCTCTGACGTGAAGCTGTAGTAGAATTAGTATGTCCACGTCTGAAGCTGACGAGTGCTGGATAATAATATTCTGTCTGAGTGGAGCTCAGAGATACTATGAACTACTGACACTGTATTCTCCGTGAAGCTTCAAGCTCTTACGATAACTCTCGGGCCTTACAGTAACTGACGTATCTTACTATGGCAGGGGTATATGTATACTCAAGTCGAGTCAATCATCATGGAAAAAAGGGAGATCCCACAGCAGAAACGTTGTCTTGGAAATAAGGAAATCCGGTTCCTTGTTGATCTTCTTCATTGGCCTTCAATTCTAGGTTCAATATTTTGAATAAATCAAGAGTTGTTATCCACCGAAAGTTATTCTGACAATATATGTTACACCAACTGTAAATGGTTTTATTTAGCCCATTAATCGGTTTTACTTCTAGGCACTTCTTTTCCTTATAAGCGAGATGGTTGTATTTATTCAAGATTTACTGTTTCTTCTCTTTATACAAAGACGATATTAATCATTGAAATAATAATCTATAAATTAAGTTTTATTCAAACTTCAATATTGCGATGAATTTTATAACAAATCTGCATTAAACTCGATTTTCCGAATATTTCAAAACTTTCGGTTAATTTATTCTTGTCTAGATCTTCACTTTCGTTCATTAAATCTCATATAACACGGAAATATTGCTAGGCCAGTGTTCAATCAGTGAACATTCGCTAATCTCGTTCTCTAATTGTTACTACTTTTTTTAAAAATTGTCCCTTGCAGATATTGTTAATCTGAACGTATTCTTTGAGTTCTTGGAAAATATAATGGAATGTGTTCTTTTTGTTGTCCATAGATTTGAATTCATAGTTTGAATTTCACTTTTCCAAGATTGGTTGCAACTCATGGATAGAAAACCTCTCTGTACTCTTTTATTTAAGCCATTTTATGTCGTTGGTAAAGAGAAATGGATTCATGCCTTTGCCAAGAACATCTGTCGGAAAGAAATGCGTGAAACTTGAACTCGTTTTTCTCACTTGTTGTGAATTAATAATATCCTAGGACATTATTTGGCAGCAACGTTCTTTCTGTTAAGGCTGAACCCTTGGTCTTCAATTTGGAATCTATCAGGGCTAACTGAAAAATAGACATCAGTGCTACCATTATTCTCATTTTCGCTACTAACACACGTTATTCGGTTAGACTTTCTCGGTAGCAAAATCAGTAGAAAAGGAAAAGTCTAAAGCAAATTCTAAAAGACCAGCAAATCTCCATGAAGAAGGCCAACTATTGCAGCGGCAAAATATTTTGTTAAGATTCTACAATTAAAGAGTAATAAATGGAAGAATTTAAATTTTCAAATACTTTTTTTCAAAACGATTTTCGTTTCTTTGTTGTATTTTCTTTTGTAGAATAGAATTTTTGTGACATTTTGCTGATTAAGTCATAAAGAAAATAAATCTAGCAAACTCCGGACAAAATGAAATTACTGATGAATTTGTCCTTTACTTAAGTCTGCTGGTCATGAAGCTGAAACACTTGGATTTGTATTTCTAAATATTACCTTTGAGTGTTTCCACGAACGTTTCCGCTCTCTGCTTCCTCATTTAGAGAAGACAGATGAAATTTACATGACCCTCTTTTCCTTTATCTAGATATTCACCACGGCTATCAGCTGTGACGTCATTCCATTTGCACACTGTCTCTGAAATTAAGCCAATAGATCTTTATTGGTCATTAAAAGCCTGGAACGCCAATAACTGTAGCTTCTGAGCATGGGTGAGATGGTTTACTGCGGAGGTTGTGCGTCATCTTTGTACGTGAGTATGCAGAGTGAAGGCTGTTGCTTTATTTCTTTCTTTTAGAAATGATTGCTTATGGATGGAGTGCTGATTATATATATAGAGTTTTACGTGGTAAATGATTTCACGACTAAAAGTTGTGAAAAACGGAAGATTTAATTGACAATATTTGGTTCGTTTTTGTTTTACAGCATATCAAACTGATTGGCTTATTTAATTCCGTCATGAATTTTACAATAGATTCGTATGAATAACCTATGTATTCTTTGTAAGAAATCAGTTTCTAGACCCAGTTTCATTGATGTATTTTTGCAAACTGGACTTTGTCGAAAGTCAGATTCTATTAATATATTTTACTCAGATATAAAGTTTGTAGAGACATTCATTTTATTAGGTCGTTTGTTTTATATTTTTTGGTCTAGGTTCGTTTTATTGACAGCCTTATTTTATTTATATTTTTAGGTAGAGGTCCACTGTTTTAAAGAAAATGTCATCCACCTTTACTTTCTCCAAGATCGCATACATATTGTTTATATTACAGCATTTTTGTCTTGAGAGAACGTGGCCTGAACACTTGGTTAGTATATGTATAGTCGTGTATACCGTTTCACACGCTTGACTTACTGGTTGATCTTCGCTGTTTACCAAGTACGAATGGTTATTCCTGTGTGGCCAATGTGTAAACGAACCAATTAATACTTTTTTTTTTCTGAAGGCCGACTTCTCTTTTCTTAGTTTGGGATGAATTACGGAGAGTTTAAGACCGTTGCCATTACTTTTGGTTATATTTGTTAATGACTTCCTTAAAGTCAGTGCATGCAATTTGCGTCCTTGAATCTGCATCTGTATCTAACACTGAATTTGGCTGCTAAGTCTGCTTTATTGTCACCGTCTACTCCGATGTGGGTAGGAATTCAATATAGTTAGATGTCTTTCTGTGAACAAGTAAGGTATAATAATTTGTTAATGAGTGGGTGATTGGATTTTTCGTACAAACCCATTCAGACGGGAAGTGAGTTCGAAAAAATTAAGAAATATTTTTGCTCGCTTTCTGTGAGAATGTTGAGAGCGATTTCTGTTGCATAAACTTCCGAAGTTCAAATAAAGCTCCCTATTTTATATTTTCACATTTGGTAGCGACGCGAGCGCACGGAAAAATACTTTTTGGTTGTTATCAGTTTAACCTGATTCTCTTTCTCCACTTTGATCTTCAATGCTTTCTTTTTTCTTTTTTCACGGAAACCAAGTAGTGTTTTTCCCCTCTTTTCACACGATCAAAACGCCGAAGAGGCCATTATTTATGAGGCATTGACAGGAAGTAATGGTCGTGCAAACTAACAAGGGGAGGGACAAGACCAGTCATAACAGAATTCTTCTTCTGATTTCGGTTTTATGTTTTATATGGTTTGAACTCAATATTCAGAATTTCAGTGAATATTCAAACTTTAAAAAAATGTTGGCTTTCAACTCGTTTCTCTTCATGATGTAGGCGATCGTGATTCTTCACAACATCCTATCATTTGTTGTACTTAGTAAGGTCTACCCACCCTCTCTCTCTCTCTCTTTCTCTTTCACTTACTCTCTCTCCTCATACACCTCCCAACTCGCCGTTCTGCTATTCATTTGCATAAGCTCGTCGGGTGAATTGTCGACTGATTTTCGCTGCTCATTTTTTTTATGTCTTGTGAGTGTCAAATTTTTAAAACATTCCTTTCCTCATTTCATGTTAGAAATTTTCGACTCTGAGTATAAGGTTCTTGTTTGTTTACATTTTCAGTCAGATCTCAGTATTTTTTTTTGAAAGACCATATTTTTGTTGCTATAAGTTTTCTTTATATCTGTTAAAATTGTCCAGTATCCATTGCTATGTTTCTTCGTTACTACCGAAACTTTCCTCTTTCTTTGTATTTTGCTTTGTTTTTAGAAAACATATTTTGCCATACGCCTTTGGTTTCAAATTTTTCCATCCCCTGTTAAAACAGTTATTTAGGTTTAAATTATTCTATTGGATGCTACTTTTTAGCCCTTTATTCCTTTAAGAAATGAGTGAATAGCGTCGGAGAATTCTTGCCAAAGTTCTTCTTACGATTCCTCGGCCATTCTATTTTCCTCTACATGTTTAATCCGATATTTATATTTTCTTCTTAACAAGAGATGCAGACGTTTACAGAATTCAAAATAATGAAAATGAAAACATCAACAGAATCAATTGTTTTTGTTTTTTTTCCTTAAATACTAAGGCACTTTTACGCGTGAAGTAGGCTTACGGCCGGTTCTCGCTAGATCACCGAAGTTAAGCAACGTTGAGCCTGGTCAGTACTTAGATGGGTGACTGCTTGACAATACTAGGTGATGTAAGCGTTTAGTGACTGATGTGCGTTGTGGTGCAGTGGATATCGCCTCGGAAAGAGAAATCGGTGAGCTGAGTTTGAATACCCTGCATTCACTTAAGCACTGGTACCCTTGGGAAAGGTACTAATCCGTCCCTTCCCTCCAGTTATGGGTTAAATAACAAGGGTAGGACTTGAGGACCCTGCTCTTAAAAACAAATCCCAATGAATCTTGATACTCGAAAAGAAAATGTTGTAAAAATAAAATAACCTTAGCCAAAAATCATTGGTTATGATCTTAAATGATCCCATAAGAATTGATAAGTCGTTAAACTTCGGAACAAACAAAACGCGTGAAGTGTGTATATGTGCATATTTATAGCCACATGTACATATACGTTTACGCAGGTTTTCAAGTGTGACAGGTAAATAGATATTGTACCGTTATACTTACGTCAGCACTTTTTTATTTATTCTTCAGGTTTTGAATTCCACCTATATGGTAAGTTCTTTGTTAAAGTCTGGTTTTAGACATCCCGATGTATCATACGGCCTTGTCAACTGAACATGAAATGTATGAGCGATTCTGCTGTCGGCTTAATGCTTAAGGACAATTCCAGTGAAGAATTTCAACGGCTTCAGTTTCTAATGTTTCCAGATGACTGTCAGCACACCGTTCTGTGACCAGAGGGGCAACCTGCTCCACTGACTGCGAAACAGATGCACACACAGAAATGCACACGCATGCGCTGTAATGTAGGTACAAGAAGATAATAGTAAATGCTGGAAAATGCAGGTGTTAACTCAAGCAGTCATACACGAATCTTCAATAATGCCCGGTTATATACACATAGGAAATGTGTACAATAAACAAGATATAGACACGAGAATTGTCATACACACAACAATACAAAGAACACACACTCACACGTTCTTACACACACAAAGAATAGTTCCTCTCAACAAGCATATTAGATATACACATTTCTTTTTCTTCTTCTTCTTCTTCTTCTTCTTCTTCTTATTATTATTATTATTATTATTATTATTATTATTATTATTGTTGTTGTTGTTGTTGTTCATGCCATGTCCCTTCAGGAGATTGGCGATCACTGGTCTCCGCAATTTTCTGTCCTTTTTGTCTCTTAAAAAAATTTGTCTTCTTCTGCCATCTATTTAGTCAAGTTTGTTAA
This sequence comes from Ascarosepion bandense, assembly GCA_037127315.1. Lineage (NCBI taxonomy): Eukaryota > Metazoa > Mollusca > Cephalopoda > Sepiida > Sepiidae > Ascarosepion > Ascarosepion bandense. Next base: position 2,300,156 of record JBBBDQ010000531.1, on the reverse strand, counting down.
AATAGATGACGCACCGTTTTCCTCTGTCCCTCTTGCCTTATATAAGGATCTAGGCAAATTAACACACACATGCACACACAGTTACCTTAAGCAAAACAAAGCAAAAGTCATATACACGCACACGCCCTGACTTTTTCTTTGTTTTGCTTAATTTGCTTTGATTAATTTTGTATGCGCACTTGAACAAAATTATCTAGAAAGAAAATAGGTTTGGTCAAACAAAAACACGCACTCACACTTTCACATACTCTTGTTAATTGTACAGAGAAACACTGAAATGCCAAAACAAAAACCTTGGGTATATATACACTACTGACCATAATTATTAGGCCATCCCAGTGTTTTAAAAATGATTTATTTCATAATATTTTTAGTATTTATTGCCAAGTGGATAATTCTAAATAAAAATAGAATGGTTCTTTTGTTAATACTGCATCAAATGAACTGTTCTGATGTCCAGTTTTTGTGCTCCCTTTCCCATGCTAGTCTCTTCTTCTTATTGGCTGGCCTAAGCAAAGGCTTCCTGGCTGCCTTGTAAAATTTTGCAAAGTAATAATAACAAAAGAACTATTCTATTTTCATTTAGAATTATCCACTTCTCAATAAATACGAAAAATAGTATGAAATACATCATTTCTATTAAAAAACTGGACTGGCCTAATAATTATGGCCGGTAGTGTATATATATATATATATATATATATATATATATATATATATATATATATATATATACCCAAGGTTTTTGTTTTGGCATTTCAGTGTTTCTCTGTATTTTATTTTTTGCTTCGGGTTTGGCTCTAAGTAGGTATAATTGTAGTTCTTAGTCTCAGCGATGATACCATTTACTCAAAGACTTATTTAGCCTTCAAAATTCAGTTTACGACGAAAAAACTTATTTGATATCGATAGCAGGAAATCAGAATTTGACTTACATAATTTTTCTTTCAGTCTAGAGTTTTGCTTTAACAACTATTGCTTTTTAGTCTTTCGTGCCAATGCCCAAAGAGTCTGAGCTCCATTATCATGGATTAGTTTTAAAGCTTTCATTACACCCGAGCAACGCCGGGCTATACTGCTAGTATGCCATAAAAACAAAACAACCAACCAACCAACATCCCTGACTAGTAAGCTAGGAGAGTCTGGTAATTTTTTATGTAACCAATGTACATTTTGTAGAAATTGTTATTCTTAATGTCACTTTCTCTAAATGGGCACTCGAATTCATACACAACTTTGGTTTGCTCATTTTTTTATTTTAGATACAACTGGACATATATTTCTTATAAGCATGTTCCGACAAATATCTAGACTTCTAAAAATTCGAAGATCAATCTTGTTTGTAACAGTGTGCTTATATCAAGGTATCTTTATGTAAATCTTTATTTCTCTTCAACTCTCTCTCTCTCTCGTTCCTCCTCTCTCTCTCTCTCTCTCTCTCTGAATGAACCTGTTTCCCATTCGATATTCAATTGATTCTTACAGATCCTTGTCATGTGCTGTTCAAAAAGGTCCAAGAAGGAAAATAATATTACAACTTCTCACAAAATGGCGCATTAATGGTGGGTGAGTTACTTTGTTTATTTTTAGCTTCGATATTTCTTAATTGCTTGTGAGGAATCAGATAGCATTGGCAAAATGTGACACAAAGACATTCTGCTTTGCCAAATTCCAAGAATAGACGCAGAACGAGAGATTCTTCCTTTTTCCTTACGTAGAGTTGAGTTTTTGTTTTGTTTTGTTTTTGAAACTCAAGTAATGAAAGAGTAAGAAAGAAAATTTATGTCACCGAAATGTTCCTTCAGAGATGTCACATTGTCGAGAAACACTTTTATCATCATGAAGTAGCAGAATCTTAGCCAATAATAATATCTTTCTGCTCAATGCAAGCAATGTCAGGGCGTTTAAATTATTCATTTGGATATTTTGGGATCCTGGTTTTAAAAATACTTTGACTTGTATTGTCATTTCAATGATTTTTTTTAATTATCTAATATTTTTATTTCATCAGTCAGTCAGTTAAGTGCCATACGCGATACACGCTGTGGGCGATCATGTCTATAGAAGGAGAGATGTATTATATTATTAAGTAGCGATTAGTGGGGGATCAGTTTATTACTTTATAACAATAAAAAACCGATCCCCACTTTATGATCAGTAGAAACCTTAATCACGTTTTCAACCATTATATTCAGTTAGTTAAGTGCCATACGTGATACACGATGTGGGCGATCATGGCTAGAGGGGGAGAGATGTATTATATTATTAAGTAGCGATTAGTGGGGGATCATTTTCTTGCATCATAACAATATAAAACAGATCCCCCACTTTATGATTACGAGAAGCGTTAATCATGTTTTCAACTATTAATTCAGTCGGTCAGTTAAGTGCAATTCGTGATACACGCTTTGGGCGATCATTGCTAGAGGAAAAGAGATGTATTACATTATTAAGTTTTAATTAGTGGGGATCAGTTTATTACTTCATAACAATATATAACTGATCCCCCACTTTATGACCAGTTGAAGCCTTTATCATCTTTTCAACTAGTATATTCAGTCGAACAGTTAAGTGTCATACGTAATACACGTTTCGGGCGAACATGTCTCGAAAGAGACATGACTGACTGGAAAGAAGATTATCCCGCAGTAGGTTACCATTGCTTTCTGCAGTCGACTTGTTGCCAGCCAAGTCTATAGAACCCAATCTGTTCTATTATTTAGCCCATAACTGGAGGGATGAGATGCATAAATACCCCTGAGCAAAGGTATTTGTGCGTAAGTGAATGCGAGGAATTCAACTGGTATTCGAACTCAGCTCCCGGATTTGTCGATCTGAGTCGATATCCACTGCACCACAACGAACACCATCACTTTATTTCGTAACTTTATGTTAAAAAACTTACAAAGATTAATATTTCGTTAATTTAAAATTAAAGGAGTTGATTTAATTGTTATTTCATTGGTTTATTTTACGAGAGTTATAGTACGAGTTAATGGTTTAAAGAAGAAATCATTTTTTGTCTAATAATAAAAAAGTGTGATTTTCTCGCTAAGAAAATCACACTTCTCAGTGAGTTATTGCCTTTGTTTATTGTAAAAGGAAATTTGTACAAGACAAAAACCAAATTTGTTTAAAATTACTATTTTAGTTGTTTCTTCTTCAAAATACATCTCACAGCAGCACGTTTCTGATTTTCTAATCTAAAAAACCATTAAGTCTGCATTTTTATTTTATATGTATCGCAAAACGTCCATAATTGTGAATTCATTGCAGCTATGGTTAACTTGACTAAGATTTTTATTTATTTTGTTTAACGATTAACATGGAATTAACTCCAAAATATTTTTGAAAAAGTACATCTTGACACATTGACTCAAACTTTCGCACATATATAAACTGAAATGCTTCTAAAATATAAAAAGCTTATAAAATTGATCTTTAATCTTCTTTTGGAATTCTTGTTAATAATGTTTTTTTTTTATTCTCTCTTATTTTGTTTAATCTCAGTTAATTCTCTCTTATTTTGAAGATATTTGCGGCTTAAAAATGATGCCAACGGTCGACCGCTCTTAATAGCAACGATGTTGAGGTGGAAATCGAAAATCCCTACACTTCACTAATAATTCATAACAGAAGTCAGAAGAAGTGCTTTAACTGCTATGATGCAAAACAATTTGATTAACTACAAACGATCTCAATAAATACATTGGTATTATGTGGATACAACTCCGAAAGACAGAAGAAAAGGAAGTTAAATTGAGGAATAAATATTAAACAGTCTGAAATAGCATTTGAAAAAAGCCTCATGGTATATGGTAAATGTTAAAGCAACCTTTTAGGGGCTTGTATAATTCTCCCGAACAATAAATAAAAAGGAAAATACACTACAAATAAGGTAAAATAAACTTCTGTTTATTTTCGTAAAAAGAAATAAAAGAATTATTTTTTTATATATAAAATGTAGTTGTCCGTATAAAGATGAAGAATGGAAGAAAGAAAGGAATTGGGAGTGTGAGGGGGAAAGGAAGGAAATATGGGTTGCGAGCGAGATGGGAGAAAGAGAGGGTGAAACAATGTTCATTGATGCGTGATACGGTCTGTTGTGTGAGCTGCTGTATTCTCTCTCTATGTGTGCTCTGAACTGCCCGTTCCTCTCTCTGGTGAAGAAAGTTTCTATTGCTTTTTTATATTCATGGTGAGGTTCCTGGAAATCGAGAAATATGTTTCTTTTTTCGAGCCCTGATTGGTCAAAATTCGTATTTTTGATCATGTGATGTGTTTTCAACTAAGTCCGTGCTTTTGGGTGCACCGTTCTTGTTTTTGACCCCAAAGGGTTTGGTAAGGGGTGAATGCCCGCGCATTTGTATTTCTAGAGACACACGTGGTGTGAATTAATTTTATTGTGTGTGTGTGTGTGTGTGTGTGTGTGTGTGTGTGTGTGTGTGTGTGTGTGTGTGTGTGTTGAGTTTGGAAAATAAACAAGAAACAGCACAACCTCGAAATAGCGCGACAAATGTGGCAGAGTGCGGTAAGAGAGACAAGCAAGCAAGACTGAAAACTCTTCATGTTCAAATGTAAAAGGCAGTGAATCAGTTATTGAAGATCTTGTTTCTAATATCAATTGTTTGATGGTAGAGATGTTGTCGCTAGCGCCAGCGTCATAATTTTAAATCTAACGTAAATACAGAATTCTGAATGATTTTTGACAAGGTTAGCAAATTGTAAGATTTGATTATTGCTATCTTTCTTGTTCGGTCTGATGATGTTGTGTGGTCTCACCCTTTTACATGAAAATAGGCTCGTCTAGATTATACATATACTCCTGCATAGAAGCAAGACGTCAGACATCGAGAGATCCGAGCGATACCGACAGGTACCGGAAAATACCGAGAGATACAGCGTCAGTAGTTCATAGTAGCTCTGAGCTCCACTCAGCAGAATAGTATTACACAGCACCCGTCAGCTTCCAATGTGGATATACTAATTCTACTACAGCTTCCCTTCAGGGACTTGTATATATCCTTCTTACTAAACCCGTATTCCTGGATCACTAACCCTCGTTCGAGTTTGTATTCTTTACGTTAATAAACTTAATTTCTGTTTGTTGTTCTTTTATTTTCTGCGGTTCCTATTCCCAGGATCCACAACAGATGAATAAATAAATAAATAAACATTTGGTAAATATTTCATTTTTAAAAGTTCTGAAAATTCTTCTGACCTTAGAAAATATTCAGGAAACGATGTGACTGATGATAATATAGAAAATTTCTTTACTTCAGTTTGAACCACATTTGCATGGCGCCTTCTTCTTTTTAGCATTTTAATCGAAAAACTAAAACAAACTCTGATTCAATAAAGAAATAAAGATTTTACCCAGTAACAAAAACAATCACTAAATAAAAAATATACGAGATGAAAGAAGATACGAATAATCTATTCACTTGACAATTAATTTGGATACAGTTCATTTCTAGAATCCACCTAAAGACAAAAAGCTTTAATACGTGTCGAATGAAAGAATGTTAAGAATTGAAATTAAACTCTTTGTATATAGATGGCTTGATTTGAAGTTCAGCTTTGCAAGTGAATCGCTTTAAGGAATTCGACCCTTATTAATGGTACTGAAATGGGTGATTTCATTTCGTAGTAAGTTAAGATTAATCAATATCTCTTCCAAATTTGTATTTCTATAAAGATTAACGTGATAATACTGAATACGAAAGTGAACTCTTGGATTGCATGTCACTGCGAGAGAAAACGGAATTATTCATTATCATTTAATCTTTAAAATTTACAACTTTTATAGGAAAAAAAAAGATTTTTTTTTCGGCTAAGGAAAGGAAATAAATTTCATCTTTCTTAAAAAAATATTTTTGCACAAACTTTTCGAAGCTACTTTAGACTCGATCTTGTTTGTCTCAATGCTTCTTTTTCCAAATATGGCAAAAACACGACATAAATATAACAGTTTAGTCATTCAACCTGTTCTCTAAACTACAATTACAACTGCGGCCTCGTGAAAAAGGCTAATTACCCTTTGATGTGCGTTGTAGCACAGTGGATATCGGTTCGGAACGAGAAATCGAGGAGCTGAGTTCAAATTCCAGTCGAATTCTTTGCATTCACTTACGCGCAAATACCCTTGGGAAAGGTATTAATCCGTATCTTCCCTCCAGTTATGGGTTAAATAATAGAACAGATTGGGTTCTGTAGCCTTGTTCGGCAACCAGTCTACCGTAGAAAGCCAATGGCAACCTACTGCGGGATAATCTTCTGCCAATTCAGTCATGTATCTTTCGAGACATGATCGCCCAAGCGTTTATCACGTATGGCACTTAACTGACTGACCCTTTGAAATTGTTGTGGAGTACAACATAGAAGATTGTGCATTGTATGTAAGTACAAATATCGGTTCCTTAGGTTCGACGTACAGGTGGGAACTTTGTATTATCACGTAGTAACGCAGAGTAACTTACCAGGTCGCTGACTAGTATTTTATACATGACTAATTGCTACACTGTTACTTCACTATCCCTAGACAGGAGAGATCTCCATAACTGAAACACAGCAAATCGAAAAAAGAAAAAAAAAACAAATTTGCGAAAAAACCCGAATGAAATAAAACTTCAATAATCCCGAATAATTATGTCAAATAAAATGTAAAATAATAACCGAAAACAAACAATTGACGATGTATTTGTTTTCAATCTTCTTAGCATTTTCTGACGAAGTTTTTCATAGGGTAACCGAAAGATTTTTTGTTGCAGAGACAAAACCTTTATGACATCGATCTCTCTAAGAAATGTCATTATATTTAGAGAGAGAGAGAGAGACAGACAGACAGACAGAGAATTTGGGTGTGTATGTGTTTGTATGTTTGAGCCTATCTGTGTTTTGTAGTATGATTCAACAAAGATACACTTCATTACGAATTGTTCTTAACCAAACTAACCATTACTATTTATAGCTGCACTTAAAAAATGACTTATCTGAATGAAGCATCGCAACTCCTTCCCTTAAAATATTTATTTCTTCTTCTAAGTTTGGATGGCGACTGACGATTATGTATGAAGGTAGTTTCCGTCCTCAAAATTTGAAAATGAGACGCAAGAAACGATGTTTACAATATGAAGTTCTTTCGAAACTTTCGAGAATTCTTACATTCAGAATAACCATTCTTTTGTTCCATGACAGACTTCCTGTTTGGAAAAATCAAGTTCAATATTTCAAACAAGTTCTCAATGATTTCAAAGAATCCAAATTAAGAACTTCTTTATGATGAAATCCATAATTTAGCGAACACCTGAAAAATAGAAAACAATGAAACTTACTTGGTTGACTTAACCCTCTAGGGCCATTCGTATCATATTAGTGGGGGATCTGTTTATTACTTCATAACAACATAGAACTGATCCCCCACTTTATGACAAGTAGAAGCCTTAATCATATTATATTATTAACCCTCTTGGGCCATTCGTATCATATTTGATACAGTATGAAAACAAGCCTTGAAAGAAATATTTTCCTGAAACATTTTTTAAGAGAAATATTTTATAAATTTCAAATGAAAGCAGTACTGACTGCTCAGTCAATGAATACCAAATGTTTCCTTATAGGGAAATACCAAATGTTTCCTTATAGGGAAATACTGTATCAAATATGATACGAATGGCCCGAGAGGGTTAACAAGCACACTATGATTTTATATGTAGATAAAAATGTTCATAAATATTGGAATCTTTTAAATCTAATTCATAAAACTAGAAATGGAAATCAATTTTTCTCCTGTACATCGGAGGAAATGTAATTGCATACAATTTTGGATTGCATTTCTTCAAATTCAGCTTTTATTTAAACTATACATTTTTATCCTCATAGGATACGGATTTTAAATTCCATTTTAAATATAACGTTATTCTTAATTTTATGATTTAATTAAATAAAAAACCCTTGGTCTTAAATCAAAATATCAAACTCTTTTGTGGGGTCTTTTACGAATGTCATAGAAACTCTATAAAAGACACGTAATGCTCCCTAACAAACGAGCAATGAATAATGAAAGAATATCAATTATTTAAACTTAAAATAATGAGTTCAATGTTATTATTGCTACCACTGGCAGATTATACATGGGAAAATCGAATGAAAGTTTTCCATATTAACACTGAGACTGACTAGTATAAAAAAGACTATTAACATAGATATTATTAACTGCGATAAAGACAACATACCTCGACAAAACAGCCCAAAGAAAGGAAGAGTGAGAGCAGAAAAAACTGTTCTTTTATTGTCCTCTCCGTTTGTATCTCAGTCACCCCCTGTTACTTTATTACCTTGTTTAGGGTAAAATCATAAAAAATATTATTGAAAATTTATTAATTTATTTAAATAAAATTCTACTAATCTACTTGCAAAATAATTTCTTTAAGTATTAATGATACAAATAAAAGACTTCCCCAGTAACATATATTTTCATTGGTTGAATGGTCAGAACTTTTTTGGACGCTATAAAGTTTAAATCAAAATAGCTGAAGCGTTGCTACCTGGAAAGAAGTTTAGGTGAATATCAATGTGACAGTAATTATAAGGATTAATGAAATAAGGATTAAATCAATAAAGATTAAATCAATAAAGTTTAAATCAATAAGGATTAAAAAATAAGGATTAAATAAATAAGGATTAAAAAGTAACGATTAAAAAATAAGTATTAAATGAATAAGGATAAAAAATAAGTATTAAATAAATGAGGATTAAAAATAAGGATTAAAAAAATAAGAATTAAATAAATAAGGACTAAAAATGAAGATTAAATAAATAAGGATTAGAAAATAAGTATTAAATAAATAAACATTTAAAATGTAAGGATTAAATGAATAAAGATTTTAAAAAATAGCTAATGAAAAACCAAGAAAGGGAAATGTAAAAACATATCGGGAAATCAAGCAAAAAGAAAAATGAAGAATATGAAAGAAGGCGCTAAGGACGAAGAGAAAAAAACAACAAAAGCAAAAAATCCGAAGAAAGAAAGAAAGAAAGAAAGAAAGAAAGAAAGAAAATCTGAAGAAAACTATGAATGAATGATAAACGTAAATAAAAGCCGGATTCCAAAATAAAAAATCTACAAAGAATCAGATCCATTAAGAGAACGCTTTTGAAATAAGATCGAAATGATGTTCAACGGTGCCATGGCGACTGATTTTGGCTTGTCCAGTCGCTTATAACCTCCAACTTCACTTAGATGAAAACATGTACACTTTATTCAGAAATGATTTGTGGCAGAACAAAAAAAAATGATGCTCTCCTTTTAAAAATAAGAGTAGATCTTACATGCTGCAGGCAACCACCTCGCCACTTTTTAGAAAGAAAACTAAAAACATCGCCAAATTTATCGCACAAGAATGAGATTTCACCACTTTGGGAAACCTGTTCCTGTTGGATGAAAATACTTTTCAGTCTAAAACTGTTTGAGGCTAAGGAATATATCGGCAAAAGGTTTTAATAAAAGTTGAGTCATTAGTTTGAATAATTCGTGATTTGTCTGAGAAAATTAATATTATGTAAACTGAATTATCACCCAAACATTTTGTATTTCTTGTGTAATTTGCATCTTTAATGGTGTTTCTAAGTTTACATGAATTTATTTCTAACTTAAATGAACGATCGATATTTATGTCTGTCTGTTTGCTTCTGCCTTTGTCTCTGTTTCTCTCCCTCTCTCTCCACCTCTCTCTCTCTCTCTCTCTCTTTTTCTTTCTCTGTTTTTCTCTTTCTCTGTGTTTCTCGATCTACATTTCATTTACTTATAACATTTTTATTTATATTACTTTCAAATGTTAATAAATGTATATTTCTTTCGGTTGCATATGGAAGCTTGTAGGGATAAACGTAAGTCATATGATCATGGAACAATAATAATTTACCTTTATTTTTTGATTTTCTATATGACTAGGACATTCCAATTAGAAAAATTGGGCACATTTCTCTTCAAATTGAGTATTTGTAAAACATATTAATTTAGAGGATTAGTCTTTGAAATAACTATTCCTCAGTTTCTAAGTTTATTTGTATTAAAATACATTTCATTTAGGTCTATATTTACTCATCTGCTTTATCCATTGATTCATACTTTCATTTCTTTGTCTGACAGCCTTTCTTTTTCACTCTTAAAAACACGTATATATATATATATATATATATATATATATATATATATATATATATATTTAGTATATCGAGGCAGCAAGTAATTTTCTAAACATATTCTATTAAATATAGGAGACAATGAATGTCTATTATGTTTAATCATGAGCCGTTCTAAACGTCGTATTTTTGCTTTAATTTCAGTTGAAAATAAAGACAAAAATTCTCCAACATTTGGATAATTATTTATTGGTTTTCTTCTAAGCTTTCGGCTCACATGAGCCATCTTCAGAGAGGTAGTTTAAACTGAAATATTATAAAATCCACCATCACCGACGATTTTATTTTGTGTTGACATAAAACTCCGCTTGGCAACGGCAATAGTTACCAAAAATAATAAACGCAGTTCTTAAGTTTGCGATGCGGTTTTATAACGTCACACCGCGGGAGAGCGCGAAATGACAACAAAACCATGTAGTCAAATGCAATGTAATATGTTATTTCCTGTTTCATTGTCTCTTATATTTAATTATATATATATATATATATATATATACATATATATATATATATATATATATATATATATATATATCGTCCTAGGTATGATATATAAGCTGCTACCGGTGGTGTGACTCTAAATTTACTATCTGGGGTTTTCTGGAATGTGAAGTTACCCCTTAAATGCAATTATTCACAGGTCCACTCTGTCCAGAAGTGGTAGTAACTGTTAGGGTCCTATCTATAGGTCAAATAGTTTGAGTGCGTGTTTGTTATGTGTGCACATTGCATCCGTGTGTGTGTGTGTATGTGTGTGTGTGTGTGTGTGTGTGTAGGACAGCTATGTAAATATATACTGTGAGGAGAATGTTTGCATCATGTATATGTATGTGTGTGTGTACATGTATGGGGGCTTTTTGAAACCTGAGCAAAGTCTTCATGGTTGCTTCCAAGCTACCAGCCCTCGTACCAGAGACGACAAACTCTGACATCAAAACCTGTTATGTATATTGTGTGGTTCACCATGAACTACCCAACGTATTTAAGGCCTCGGCAAAGTTAAACTCTGTGTTAATATAACATGCGATCATCATAAACACTTAACATACGGGTTATGTTGTTTTGATGGAGAGGGTATGCTTTGTGCCGCACAAGCAACTGACTACTTTAAACAAATTTTCATGCAGGTTGATCAGTAGCTGGATGGCTTATGTATATATATATATATTCGTATAAATTTTAAAAAATTCGAAATTACATGTGTCGTATGATCATTTCCTTGAGGAATATTCGCTTCGTCAGCAACAAACTTTTTATTGTCATCAAAAATACAAAAATATATCACACACTGGAAGGTCACTCAAAAAGAATAAAATACACCGGAAGTTCACTTAAAAAGAAGGAAAAAGAAAAAATAAGAAAGAAGAATGGGAGAAGGGATAAAAGATAGAGTAGATTATGTTAGAAGGTAGGCCGCTAGAGGTTGTTAAGGTGGGTAGGGAAAAGGTGGAAGGAAAAACAGAGAGATGGTGAAATGGATTCAAACTCGATCAATGAAGAGGACATTTAAAGATTACATATGTGTAAAGAGGTAAAAATAAGTTTGTCTCAGAAACGGAAGTGGGGGAAAAGAAAACAAAAAAGAGAGGAAAAAGAAATGCGAGGGAGACAGGGAAAGAGTTAAAAGGGAGAAGGAGGAGAAACAAAGAAAGAAAGAAAAAAGAAAAATGGGAGAAAGAGAAAAAACTGCGCGCTGGACAAAAAGCCGTGACAACTGCCAGCAAAGGAGAGTGGAAAGAAAAGGACAGATACATAAAAGGGAAAAATTAAAATAAAAAAAAGGAGAAAAAATATAAAGAAAATAGATAACATGATATAATATTCAGCTTTTTAGAACGTTTTACAAAAAAAAATTCCGTTTAAAATAATATGGTCTGACTATTGTTGAGATTAATTAAATTTAATTTAGAATAAATTCTGGTGCTAAAATAAAAGGGGAGAGCAGAGAAAGAAATATTATATTGGTAGGGAGTATGAGTAAAAGGGATATTGTTAAAATGTGTATAAACACAATTTTTCAAAGAATATATAGAAAAATAATAATACAGTAAGGGAAAAAGCAGACAAGAAATCAACTGTCCAAGGGGATTCTAAAGATAAAGATAATTATAGTGCAGATCAATGTTACCCTAAAGTCGCCTTAATTTATCAATAAAGCAATTGAAATAATTGAAGTACTCAATCTATATTCGTTTAATATTTATGTGTGGATGTATGTGTGTCTATATACATACCCCCAACCCATATATATTTTTTAAAACATATACTGTTAAATATAAGAGACAATGAATGTCTATTATGTTTAATCATGAGCTGTTTTAAACATCGTATTTTGGCTTTAATTTCAGTTGAAAATAAAGACAACGTTTCTCCAGCATTTGGATAATTTTTTATTAAGTTTTAAGGTTTAAGGTTTGAGGTTTTATTAAGTTCTAAGGTTTATTAAGTCTAAGGTTCTAAGCTTTCGGATCACATGTTGGAGAATTTTTGTCTTTATTTTCAACTGAAATTAACGCCAAAACACGATGTTTAGAACGGCTCATGATTAAACATAATAGGCATTCATTGTCTCTTATATTTAACAGTATATGTTTAGAAAATTATCTGCTGCCTCGATACATTATATATATATATATATATATATATATATATATGGATGTATGTATGTATGTATATATGTATGTATATATTTGTATGCGTGTATGTATGGATGTGTGCGTGTATATATATTTTTTCAAAAAATGTTTAAGTACACACATATATATATGTGTGTGTGTGCGTGTGTGTGTGTGTGTGTGCGTGTGTGTGTCTGTACTTATATTTTTTAATTTTTTTCATTTGTCAGTTTAGTACTTGAATCATATCAATTGTTTTATTGATATATTGTGGCGTCTTCAGGGTAACATCGACCTACACAACAATTATCTATATCTTTATGATTTCCAATAACACTTGATTTCTCTGTCTCGGGTATTTTTCTTTTTCTATTTTCTTTTTAGTGTATTATCATATTTTTTATATAATGTTTTGAAAATTTTTTATCTATTTTTTTAACAATATCGCCTTATCTATACTGCCCTACCAATATAATATTCATTTTTCTGTTCTCACATTTATTCCAGTTGTAGAATCTATTTTAAATTAAATTAATTTAATCCCAACTGTAGTCAGACCATATTATTTTAAACGAAAAATATTATATTATGTTATCTATTTTCTCTATTTCTTCTCTCGCTTTTTTACTTTATCTTTTTCGCTTTTATGTATCTGTCCCTTTCTTTCAACTCTCCTTGGCTGGCTGTAGTCACGGCTGTTTGTCTTCTTTCTTTCTCCCATTTTTTTCCTTTTTTCTTTTATTCTTTGTTTCTCTCCTTCTCTCCTTCACTTTTTCCCTGTCTCTTCTGCTTTCCTTTTTCCTGTCTTTTCCCGATTCCCTTTACCCGACTTCTGTTCCTGTGACAAGCTTAATTTACTTATTTACACATATGTAATCTTTAAATGTCCTCTTCATCGATCGAGTTTGAATCTATTCCGCCATCTCTCTATGTTGCTACCGTTCTCCCTTACCCTCTGTTACAACGTCTAGACGCCTACCCCCAACATAATCTACTCTCTCTTTTAACTCATGCTCTCACTATTCTTTCTTTCTTCTTTTCTTTTTCCTATTTTTTAAGTGAGCTTCTGATGTTTGATTTTTTTTCAGTGACTTTCCGGTGTAGGAATTCTTTTTCTCATTTTTCATAATAATAGAAAATTTGGTCGAATCGAATGTTCCTCGCCTAAATGATCATACGACACATGTGATTTTCGAAGATTTATTTGAAAATATAGATATTTGTCTCTATAAATAGATAATACTATTTACATTGAACCCTTTACCAGGATCTCTTTTAATATTAATAACCCTAATATTAATAGGATCTCAGTTGGGATTTTACCTACACGCCACTTTCTGTTTGTATATATATATATATATATATATATATATATATAATAAGTACACGCATATATATAAAAATTCTGCTGGTGTTAATATAGCAGTGTTTACTGTAATATAACATGCATCTCATATAGAATGCACTTGATGATTTCATAGTGAATTAAACTTCTAGTTGAGCTATTGTTGGATATTCGTTGGATCATACTGGAATAATACTAAGTAATTTAAAATTACTGTTGAAAATTAGAGGATTTTAACGAATTGCTGGCAATGGATGTATTTTGTTTGGGCGAACGAGGGTCAACACTTTTAAAGTTGGGACAGCATGAACAGGAAGATGACATTCCAGGTGTTAAAATAGGGACAACTATTTAAGTGACCTCATCTGTCACAGACAGGAGTTGAGTTTTAGCAGTTGCATAAAGCAGTAGAGTTGAGACGGGTAAGGCCAGGCCAGCAGACGGTGGCTTGCTCTTCCGTATGCGTTTGTGCTCTGATCCGACCAAACCTCTCATTCCACGGCCAAGTCACTGATGAAGAGCAAATAAAAAATAATTATATCTTTTACATATACAAGTTGATGTTCGTCATCTTGAAGTAAAAAAGATAGTCGATTTTATAATTGAAAATTCGGGCGCGATTTATGCCGTGATTTTATGAGCGGAACGATAATCAACATTTGATTTGAGCAGATTCGCGCCAAATACGTTGTAGTTTGTTTTTGTCGAAGAAGTGGCAGCAGTTTATTTCCCGACATTTTGATTCAAACAGAATATACCAGAGGGAAAAAAAAAAAAATATATATATATATATATGTGTGTGTGTGTGTGTGTGTGTGTGTGTGTGTGTGTGTGTGTGTGTGTGTGTGTGTGTGTGTGCGTATTGCGTATATATATATATATACAATCGACAATTTGAAATGAATTGTTTGACCATTATTATTTACGCTCTCACACCCTGATTGAGCACTTTGGAAGAATGGTAGACTTTGAAAAACAGTAGCTATTCTGGCATGTACGCATCGCTCATTCGCTAATGAATTAGAGCACTCTGGCTATTTGGCGTGTATAATGACAATATACATGCTAAAAAGTCTGCCTTCTTCTACCGTGCGCCCATGGCCCAGAGGTAAAATCGCCGACTGACGCCACTTCGGTCGGGTTTCAATCCTGGGTTAGAAGCAATCGGAATCTAACCCTTACTGATGAGCTGTTATACAGCCAAACAGATCTGTCTGCGGATATATATATATATATATATATATATATAGATCGAAATACGACAAGATGAATAGAATAAATAAAGAACAAGTTGGAAAAAAGTGTTTTTAATCTAACGTTCTTTTATAACAAGCTTATAATAAGCTTCTTCGGAGATTAAATAAGGACGAATGATTTATAAAAATCCTAGAGACAGTATTTTTAAAACAAGTATGGTTTCAAACGTCAAATATGTGTCACTTGTGATAAAGCAACGGATGAATATTAAACGTGGAAGATAAAACTTGTGTTTGTTTAATTGTATGTGTCAACGCTTTCTTTTTAAAGAAAATAAGAGAAAACAGTTATGAATGTATGCATTGAGAGAAATCAAATGATGGTATGATTTTAATTCTAAATAACGTGAGATTCATGTATGAATCATAAACGTTTAATCATGAATCATTTCCGTTTAAATTCTAGTGAAAATAATGTTAACAGAATCTTTTAATGAAATAATAAATTACTAAATAACGTTAACAGTTAGTGACACTCTGCCCCCGGCTGGCTCGCTGTCCCTGATCCGGAACCTTATGTGATGATGATGACCGGAACCTGAGTGGGTTGATGCTTTCGAAACGGCAGGAATTTTGCCGACGCTCTCGGTTCGCTAACCGTGATGATGGCCTCGTTACAGTAGCTGGCCTTCAAGGCCTCTATTACAACAGTGAACTTCCCTGCACACGCTGTGTTCTTTGAGCTCACAAAAGACACGTTGAAAACCCAGTAGCCGTTTCTCTACCACCTCGAACCAGACCGGACACACGTGTACACTTGTGTTGAAAGAAAATTAATACGGCACCAAAATATATAATTGAATAAGTTCGAAGACGTCTGGATGAGTTACGAAAAAAAGTATTTTTATATAAAAAAAAGAAAAAATTAACAATAAAAGCAGCATATACAATTGCCCGATTTCAAAGTTTACAACGGAGAGAAGGATTCGTTTAAGTAATCAGATCTTTCGATTTTCCAAATAAAAAATTATTTTCATAACGGAGCAAAGTTTTCCTTAAGAATAATCAGAGCTTACTATTTTCCAAATAAAAACAAGTCTTTTCACAGCTCTTTACCGAAGCTTTACGGAAATATCCGAAGGGGAGCGAACGGTTGCAACGGTGACGACAGCGGCGGTGGGGTCGTTTGGTCTCGGTCGCTCGGTGGCTCTGAAACTACTGATTTTTCTCACTGGAGTCTCGATTTTTATACCTGTCCCCATTTCTCTTGGAGGTTGCTTCGAGACCCGGGGTATCTTTATGCAAATCAGATCTTTGACCAATGAGATTTCTTCCACCTACACAATTCAAGATGGAGTTATGTTCCAAGAAATTAAATATCAGCGCCTCAATCAGTCAGTTAAGTGCCAAACGTGATACACGCTTGGACGATCATGTCTCGAAAGAGACATGACTGACTGGGCAGAATATTATCCCGCAGTAGGTTGCCATTGGCTTTCTGCGGTAGACTGGTTGCCGAACAAGGCTATAGAAACCAATCTGTTCTGCTATTTAAGCCATAACTGGAAGGAAGATACGGATTAATAGCTTTTCCAAGGGTATTTGCGCGTAAGTGAATGCAATGAATTCAGCTGGAATTCGAACTCGGCTCCCCGATTTCTCGTTCCGAGCCGATATCCAATGCACCAAAAACACCTCATCTGATGTAATTTCCTTTTCGTCCTCTTTTTCTTAATTACATAATTTTAGGATTTCAAAATTTTTTAAATCATTTCCCATCAAAATATAGGAACTGAGGGTCTGACCGTTGTCTAACCCCATCAAAAAGTTTCTATCTTTGCCTTTCACTTTTACCGGGCAAAAATTCGTTCTGAATACAATGGGAAAAACATTTTTTGTCTTTTTCCCCAATTTCCTGATAATTTCTCTATTTTTTCGGATTTTACAAGTAGATAAGTATTAAATATTTCTTTAAACAGAGCTGACATCGCGAATTACAATAAACACAACGAACAATAAAACTAATAATAATTTTCCTCGCTCCGTTGTAGTAAAACAAGAAGTATAATTTTTCACGCAGAAATAAGGTTATTATTTCAATGAAATAAAAATAATTATGTATTAAAATTATCATAAGATAATTAAGTAATCTTATATAAATAAGAACCATATATATAAATTGCAATGTACTTTGCATCATCTAATATTACGTTAGATAATAAGGAACACTCTTTGCTTGGCTCTTCTCTTTTCACCAAACACAAAAATATATACGATCCATCACTAAAAACGGTCGGTTATTTGTATCGATCCAGTAAGTATCTGAATGCCCTCTATCTTGCTCAATCTTTATCAGAGCCATGCCAGATGAAAAAAAAATGGTGCTATCATATCTGGTCTTAGAGCCGCCCTGCCCTTATTTGACTGTTTGGACAGACTTAATAAGCGCTTACGTGTCCCTGTGGTGGATGAATTATTTTCCCTTACAACTCAGATACAGTCATTTTCTCATCAGCGCAATGTGGCTTCCTTGTGTCTCTTCTGCAAACACTTTCATGGCTTCTGCTCTGATGAACTTAGCTAAATGGTGCCCCCTATATAAGAATTTCCTCGAGATTTACAACTAGGTCCCATTCTTTTACTGTAAAACCAACAAAATGTAAACAGAAAATCTACTCCAACAGCTTCTTTTCTCGCACTTTCCGCCTGTGGAATTCCCTTCCACATACTTGATTCCCCGACAGCTACAATTTCCAGGAGTTTAAATGTAAGGTCAATAGTCATATCTCTCTCTCTCTCTCTCTCTCTCTCTCTCTCTCTCTCTATCTATCTATCTATCTATCTATCTATCTATATATATATATATATATATTATATATATATATATATATATATCTCATGCTACTTTCTCCGTCCATTCCACTTTCATCAGTATTCTCATCCTTCTCTTATCCAATTCCTGACACTCCCTATAATCTGTCACTCTTTCTCATAAGTTTCCTCCTTCGTAACCTTCTGTATACCAGTGGCAGTAAAATGCCTTACTTGGGGTAATATGATTATAAAAATAAAAATTCCGAAGTTGCACTAGTCTGCTGACCTTTGCAACTCGAACCAGCCATACAAACGTATACAAGTGCTTATCATCCTGATTTCCTGCGTATTTCATTATTAGAAGAAAGTTTTACTCGAATATTGTTGTGAAGTAGTTTTCGCACTGAAGGTTATAATTGTGTCGGTTGCTAATCGACTTAACGTACCCAAAATGTTAGGAACTTGATAATCTTTCACTGAAAGCTGACTCCTTAGTATTTAACTAACTGCCGACTAATACCAATTGCCTTAGTCCAACTATGTCCAAACTGGAACTAACTAGTAGTTCTACTAAACTCCAATAGAACTCTAAAGAACTCTCTAGAACTTTCCAAATACTTCTCAAGAGCTTCCTGTTAACTCTTATTAATATAGGAGGGAGAGTCCATTATCTGAGGAATAGGTGCGTTTCACCATAACAAATATCTTCTTCCCATCAACTGCTACTTTGTGGAATAGATTATAGAACATTTTTTCCTCAATTACTATAATTATAATTGCTTCACGTTTAGGGATAACCGTTATCTCTCCTTCATAACGTCATAATATGCCCGTTGTACTTCCTACATTTTTATTCAGTATCATTCAGTGACCCTTCATCTTGAGGACCTCTCCCACCTTGTATTGGGTCAGTACTTTGTTGCGGTACAGTGGATTATCGGCTCGGAAAGAGAAATTGGTGAGCCGAATTTAAATTCCAGTTGAATAACCTGCATTCACTTAAGCACTGGTACCCATGGGAAAGCTATTAATCCGCCCCTTCCCTCGTTATGGGTTAAATAACAGGGTAGGACTTGGGGACCCTGCCCTTAAAAACAAATCCAAATGAATCATGATACTCGAAAAGAAAAAAGTATTACTAGACACAAAACGTATATAAAAACAACAATAAATTGTTGAAAGAAAAAGCTATTACCAACAATAAATAAATAAATAAAAATAGCAATAAATGACCTGCCGAGGTTGATATCCCATAAAAACAAAAACAACCAACCAACCCACCTTGTATTGGGTGAGCATTAGTAAAAAAATTCCTTTTTAAATTATTAGAAAGAGATCTACCTGCTTGACCTCTTACCGGCACTCCGTTTATTGCTGTCATCATTTTTCTATTAGTTTTGTTATTTACACATAAACATATCATTACTACTTAGTCAGCAGAAAATAATACATTTTTTATACAACACAACTAAGCAAAATTGTGTATTTTATTACACGTATTCTTTGAGATTTCACTCGCCCAATCTACTCAGCTGATTAAAAACTTAATTGGGCGATTAAAGTTTATTGCTTTACTCGCCTGCGGTCGATTAAAGATTTCGTGACTCTTCAAATAGAGAAAAAGGATATCTGATTCCTTTTACAACCCAAAAGTATGCCACTGAAGATTCACAAGTTACTTAGAATGACCTACAATGACATTTTTGATCTCTTTGATCTCGCTTTTATCGTCCCGGTCAGTGTAAACATTCGTTTAATTAACGCTTCCAGAGTGGAGCCAAAATATCTCTGTCACCCCGATTAAAGACGCTCACGGATTTTTAGAAACTCATTTGGAAAAATATTATCCTTGACTCAACATCTTACAAAAAGTAAAAACAAACATTTGAAAGAAAGAAAAAATAGGCATACTTCTTTCAACCACGCGCCGAAAAACAAATTATACAAGTAAGTAATTTTTTATAGAACATCGTTGAGAAAATCAGATTTGTTATTTTTTTTTATCATGTATGAGATGGATGTTGTAGTCAAACATAAAAAAACTACGAATTTAGGTACCTCCACTTAAGTGTCCAAAAAAGCATATCATGATGTTAAAAGGGCTCAAAATTAATAAAAACAAAATTTTATCATCGAAACATTTATGCTATTTTTAAGAGGAAAGATCAGATTTTGTTGCTATTATTTTGAAAATAAATTTAAATCCTTTCTAACACGTTCAAAATTTTAATTAAAATTTCATTTTTTATTTTCCGTCAGTGATTCACGCTATGTTTGCGAAAGGCGACTATTAAGAAAATGGAGTCGGTCAAGTAAAATGATTTTGGGGCGAAAATATTTTCCCTCGCTCTCAACCGCCAATTGAGTGATTTCTTTTTCAGATCTCAAAGGCTGATTACATGCACAAACATATACGTGTGTACGCGTGGGAGATGAAAATCATATGGAACAGTAAATATAAAATACAATTCGAAAAAGTCCTGTTTTGCCGATGAGCCAGTGTCATCAAAAAAGGTTTTTATTTAATCAAAGAATTTTATTTCAATGAAATCTACATTAGTGAAATCTAGTTAAACGGCTGAACTGAATACTTAGTGACTGATGCAAGTTTTGTTAAAAGAAATATCTGCTTATTCGTCACCTAGGGCGGCTAACTGATCCCTTTTACATACGTCTGCTCAGACACATGTGAGTTTATTCAAAACCCAGAAAGCCCACCTATATTTTATGCTGAGCATATCTTAGGTATAATTTCTGGGAAGGAGCACATTATTCATCTGAACCATCAGTTTGAACAAGAGCAGTAGGTTCAACCCTTCATGCATAACATTATTTCGTGCAAGACCAACCATCAGTGGGTCTAAAAAGTTCCGGCTACACAATTTGGACGTGGTCTGGTTTTAGAAATAATGATAAAAATATGATAGTTCATCGGCGAAACACGTCCAAATGAAAGCTTTTCAAATTGCCTATAAAATGGCTAACCACACGTCTTCGAAGATGTTCTGGAGTAGTTTTCGCACTGAAGGTTATAATCGTGATATGTGGGTTGCTAATCGACTTAACGCACCCAAAATGTTTGGAACTTGGTAATCTTTCACTGACAGCTGACTCCTTAGTATTCGGCTAACTGCCGACTAATATCAACTGCCTAGTAGTTCTACTGAACTCCAATATAACTCTAAAGAACTCTTATGAACTTCGCAAGATCTTTTAAGAAATTTTCAAGAACTTCTTGTTAACTCTTATTAATAGAGAAGGGAGAGTCCATTATCTGAGAAACGGGTGTGTTTCCGCATAAGAGAAGATGCACGTCTACCAGGGATGCTAGCCAGTCACTGTTGCAGACACTTGCTTCGATACATCTAAGGTGAAAATAGACAAAAATTCTCTAACATTTACATAATTTTCTATTAAGTTGGTTCTAAGCTTTCGGCTGAAGATGGCTCATGTGAAGCAAAAGCTTAGAACCAACTTAATAAAACATTATCCAAACGTTGGAGAATTTTTGTCTTTATTTTCACCTGAAATTAAAGCCAAATTTTTAAATACGATGTTTAGAACGGCTCATGATTAAACATAATAGACGATTCATTGTCTCTTATATTTAACAGTATACGTTTAGAATATATATATATATATATATATATATATATATATATATATATATATATATGATGGGTGCGTGTGTTTAGCCTGACATTGTTTTTTGAAGTGTTTAATTTTACAAAAGAATGCTTTGTTTTTGTCATTTTGTTTGTGAATTTCTTTTGCAGAAAATTCACTTTAAATCACTTTGGGAAATGAACGCATGACAACCAAGTGAAGTTTGCACCCAAAACTCATTACCAACATTGTTTCCGTTTATGTCAACATTAAATATTAATCTTTGGCCGAGGTTTCGTCTTCTTGTTCAGTGAACAAAATTTTGCTGGTCCATACGGTTTTGCTTTTAACGCTACTTCAATGTGTAATTACTTGTCATTGGCCGTTAGAGGTGCTCATTCATAAATCATTGGACTTGATTTAAACATGAGTCGCTCGTCATACCTGTTCTGTCCGTTGCTAATTGCTTAATTATTTAATCATGTTCATACGGTAATTCAATTTCAGGTGATCAATTGATGCGAGACACAAAAAAGCAAGGATCAAAATTAATAGTACAATAATCATAAATCATATCCGATTTACTGACTGAATCAGTTTCACGGACCGCTCTATTTTTTCTTTTGAGTAATTATTCAATATGGCTGCAATCACGAAGCAGATAATCTTTCTGCCTGTAGTCGTATAGAGAAGAATTTATAAAATATAGAATCTAATGTTATTTAATATATTTGAACTGATAATATTAACGAGTTTTCCACCTGAAAAGGTAAGTATAATCAACCTGAAATATTTTTCTATAACAATGCCTTATAAAAAAACTTTTAAGTAAAGTGTATTAAAATCTGTGAAAAAATATGAATAAAACTAAAATAAAAAAAAACATATATGTAACACTTACATAAAAGAAGATTTACATAATACTTAATAATCAAAAAGAAAACAACTCAGAAATTAATTTTGATTTTACTTAAAAATTAAAATATTGTGTGATTTGATTTATCGGCTTATCAACCCCTTTTCATGACGACGACATATTCTGGATTGAAATGGTATTTCAATTCTTGCGAGAAAATATAAAGTGTATGGCTTTGGGACTAAACAGAAAAACGCCAATGTACACTTCAGGAGGACACTGCACCACCCTACTTGTGTATTGAAATATGTTCTGTTATGGACACTTCCACACGAACGATTCATTTTGAAATATTTTATCTTATGAACACTACGATACGAACCATTAATACTGAAATATATTCTGTTACAAACACTTCGATATGAACGATTAAGTTTGAAAGATGTTCTATTATGAACACTACAATACGAACCATTAATATTGAAATATGTTCTCTTATGAACACTTCGATACAAACCATTAATATTGATATATATTCTGTTGCGAACACTACGATATGAACCATTCATTTTGAAAGATGTTCTGTTATGAACACTTAGATACAAACCATTAATATTGAAATATATTCTGTTACGAATATTTTGTTATGAACCATTAATTTTGAAATATGTTCTGCTATGAACACTTCGATACGAACCATTAATATTGAAATATATTCTGTTGCGAACACTACGATACGAACCATTATTATTGAAATATGTTTTCTTATAAACACTTCGACAGAAACCATTAATGTTGAAATATATACTGTTACGAACACTTCGATATGAACCATTAATTTTGAAATATATTCTCTTATGAACACTTCGATACGAACCATTAATATTGAAATATATTCTGTTACGAACACTTCGATACGAACCGTTAATTTTGAAATATGTTCCGTTATGAACACTTCGATAAGAACCATTAATATTGAAATATGTTCTTTTATGAACACTTCGATAAGAACCATTAATATTGAAATATGTTCTCTTATGGACACTTCGATACAAACCATTAATATTGAAATATATTCTGTTACGAACACTTCGATACGGACCATTGATATTGAAATATGTTCTGTTATGAACACTTCGATAAGAAACATTAATATTAAAATATGTCCTGCTATGAACACTTCAACTCGAATGATGCTAAGATTGGATTATTAAAAAGATTTTGATAAGATTCAATAAATTCCTTTTTGACTCGATTTATATTTTGCTTCCATCTTGACATTTTAAAACAATTCTATATATTTAGATTCATGTAGGTAATATGCTATTGCTAAATATTCATATACAACCTTTTTAAAATATCTGGTCGGGTGCTCCTGTTATCCACCTAGAAGTTCTTGACAACATTCATCGGAGAATCTGTAATGTGATCGATCCCAACTTGGCAGCTCAGATACAGTCACTTTCTCACCGGCACAATGTGGCTTCCCTGTGTCTCTTCTACAAATACTTTCACGGCTTCTGCTCCGATAAACTTAGCTCACTGGTGCCCCCTATATATGAATTTACTCGAGCCACAAGATTACCAATTAGGTCTCACCCTTTTACTGTGAAACCAATAAAATGTAAACGCAAATTCCACTCCACCAGCTTCTTTTCTCGCACTTTCCGGCTATGAAATTCTTTTCCATTTACTTGCTTCTCCGACAGCTACAATCTCCAATAATTTAAATGTAAATTCAATAGTCATCTCCTATCTCACTAACCTGCTTCCTCTCTCTCTCTCTCTCTCTCTCGTACTTATTTCTTTCTCCACTCCACTCTAATCAGTATTCTCATCCTTCTCTTAACCATTTACTGACACCCCCTATAACCTCTCACTCTTTCGCATAACTTTCCTCTTATGTAACCCCCTGCAAAACAGTGGCAGTAAAATGCCTTGCTTGGGGAGATATGATTTCTACAATACTAGTAACAGTACAATTGTTATTCAATGAGTTTCTGAAATTTCACAAACTTTGTCAAAAACAAAGTCTCCACTCCACTCTAATCAGTATTCTCATCCTTCTCTTAACCATTTACTGACACCCCCTATAACCTCTCACTCTTTCGCATAACTTTCCTCTTATGTAACCCCCTGCAAAACAGTGGCAGTAAAATGCCTTGCTTGGGGAGATATGATTTCTACAATACTAGTAACAGTACAATTGTTATTCAATGAGTTTCTGAAATTTCACAAACTTTGTCAAAAACAACGAGTCAGCTATAATAGTTCTAAAGTATTTCTCCCATAAAATAAGTTCGTATAGTTATTGACCAAGATTCGTTAAGATAGTTTGCTGATCTTCGAGAAGAGCTTAAAGAAATGATCAATAATGTATTATGCTAAAAATGTACAAAGTAGCAAAGGTTTGCGTATGTTAACATTTCTCAAGTCTGAATTGGAATAAATTTCGGTAGCCTCAAGGAAATTTTACTTTGTTAATATCTCTTCAGAATATTGCTTACGGCTGACTGAAGTGATTTGTTTCCGAGTTCAATATCTGATATTAACTGGCATATTAAAAGAAAATATTGAGGACCTTTTGCATCATAGTGTGTAGACAAATAGACAGTATTCCGGTTAGGAGTGTGGTCAAATGATTTATATGGTTGGATCATCAGACAGACCGTCTCGCAAAAAATAAGGCTTGTTCTCCAAAACGATATTCATTTGGTCTAAATTAAGGGAAAATGCATTAAACCTGATTTAAAAAAATGTAAAACAGCCAAATTCATTCGACTCACTTACTAGATACAGTAGACCAACATTATTTATGGATTTACACCCTCTCCTTACCGAACTGCGTTCGTAACAAAAAACGAATTCATGAATAATAATTATATCGGAAATACCAAATATTGCTTATCAAGTAAAAAGGATTCTACATCTGTCGGATCATGGCTCCATCAAGACCCGTTAAAACACAAACAGAATCTTACCAACCTCAACATACCTATGGAAAATACGAACTAATGCCCTCATTCATATGCAAAAACTGGTTTAAAAACAATGGCAGAATTGATCATAAGAACATCTGCCAATAATATCAACTATGAACATAGTCACAACAAATTGGCCGTGTTAAGAAATTAAAAAACAATTCCATCCGTATACAAGGTAAATTTTTGCTATGTTATATTTTTAATTTTGTGCATTTCCGTTGATTTATTTTGCACCGAACAGTAGGGTCAGTTGGGCACCGTCTGTGAGAAAAAGAACACCATGACGCAATTCGTTCCACCAGAAATCTTTAATACCGGAAGCTCCAATACGAAGATTTCAGAGTGTTTGTCAATCTGGGGACACTGAAGATGATTCGGAAAGAGTTGAATGAGTTTATTGTGGGTTAGGAAGGTGTTTGGATTGATCACTAGTTATAGGGAAGTTACGCCTCCGTTCATCATCTCACAGGACCTCAGACTCAACAGGAAATATTACATCAAGTGCACTGAGATACGTAGTGCTGCACTGGGCCAAGAGGGTGGCTGATGAAACATCCTATAGCTGGCAACAGGATTCGGCACCATGCCACACAAGCAGGGGAACCCAGTCATGACTGACAGACAATTTCTGTGACCACATTACCCCTTACATCTGGCTACCTAACTCTCTACCTTGATTATTATGTGTAGGTACAGTTAAGCGATAGGCCAACAAAACTTTTTGTAACGCCAAAGAGGAACTGAGGGTAAGGATTATAATGGCATTCACCAACTTAACCAAGAAAACCATCCAGAAGAGTTGCAGGAGATTCAGAAGTCATTTGGAGGTCCTGATTTGCAACCAATGACGATTTTATTAAATAAACATTGATTACAGTTATGGCTTGTGCAATAATGTCTCTTCTGTTTGTTTGTTTTTTTCGTTTTTTTTTTCAGACAATACCATGTTTGTATTAAGCTCCTCTCGTCTATGAAACCAATCAGACTGACATGAATGTCTAGGTTTTTCAAAAAGATGGTACGCCATGTCATACGAGAAAAGTCGCAAAGCAGGAAAGGTCTGGAAGGAATCATTAAGCAATCAAGTCACTGCTGTGGTTAGCCCAAAGTTATGACATGAGAAAAATAGAGCACGTTTGGGAGCACCTTGACCGAACATTTCGAGAGCGTGCAACCAAAATCATTTTCAAGAAACCTTGCTAAATGAGTCGCAAAATATGACTCAAACGATTGTTTATAACTTGATCAAAACCATGAAAAATCGAATAGAAGCACTGAAACTAGCAAACTGAGGATCTACTCCATAATAGTTCCTAATACTGTTTATTTATGTTGAGGCGGGATTACGTAATTACATTTTGAAATTGAATGTAGTTTATTTCTCCTGGTTAAAATCTTTTTAAACCACTGTATCTGTTAAAATGAGTTGGTGGCTCTTTTAAATTAACCCCTCAGGAAAATTCTAGTTGATAACCCAAAATTCTTTTGTAAATCACATAATCGTTAACATTTTACTATTTGATTACACACCGTTCCTCAGCTATACATTTGACACTTTTCAGGAACAGAGAGTTAAGTGTTTTGAAAAAACAGAAGTAACCCAAATGTCAATCCAGCTGGGCATGAAAACGGTCACTGTTCCTAAAGAATATTCACAGTCAAAACTACTATGTTGTACAACACATGGAGAATAACTATACCGAATACAATAGCCTTGAGAATGACTAAAGCACTGACCGAAAGCGCTCGGAATAATAAGAACTACAGACAATTTTTATATTTTTTAACTTCTAAAAAGTGCAAAATGTTAAAATGCTAGAAAAAAGCAATAAAAGATTAAATCATCCTTGTTGGCCGTATTCAATAATAGCTGCCTCAAAAAAACGTTGTTGTTGTCTATATATATATATATATATATATATATATATAGGCAAAAACATTGTAGATATATATATATATATAGATAGATATAGATATAGATATGTAGTACTGAGTTGTGATAATGGTTAGTGCTATGATTTTTTTTTTTAGTGGTTTACTGCTAAAAATATATTTTGGCAAGCAGGGTTTTTTTTGTCGTAAAATGATTGATATCGTGATAAAGAGCAGATTGAAAATTTTAAATCTCACGAGTGAAGACATCAAAATGGTGCCTCTACAGAACGTTGAAGGGATCATGATTCTGCTCAGTTAAATGACAAATTTCTGTGCGTTAATTATATATAAATACACATTTCATAATGGTATGTAATTATTTTGTCCTTAATTTGAGACCTCAATCAACAAATTGTTACAGCAAATGTTTATGCAGATCTGACATCATACCAAATAAAAATTAATTAACCTAATTTGTTAATCATGTGTTTATCTAAATTTTAAATATATTTCTTAATCCTATTCATTAAAATTACAATCTCTTTTCCTGGATAATTTAATGCATTTTGCTTGAACAGACAAAACATTCTCTTAATTATAATATAATTGCATATTTGATTAAAATGACTGATCTTCGGCTAAAATTTGTATTACTGGCTGTCGCCTTTAATTAAAAATAGTTAAAGCCAAGTAAACGTGTTTCAAACAGGATGTTTGATTGGTTTTTGCCAATAGACTCTGATTCTGTTCGGAATTGAACTGAACAAAGAAAGTCAATATCTTATAGCGATATCTTCTTTGATTCAAATCAAAGAAAAAGAAGAAGAAGAAAATTATTCAAAATGAAAAGTCGGCGAGAGGTCTAAAAATGAAATGAATTAAACATTCTGAAAATAAATCTGTGTGTGTGTGTGTGTGTGTGTGTGTGTGTGTGTGTGTGTGTGTGTGTGTGTGTGTGTGTGAATTGCAATAGGAAACCAAAATAAGTATCCGGTTAAGGCAGGGACCAGAGACTTTTTGTCCTAGCTTTTTTTTATTATTATTTCTTTCTTCTCACTGATGGCGTCAAATGGTATTTACAGTGAGTTCGTAAAAACTGTTCGCTCTACCAATCGTTTTTCCAGACAAACTCTTAACAAAGGATTTTCTAAAATTGAATCAGACTAAAAGAGTTTCGCACCAGACGGCTAAGTTAATGGTAGAGAAATAGGGTATGGCGTTATCGGAGCAGGCGTTTCATTAAAATATTCAATCAATAACTGATTCAAAAAGCTCAAAAAGCAGACGATAATTCTTAAGTCATTCTTTTCCACTCGTTATAAAGGTTTAAATGCATTGTGCACACGTTTTGTTGGCAAAAGTATATCCTGAAAATGACATCGCATGAAACAGATTATTTCACGTATTTTGTCTACAAATACAATTTTAATGATAGAGCTCTTGATAAAAATAACTCTTTTTATAAGGTTTGACGATATATCGATAATAAAATGTTTAGCACATATTTTACAAACATTTAATACAATTACTGTCGAGCAATACTATTTTATCATTACCTCTATAATTACGTAACATCGAAGAAAGCGTTTAGTCGCAGATATAAGCCTTATTAAATTTATTTTTGTCACCCTGATGTGAATTGCCGTGTATTTGAACAACGGGAGATAGACACCATTGCGTGTATAAATGAAAAGTCTAGAGTGTTCTCACTTTCCTGATAACAAAAAGGCTAAATTTTGGAAAACCCCGCAGAAATGGTCCCCTATTTCGTATTAAGTAGGCACAGAAATATAAATATCCCGAGTTTCAAATCTGTGGAATGAAAATGTGTAAATGACATAGGCATGGGTATTGTATATTTTACAAGTATTTTCATCTCTGCTTTCAATTTGGAATGAGAGTGGAAAAGAAGAATTGACGGACATCTATCAGTATACAACTCTCCGGTGAATTTAAATTAAAAAATATAAGAATATATTCTAATATCAGAAGCGCTTTTTTCTTTTTTTTTCTTTTTTTTTTTTCTTTTTTGTTTTTGAAAAAGTGATCTCTTATCATTTTCTGTATAATGTTAGGATAAATATCAATACTAATTTATTTGATTTCTTTCTGATTGTTAGAACAAGGCATATTATATTATATTATATTATATTATATTATATTATATTATATTATATTATATTACTTAGCAGTGGCATATTGGGCTTATCATCATTGTTGTTGCCATCACATCGCTTTGGCCGATGGGCCCTTCTGCCTTCATTGTCGAACCGGCTAACTTAAACAGAATTTCAAACTAAACACTTTAATTACACGGCTTGTTTTCTCGCTCTTCTACCCATGACTAAAGAGATGTCATCAATTTTTTTTTTTTTTTTAGTATTGCTCTCTTATCGCTCGCTTAGTTTCCACTGGGTAAAACTACATGCTAACCGGATTAAAGATTGAATTGGCAATACTAAGTCACCAAATTAACGAATCAACTAGGTTACTATCTGTGAGACTAACTAATTAAGAAGTAGACGATCCTTGGACATAGATACGGGAACGAGGACAATTACTCACCCGTAGATTAAATAAAGGATTTAGTTCGAAATCTTTTGTGCGTCAAGTGGATGTTTTTGGTTTTGGTTTTTTAATCGCTTCCACCCAAGCAAACCGGCACCGCCACTGATGCGCAGGAGGCTACATAAGAGTAAAAGTTTAGGCAGGAGGAGAGTGAAGAGAAAGTCAAACCAGTTACAGGAAATGTCAGAGAAAGGGCAAGAGAAGAATGGGAACACAGGTGGGAAGACAGTTGCGAAGGTAGAAAGAAAAAGAACAAGATATATGGGTATTGACATTGCATTTACATTCTTGGAGGTTGAAGTCATCCGGAAAGCAAGTATATGGAAGGGAGTTCCACAGGCGAGAAATGCAAGAAAAGAAGCTACTGAAGTAGAATTGTCGGCTGCATTTGGTAGATTTAACTGTAAATGGGTGGGATCTTGTTGCCAGTCTGGTTGCATGAATAAACTCATGTGGCAGGGGCACCAGTGCCTTAAGTTCTTTAGAAAAGAAGCCATGAAAATATTTGTACATTAAACAGAGGAAAACCACATCCCGCCGGTGAGAAAGTGACTGGAGTCGAGCTGACAAGTCGGAACTTATCACATTACAGATTCTCCTTTGGAGCCTGTCGAGAATATTGAGATAATCAGCAGGGGCGCCTGACCATATATGACAGCAGTATTCCATTTGTATATGAGCAAGATGGATTCGGGCGGGAAAAACTCCCTGGCCCGACACAGTGACCCAACCTTTCTAGCAGTAGATTGAAACTTTGTGATAACAACAACAAAGACGAGGATAATCGTTTGTATGTAAATGATGTAAGAAAATGAACTGATATAGAATAATTAGTGAGGAAACTAACTTTACTCAGGTTCGAAATCAAACAAGAAGAGAATTAGCTTCTGCACCTGACGGCATCGTTTCTGTAAAGACATTTTCTGCAAGAGAAAAGTTACAAGAGACAGAATGAAGCTGGAAAGATGGCTGAAGGCGTTGCGTGTGACTTGAATAAGGAAAAAGGAATCAATGGAGGTTGGTGGAGAAACAATAATGCCTACATTTTCCAAGGTGAATTTCAAGGCAACCAGTCTATTGAAAATGTCATGTATCAAGGCAGCAGGCACACTCTTTGTTGTAGAGCCGAATGTTACCTGACCAGCAAGTCAAATTAATGCAGTAGCAGGTACTATTACATTAAACTGAACACACGTTACAGAAAATACTGAGGACAAAAAGGCAGGAGAAAAGGGAAACATCGTCTTTCAGAATTTTAATTCTTTCATATTTGAAGAATAAAACAAACACTAAACAATAATAGTATAGAAAATTAAAATACCTGAAACAATATATTTTAACAGAGTTTATGAGTAAGTCACTGAACGCTTCCTTTCCGAATTTGTTGAAATGCAAAATTAAATAAGAGAAGAATGAAATATTATTTGCTTCATTGTATGTGTTGGTTAATCAAATACAAGACTGGAATACCAAGGAAGAGAGTAAGGGTTATAATGGTTAGGATGTATGAAATGTGATATGAATGAAAGAAGACTTAATACAGCGGTCGGCAACTCCCGGCCCGCCGGCCACATCCGGCCCTCGAGTTTTTGGCCGGCCTGCTACCTTACTCTGGACACGATATAGATATCGGTAAACCAAACCAAATTTACTGTTGATAGTCTGAATATATTGCGTCGAAATTAAAAAAATTATTTCTTTTTACCTAGAGAATGTGTTTTACTTTAATTTTTTATTTGTAGGGATCGCCAAAATTAACGTACGGCTTCACTTTCACTTTTTCTGAGAAATTGCTTTCGTGAGCGGGCACTTTTATATGAATATAAAATAGTGTTTTCAACCGATTTTAATGAATTTTTTTCAGTACTGAATTATGAAAGATTTATTTTTAAGATTTAAGATTTTTTTAACAAACTTTCCGTCAGATATTAAATTATATTGAATCCTTGATTTCTTCAAACACATACAAAATTTATTCACATATTTAATAACATGGTTCTTCTCCATGACACTGGAGTCATAGCTGTTTGGCCCTCCTCCATGATCCTACATAGCTTTTTGGCCCTCACTCTCCAAAAGGTTGCCGACCCAGAGCTTAAAATAAATTAAAGATAAGGATAAGGAGGCGATAACTATTGACTTAAAAAGCTTAAGATGGCTGTGTTTGCGGACGCATCCACGTTGGAGTGAGTCCTTCTGAAAGGAAGGGGAAATTTCTTTCTAGAATTTCCGATAGAAATTTTGCACGCATAATTACATAGGATTTCTCTCGTTTGTCAGCCATATTGATAAATTTGAGAAATGTTTGATTGTCTCTGAAATCAAATGAAGATACTCTTTTAAAATACAATGCAAACACAGTCATTGATACAGACTAAAAAAGAATAGTTGTTTTATAAAAATTAAGCTTTAAAATCCATGAAAAATTAATTATAAATGAAGTAAATTTTGTTGAAGTACTAGAAATATATAAATGTAACCGAAGTCTAGTAATTAACAATTATTTCTAATTAAATCGTGCATATATTCATATTCATCATATTAATTTGTTTTATAGTGGAAATTTACTGAAAAAGAAAATATGTATATAATCGCCGTCTGCCTTTTTATGGCCCCTTTTTGTCACTCTCAGTTTTTTTGCCTTTTTCTCACTCTCTTCCTCTCTCTCTCTATCTCTCTGTTTTTCTACCGCTGTTTTTTCCTCTCTCTCTCTTCCTATCCCTGTTTTTCTCTTCTCCTCTCTCTCTCTCTCTCTCTCTCTCTTCCTACCGCTGTTTTCTCTTCCTCTCTCTCTCCATCTCCCTCTGTTCCTACCGCTGCTTTTCTCTTCCTCACTCTCTCTCTCTCTCCCTACCACTGTTTTTCTCTTCCTCTCTGTTTCTTTCTCTCTTTCTTCCTACCGCTGTTTTTCTCTTCCTCTCTCTCTCTCTCTCTCTCTCTCTCTCTTCATATATAATCCCATTCAATGCAGGAGTAATAGAAAATGACATCATCATCTTCATCAATGCGCCACTGAGAGACTTACTCTGGTCAAATTTCTGGCATTTGGTAAAGCGACGTTCAAGAAAATCAGTAACAAGATTTTTCCATCAGCAAATTGCTTGCTCTATGAGAGAACACTACAAATTCATTTGTTTTCACTCAAGCTGAAATTGAATGTGATAGACATGAGTATCCCTTGAAGATTGCATATATGAGTATTCGGTGTGTCGTGTCCCTTTAGTGCACAGGTGATCATGGCTCTTCAAATCTGCTATTCTCAGAAACTACTTCTCTTACCTGCGCCTGTGTCCCTCTCCCATTCCTTCACCCTCTTTTTCTCTCTTCGTTATTTTCTTCCTACATCTATTTACTTAACCCCAATAAGAATAAGATATCCCAGCTTCTTTAGTTTTCAATTTGTCCTGTGAGTGTTACATTCTCTAAACTTTCTTTCCACAGTAAATATCCCAATAATATCAGCTTTCTTTTTCCAACTGTGATTAAAATGTTTTATTATAGTTCCTATTCTCCAATCTTCTTCGTTTGTTCAATGCTCTATCAAGGTTATTTCCAGTGTTCAGAGGTATAACAACATTTCTGAGGAAACTGTCTAACAATGATTGCTATACAGAAGGACAGACAATTCATAGACACTTATCATTTTTTTCTATATTTATAGTGATTATTTCACGAGACCTAAGTTTCTAGAAAATATCTTCTGCTATTCTCATTTCTGAGTTACACTTTCTTTTATTTTGTCCTGTTCAGATAACTGAATTTCTTCTTCTTCTTCTTCTTCTTCTTCTTCTTCTTCTTCTTCTTCTTCTATGTGCCCTGTCCTTTAAGGACGTAGGCGATCATGGCTTTCCACGTCTCCCTATTTCTGGTGGTTCTTAGCACGCTTTCTCCTGTTACACCACCCAAACCCTGCTCTGCCATCCACTAGCTCAAGCCCATAAATCTAGAATATGAATGTACAGAAACTAGCATGGACACAAAATGGGCGATCAGTTTATATATTGATTATAATATAGATTTGATCCCCCACTTTATATCCACATTATAATTTCTTATAAACAGTTGGCATATATATTCTTCTTCTATGTTCCCTGTCCCTTTAGGACGTAGGTGATTATGTCTTTCCACGTCTCCCTATCGCTGGTGGCTCTTAGCACGCCTTATCCTGTTACACCACCCAAACCCTGCTCTGCCAGCCACTAGCTCAAGCCCATTAGCAACTAGATCCCACCCTGTTACAGTGAAACTGATAAAATATAACCGCAATTTCTACTCCAACAGCTTCTTTTCTCGCACTTTCCGCCTGTGGAATTCCCTTTCACATACTTGATTCCCCGACAGCTACAATTTCCAGGAGTTTAAATGTAAGGTCAATAGACACCTCCTAACAGATTAAATCGCATCCATTCTCTTAAACACAATTCCCATCTACATCCTCACCCGTCTATCACTTTCCTTCTGACTTTTCCTATATCTAACCACTCTTTCTCATCACCTTCCCCTATGTAACCCCCAAGCGCAATAGCGGCAGTGGAATGCCTTGCTTGGGGTGAAATGATTAAAAAAAAATCTATAGAAACTAGCACGGCCACAAAATGAGAGATCAGTTTATATAGTGATTATAAAATAGATTTAATCCCCCATTTATATCCACATTATAATTTCTTATAAATAGTTGGCATATATCTTCTTCTATGTGTCCTGTCCTTTCAGGACGTAGGCGATCATGGCTTTCCACGTCTCCCTATCACTGGTGACTCTTAGCACGCTTTCTCCTGTTACACCATGCAACCCTCATTTCGTCATCCACCTGATCATGTCCTTCAAATATGTTACCTGCTGTTTTCCCCTGTCTCTTTTTCCCTCTATCTAGCCTGTTAATATCAGGTTCTCCAAGCCCTCTTTCCTCATTGCATGTCCCAGGAACTTCAGCTGTCTCTTCCTGATGCTCAGTATTAATTTCCTTTTCGTTTCCAT
Organism: Ascarosepion bandense; assembly: GCA_037127315.1. Taxonomy (NCBI): domain Eukaryota; kingdom Metazoa; phylum Mollusca; class Cephalopoda; order Sepiida; family Sepiidae; genus Ascarosepion; species Ascarosepion bandense. The sequence continues at coordinate 2,265,117 of JBBBDQ010000531.1, read as the reverse complement.
CATTTCCATAACCTCATCAGTGCTCACATAGTCGATCCATGATATTCGCAGCATCCTTCTGTAGAACCACATTTCAGTTACTTCAAGTTTTTCTTTCATCTTCGATCATATTGTCCAGCATTCACTGCCATATTGAAGAACTTACATCACATAGCAATCTAGTACTCTCTTCTTTGTTTCTAGCGAAATTGTCCTGTTTCTTAATACCTTACTCAACTTTTGGAATGCTTCCTTCACCATGCCAGTTCGCCTTCGGATCTCTGTATTGCATTTTCCGTCTTCTGTTATAACATAATCATGGCTGTACAACTGAATTTCTACACTTGTTTAATTCTGATGTCCATAATGTATAATTCCCATTTTCGGTTGCCCCTTTTATGATTACTACTGTTTCATTTCGTCTTCTTTAAACTTAACAACCAAACATTACTTGTTTTCTAAATGTCCTTATCTAATAATTATTTTAGTTTTCATTCCGAATCTATTATCAATAAATGTTGTCTGAAAAGAATAGATTGTCTGCGTTCCATGTACAAAGATACCCGCCCTTAAACGACGCCATTTGTTTAGTGTACCTGTGTCTTCACCTTTGATTCATGCGCAAACTAAACTTAACTTTACTTTTCTGACACTCGTGAAAACACAAAATATGTCTCCTTATCTATTATTAAGAAATTCTGACAAACCAAACCAAAATAATAACAAATTCGATTTATCCCGCTGTATATTGTAAATAAATCCAGTATAAAACATACCCCTTCCTACATGTCTATTTTTATTTTGGTGTAATGTATAATTTTTTGTCTGTCTGTATCAACATCGCCACTTGTCCTCAATAAATTTTGCTGCTTATTCGTATATTCTTCCCGTTTACATAAATCTTACCCATTAACTATGAAATATTAGATAATTTTCGACTGAGATCAAATTTGCTTGCGCTGATTTATTTGCAAAATACTATGAAAATAAATCTACTTTGATTCCCAGGTGTTTCGCCACTATTGTATATTTTATTCATCACTTTATTGATCGAAATCATCTCGGGCTCTAAGTATCTCAACAACCTCATCTGATTCTACTGCCGCCATTTTCTCCATCTGGTCGTTTCCATTCTTACTTCAGATTTTAATATCAACTTAGTATTTCTATATTATAAGGTTTACTCTTATTTGTTTTTATTAAAGCGTGTTCCTATCTATTCATAGCATTTCCTCGTTTCCTTTGTGTGTGCCGCTTGCATCTGAGCCATTTCCTTCAATCTCTCTACATTTCCCATGTGGCCAGTTCCACCTTAACATGTTATCAAATATTTCGGATGCTTTTAGCCTAATATATTCAGTATTGTTTCTTGGTGTCATCTTCTTCACTGTGCAATAATTATTAAAATGCACAAAAACTCATAAAGCAATTCAGTACCTGGGACCTGACTACAGAGCTTTCATTTGAGACCGTACGGATCGCAATAAATATTCCACTAATAGAAAATGTATATATGGTCATTTGTATACAGTCCTATTTCGCTGTATCACAGCTTATCAGTATGGTTAGACATCCGATTACTTCTTGTCAAATTGACATCAGTCTGCGATTCTACCTCTAAGTTATGGCTGCTACGTACAGGAAGCCAGCTTTTTGCGTGTTATATACACAATGTAAATATACGATAGAAGCCGAGAGTGTTCAAATTCATTACTGAATGAACGATACATATATATATATATTTGAGAGTTAATAAATATACATATGAGTATGAACGCATGCATAATATTCAGGCGTTAATAAAATATTGTTCAATGCAGTATGAACAGAATTATATATATATATATATTAATATATATACATATTGTCCTGCACCGATGGCATAACGTATGGTACTCCGAGTTGTGATAGATAGATAGATAGATAGATAGATAGATAGATAGATAGATAACGTAGAATATTTGGTATTAAAGTCAGAGACATTCCAATAGAAACAAAATCAAAAGAACTCAATGTTAATTATTTTATTTAACAGAGTAATATGATCTAAATTTTTCTTTTTTACAAATTCATTGGTAATACATATTTCGTAGCAAAATATGTATTACCCATGAATTTCTAAAAAGATTTTCTTAATTATATATATATATATATATATATATATATATATATATAGTGTATCGAGGCAGCAGATAATTTTCTAAACATATACTGTTAAATATAAGAGATAATGAATGCCTATTATGTTTAATTCTGAACCGTTCTAAACATCGTATTTTGGCTTTAATTTTAGGTGAAAATAAAGACAAAAATTCTCCATCATTTGGATAATCCGTTGTTAAGTTGGTTCTAGGTTTTTGGATCACATGAGTCATCTTTAAAGAGGTTATATGGACGTTAACATAAAAACATCCACTGTCAAAGATGATTTTATCTTATGTTGACAAAAACTTTGCTAAGCAACGATAACAGTTACCAAAAATAGCAAACGCAATTCGTGAATTTGTAATGCAGTTCTATGACGTCACACCACGTGAGAGCTCGAAATGATAACAGAACTATATATTTAGATGCAATGTAATGTGTTATGACCAGATTTAAACGTGATTTTATTAAGTGTGGGTTGTTTGAATTTATTGTAGATGGCCTCCAATATCTGGAGGTTCTTTTTACTGTGTGTATGAATGAGTATTATTGTGTTGCTGACGAAAATCTGTCTGATATTACCTACATTATATTATGTATATGTCTCTTATATTGAACAATATATATATATATATATATTGGGCGTGTATAATGATAATATACACGTTAAAAAGAAGCTTGTTATAGTAAAACATATTCGATTAAAGACGCTTTTCCCACCAGTCTTTTACTTATTCAATTCATATATATCGAGAGAGAGTGAGAAAGAAACAGAGACAGACAGACAGAGACAGAGAGAGTGTTACCTTATTATTTAGTATGTTTATTTACTTGGAAATAAATAAAAGCTTTTTCTGGTAGTCATATCCACACTTATAACGACATAAAGCTACAAACATACATACACGACAGCACTGATACAACTGATTTGCTTGTCGCAATAAATTTGAAATTTTATGGAATCCCGAACATAATGTTATCACTAATTTAGAATCCCTTCCGTGTTGATTCGTCGTCTTATGTCTCGTAGGACGCACTAGACGAAAAGTAATCCCCTTATAAGTGCATTGTATTTTGCTTTCAAAGGCAACGACAATAATTGTCTGCCCTTAACCGAAATATCTTTGGAAAAATATGACTATTTTTGATAGCATTTTTCTATTGCTCATCCACAGATTTTCTTATGGAATAATTTCTTTATGAAATAAAAAAAAACTAACTCCTTTATTTAATATTCGTTCTGCAGACATAGACTTAGTTTGTTTTATTCTTTCACGATTAGCAAAATAATTAAGCCACTAAGACGCAAGAAATTACTGAATATTAGAGAATATGAGAAAAAGAAATCATTCTGAGGTAGAAAGAACAATAAAGAAGAGGAACTAAGAGACAGGAAGATAGTTTCCTAAGCGTGAGAAAAAACTATTACCATTGGGCTTATAATAATATAAGAAGAAGAAAATATAATTAACTGGCAGTATAGCCCGGCGTTGCTCGGGTGTAATGAAAGCTTTAAAACTAATCCATGATCCTGGAGCTCAGACTCTTTGGACGTTGGCACGAAAGACTAAAAAGCAATAGTTGTTTCCAGTTAAAGTGAAACCGTAGACTGAAAGAAAAATTAATGGATGTAAGTCAAATTTTGATTTCCTGGTATCAATATCAAATAAGTTTTTTCGTCGTAAACTAAATTTTGAAGGCTAAATAAGTCCTCTGAGACTAAGAACTGCCTACTTAGAACCAAACCCGAAGCAAAAACTAAAATAAAAATGCTGAAAAAAACACAGACATACAGGCAGAAAACACACACACATACAAACATCTTGCCTTATATATATATATATATATATATATATATATTATTTATTTTCTGCACTATTGTAAGAACTGCAACCTTGAAACTTTTAAATATTGTTTCTTATGTCTTTGTCTATGAGTGTATCAAATTTGATTAAAATCGGACCACTGCTTCTATAACCCGATCTTTTCGATTATCGATTTTCGATATTTATCGGGGGTACCTCGACATAAAACCTAGCTAAGAAAACTCGCAGACGCTTATAGTAAAACTGTGTAAATTTTCAAGAAAATAGGTTCAGCCGTTTCGAAGTCTATAAGTAACGAACACACACACACACACACACACGCACACACACACACGCACACACACACATACACACACAGACAGTTCCATTTATAAATAAGCTTAGATTTATATAAGAAAGAACAATAACAGAACAGGATTTAAAAAGACAGAAGATAACGCCTGAGATTGCATTTAAATTTTTGAAATGCAAGCCAAAAGAGAATTCTATAATCGGAAATTGTGGTAGAAGAAACTGACAACATAGAAATACTTTCTATTTATTTAGATTAATTATTTACATCTATTTATTCTATTTATTCTATTTATTTAGATCGGATAAAGGGTTAAATAAAAGTGAGTGGGTGTGTAAAAAAAACTGATCTATTAAGAAGATGGCGAGTACGTTGTTTGAATACTAGCTTTGTTATGTAGGTTCGAACACTGATCTCAGCCACTGCTGTCAACTATCTCCACCCCATGCTCTCATTATCAACTAATAAAGGGGTGATAATGGGTCTTTATTTAAAGAACAACGTGTGAGTTTGTGGGTTTTACTTGAGCAAGAGTTGGTAACATCTACACCTAACCTGCCGATATCTGCAGAATCCATTGGCAGTGTGAGGTCATGTGACGACTGACGAAGAATCAGCTGAAATGATTGGCCAGACAAAAACCTCAACAATGAATGCTAACCAATATGAATTCAGTTCCACTAGTTGCCAACCAAAGCTAGAGAACATGTCTTCCCTGCTGTTTCCCCGCATCGCAAGGGGAAGAAAGAGAGAGAGGGAGACATTAACTCATGCCTTTCCTAAGGCTATTAGTGGTAAGTGGTCTATTCATCTTTCCGCTTCACTAAAATTTACGATTTCCACGACTTGGTTCAATCCATAAATAAGAAAGAACTTCTATTTAAGCTATTTTTCCGTCACACAATTCCGGATTATAAAAGATAAGAGTGGCGCCGAAATGTATATTTGTAAATAATTAATTTAAAAACAAAACAGTAGATCTGAATGCGTTTAACTGCAGAATTTTTAACATTTCGAAAGAACTTACTTTAAGATTATGCTTTGATTAAAAAATTTTAAATTTCTTTTGGTAATCGTGTAACTATCTATGTAAATACGAACAAAATTAATCACTCATTTTTAGTAATTAGTTCACATTATGTTTTTTGAATTAATACATGCAAGCACACATATACTCAGAAGCACGCACACACATACACACATATTTATATATATAAAGAGACAGAAAGAAAGTATGTGTGTATGTTTTTGTGTGTGTGAGTGCTCATAGAAATCAACGTTGCATGATGACTGCCAGTTTTACGCTTCCATGAGATTATCAAACCAAATTTCTTCTTAAGATTGCATTTAAGCGTGAAATGGACACGCATCATGCAGTGTTGATTACTATTTCTAGCCTGTCTCTATCTATAAACTATAATCACCGTTACTGGGCATTCCCCGTGTAAATATAACAAATACTAAACAATATATATATATATATATATATATATATATATATATATGCGGTGTAGATATAGAAGAATCCAAAGGGTATCCTATATATATAAAATGGTAGAATAACTTACTAGGAAAGCTCTAAATATATCTGTATATAAATACATATAGAGCAAATATACGTAAAAATAAGACAGAAACTGAAGATGGTTCGCCTGAAATAGTCCTATACTTCTACTTAATTATGGAATAACGTGTCTTTCTTATTTTTACGTATATATATATATATATATATATATATATATATATATATATATATATATATATATAATCATCCGCAGACAGATCTGTTTCGCTGTATAACAGCTCATCAGTACATTTAGACATACGATTGCTTTATTATTAATATTAAAATTCATTCAACAGAGAGCTCGATGTAAATTTAATTTACAGTGCAAATATTTATTTAATTAATATATAAATTCAATATTTGACATTTGGGGAATAGCTATTTCTACAGGTTCTAGGAACCTGCATTTTTCAACCCGAGGCGGACGTATATTAAAGAAATTCTAGTGTGACTGGAAATAAAGGGTTATTTTAGAAAGGACAAAAATGCAAAGATGAGGGAGAGACGAAAATAGTAGCACTAGCTTAGTGATAGGAATGGAGGGAAAGCAGCTTGCCTGAGGGCGCAAGGGTAGTGGGCAGGAATAAATGGTTCGCTTCTCTATGCAAAGCCTGGAAGATTTTCTCGTCTGAAACAATCCTGCACATATACAAATCTACCATCCGCCCGTGCATTGTATACTGCTGCCATATATGGTCGGGTGCTCCTGCTATCCCCCTAAGGGCCATTGACAAAATCCAACGGAGAATCTGCAATGGGATTGATCCCAACTTGGCAGCTCGTATAGTCACTTTCTCACCAGCGCAATGTGGCTTCCCTGTGTCTCTTCTACAGATACTTTCACGGCTTCTGCTCTGATGAACTTGCCCTCTGTATACGAATTGACTCGAGCCACAAGATTAGCAACTAGGTCCCACCCTTTTACTGCCTTTTACTGTGAAACCAATAAGATGTAAAGGCAAATTCTACTCCCTCAACTTCTTTTCTCGCACTTCCCGCCTGTGGAATTCCTTTCATTTACTTGCTTCCTCGATAGCTACAATCTCCAAGAATTTAAATGTAAAGTCAATAGTCCTCTCTCCTATATCACTAACTTGTATCCTCTCTCTCTCTCATGCTCTCGTCTCATTTCTGCAGTATTGTCATCCCTCTCTTACCCGCTTCCTGACACCCACTGTATTCTGTCACTCTTTAGCAAATCTTTCCTCCTATGAAACCCCATGCCAGCAGTGACAGTATAATGTGTTGCTTGGGTCGATACGATTATAATATCTATAAAATTAGATTCTATAGACTTAGTTTAAAACTATTAAGATTTACTACTAAAATATACAACATCATCAAATCGTAGAATAAACAGATTTTAAGGAATTTCTATAGAACAATATTAAATTATTCGGCGGGGCTTTGGGAAGAAAGGTTTTATTCTCATAGGCACTCTTTTACCAACTTCAAAGTAAAATTTTAAACAGCCCTTTCCCTAAAGTATTGAAAACTTAAGAAAGATGGTGTGAATCTACAAACAGATTAGAAATTAATAAGCTCAGAACGTACTCTCAACAGTCGGAGCGATAAATCTAATCAGTGTTTAATAGAAAAAAGTAGTATATTAAAATATCATAATGAATACTTACATCTAAATCAAAGGAACAAGTTGGTTGGCAAGTGTCATCATAGAAGTAGATTTAACTTCCCTTAATAGGAACACATTATCAAATCGCAGAATAAGCAGATTTTAAGGAATAACTATAGAACAATATTAAACCTGATATTGTACTCTCCTGCAATTGCAGATCAAAGGAAATTGTCGCGTTGAAAGTCAATGTAAATCTAACAATATCATCTACCAAACTAACACCTCCCCAAAAGTGAACAAGAAAAATCATAATTTATACATTGAAATTTCGGCGGGGCTTTGGAAAGAAAGATTTTATTCTCATAAGCAAACTTTTACTAACTCTGAACTAAAATTTTAAACAGCCCTTTCCCGAAAATATTGAAAACTGAATCCACAAATAGATTAAAAATTAATAGGCTCAGAACGTACTCTTAAAAGTCTATGGTACTTCATTTTGTTTCCTTGAATCATTAGGCTTTTTACTTCCCTTTCTCCATCATAAAAGGTTTTCTTATTTTCTTTTTTTTCTTTTCAGTCTCAGTAACCTAATGCGTCTTAGTAGTTTTATCACTTTGCTGGCAACCATAAAATATTTTTTGCTTACCCATTGAGACTATATTTTTACTTTCGTCTTTGCTGCAATTAATTTTGATCTCATCATTTGGATTCCAACATCACGAAAGGAATATATATTGCAACATAACAAGATGCATAAAACAAGATGCACAAAACGGCAGATTATTAATCTTAAGTCAAACATTGAATGAAATTCCAATATTTTCAGGTAACATTTCAAATTGAACATTTTAGAGACGTTGACGTTTGTTATTTATTTTATTTTTATGTATTATTTTTATGTTTCTTTAGTTGTGTTTATTTGTCGATTCTATATTCTGTTTTGATGGCCAGTTTGGAATCTGTTGCATCAATTATTAACTTTGACCATCCGAACGACAATGATTTATTCTCATAAATAATTCAACTGTTTATATTGCATTTTTATATTCATTACTTCATACTTCGTGACCGATACATTAACAATACGAATATTTCGAGACAATCATATTCCCTTTTAGCTCCTCTCTCTTAACGACAGATGGCGCGATTCATTCAACTTTGAACACTCCAGCAATAACAGATTTCTTTCCTATGGCGATTCGACAAAATGAACAGACTTTTTTGTAATGAGACAATAGAGAGACGAAACGTCTCGGATGCTAAATTCTGTACAAAAAAGAGAAAGAAAAGAAAATTTTCCATACATTTTCTCAAAATCTATATTTAAAATTTTTTAATTGCGATTGAATTATTGAGGTAAAAATTAATGTGTACAATCATGATAACACATGTTCTCAGGGTACATAGCCAATATATATATTTATAAATATATGATATTTTGGGGGTGTTCGTGCATGTGTGTATTTGTGTCTTTGTGTGCACGCGCGTTCGCGAGTGAATGTGTGTGTTCATTTATCTTTAAAATAACGATAACAATAAAAACTACTTTCGCTTTGAATCATTGATCGACCTCGATAGGTTGTCTTCATTTGAATAATGTCGAGAGATTTTCGAATATATTTAATGTTTTCAAATTGAAAGCCATAATGTTATTTTTCTCAACAACAACTTTCCTATATATATAAATACTGGTTTTCAATACTTATTTTACATTTACCCTGATGTATGTTCTTTAAGGGCTTTTTAGCTCTTTGTGGTTTTTACGTTTGAGTTTCTTCCGAAACTCAAACGTGATAACCACAAATTTATTCGCCTGAAGAGAGTCAATTTTAGACTCGAAACACATGTTGGGTCACAAACACGATTGTGGACAATTGATGTTTAATAACATGTATAATTACAAGAACAAAAAATATACGTTTTAAAGAAAACGTTCACGGCTTCTCACACTTTTTATTCTATACTTATTTCTCTCGTTGGAAAAACCCTATTTCTTTATTCAATATATATATATATATGTGTGTGTGTGTGTGTGTGTGTGTGTGTGTGTGTGTGTGTGTGTGTGTGTGTGCGTGAGTTCGTGTATGTGTGGTTTCATGCATGTATATATATATATGTACATACATGCATATACATGCTCTCTATATATAATGCATATACATGCACTATCTATCTATCTATCTATCTATCTATATATATATATATATATATATAGTGTATAGAGGCAGCAAATAATTTTCTAAACATATACTGTTAAATATAAGAGACAATGAATGTCTAATATGCTTAATCATAAGCCGTTCTAAACATCGTATTTGGGCTTTAATTTCAGTTGAAAATAAAGACAAAAATTCTCAAACATTTGGATAATTTTTTATTGAGTTGGTTCTAAGCTTTCAGCTCACATGAGCCATTTTCGGAGAGGTTATAAGAACGGTAACACAAAAACATCCACCATCAGTGAAGATTTTATCTGGTGTTGACATAAAACTCCGCTAAGCAACGGCAACAGTTACCAAAAATAACAAACGCAGTTCACAAATTTGCAATGCGGTTCTATGACCTCACACTGCCTGATAGCTCAAAATGACAACAGAACCATATATTCAAATGTGATGTAATGTGTTATGACCAGATTTAAACATGATTTTATTAAGTGTGGGTTGTTTGTTTTTAATGTAGATGACCTCCAATATCTGAAGGTTTTTTTTATTGTGTGTATGAGTGAGGATTATTGTATTGTTGACTAAAATCTGTCTGATATTACCTACATGGTTATGTTTTTCTGAGAAATGTTGTTTAATTGTACTCTGATTAGAAAGGTGACAGGTAAGTTTACGAGAGATCGTGAGTGTAGTAAAACCAATATATGTAGTGGGTTTATTATTAGTATACAATCTCTGAACGGGCATGTAAATTAATACACCACATTGGTTTTTTGAAGAGGATTTAGTTTAGTGCTTGTAGAGTTATTAGAGACTATGAGGTCAATTGTTTTGAATTTTTTATAATATATGATGAGTTTAATTTGATTATTACTATCCACTGGTTTAACATTTCTACGTATTATGTTTATGAGAGTCTTTTCATCTTGTTTGCAATTATTATGTATTTGGTTGCAATAGTATTAGTTAATAGTGTTATGTTTATTTTTATGTACACCATTATTATTAATATTATCAATATTGTTAGAGCTATTGTTAAGTTTGTTGGGATACATTTTAATTTGTTGATCAATAACGGAGTTAGAAAATCCATTATTGACAAGTGTTTTCTTAATGTTGTGTAATTCTTTATAAAATATAGATTTGGAAGAAGATATAATTTGTTTTTGTATAGAGAAGTAGTAAATCTATGTGTGCTAGAATCAATGAATACATCAAGGAATGAGATTTTGTGATTAATATTAAGTTCTAATACAAATTTGAGGACCGAGTGACTTTCAAATTTGTTTTTATGTTGTGTAATTTGATCGATATTCTTAGCTAAATGAAGATGTCATGTATCTTACATATATAGAGCGTTTATTTTTGTCATTAATTATTTTGTTTTCTAAATTTGCCATATAATAATTAGAAAAGAGCGGAGCTAAAGGAGATCCCATCGCAATACCATCTATTTGAGTATAAATATTATCTAAGGGGTTGTGAAAATTGAAGTTAATGAATGCTTTCAGTTACTGCAAAAATCTGAACTGACAAGAATTTTTAATCTGAATGAGATTATGATAATGACAGTTCCTGATCTAAACCTAAACTTATTTATAAATGGAACTTTGTCTGTGTGTGTGTGTGTGTGTCCGTTACCTATAAACTCCGAAACGGTTGAACCGATTTTCTTGAAAATTTACACAATTATACTATAAGCGTCTGCGAGTGTTCTTAGCTAGGTTTTGCGTCGAGGTACCCCCGATAAATATCGAAAATCGATAATCGAAAAAATCGGGTTATAGAAGGAGTGGTTCGATTTTATTCAAATTTGATGCACTCATAGACAAAAACAAGAAACGATATTCAGAAGTTTCAAGGTTGCAGTTCTTACAATAGTGCAGAAAATTTGATATCGATACCAGGAAATCAAACTTTGACTAACATCCATTAATTTTTCTTTCAATCTACTGTTTCGCTTTAACTGGAAACAACTATTGCTTTTTAGTCTTTCGTGCCAACGTTCAAAAAGAGTCTGAACTCCAGGACCATCGATGAGTTTTAAAGCTTTCATTACACCCGAGCAACGCCGGGCTATACTGCCAGTCTTACATAAAATCGAAATAGGTATTTATTTTCTATTTTTGCTTTAATAAAAAGCATTATTTATGTCGGTGTTTACAGTATTTTGATATTTATGACAATTACAAAATGGTGGAAAAGAATGAAAAACCGGCTTCGTTACATTCCCTGACAGCATGAATTGCACCCCCACCCACCCAGTTATGTGTCAAATAGCAAAACTTTTATCTCGAAAATATCATTGTTATTCTTAAGAATCTTTTAATGAAATAATCGCTCGTAAAAAATAATTATTCTTAAAATCGAAAATATGTTTTGGTTTTAAGTAACGAACAAAGGGTTGATAAGCTGTTAAAAACAAATCAAACAATATGATTAATTTAGAAAAAGTATCCACAGTATTATTATTACTTCAAAGTTTCTTGACAAAAATAAATGCATTCAATTCAGAAAATTGAATATAGAACCTACCATCTGTGTCTATTTTCTCCTAAATAAACTAGAATGTTGCACTTGGTCCGTTACATGATAAACGGACGAAAGACATTTCAGACTTAAGTCTGACTTGTTACAGCAATAACCTTAAATTAATTAATAGCGGAAATCCTGCAAACCTAGTTTTTTCCTTATTGTGCCTCCACTTACTCTCGTGACTTGATTCTACTAATTCTACTATTTCTACAACTCACTTTTACTTATTGGAAATCGGCAAGACTCTAAAGTAATGTAATTGTCTCTCAACAATTCGATAGACGTCGAAAGACGAATTTCACTGTTGTCTATTGTAATTGTGTATAGAATATGTATCTCAGCAGACTCATCAAGTGAAGAGACCTAAACGAACCAAATGAAAGACATTAACGCTTTTATTTTGGCCTTTTACTCCTACATCCGTTCATGATGTTTACAACAAACAAAATCAAACTTCTCTACTATCGGACCGTCTGTTGCTATAGATTTCTGCTTTACATCCAAGCGTTTAGTCTTTCCATTTCGTAACACAGAGATTCAGACACAAGAGAAAGAACAAGATTATTTGACATTCTTAAATCAAAGATATTTTGCTTCTTCTTTTTCTTGTCTGCGACATTCAGATCGGAAGAAACACGTTTTGTGTTTGGGTGAGGAAATCATTTTTATTTACATCAATTATAGTTCGTTACTCTAGAGTTATTCAAATTATGGAGTTACAAATTATGATAACGATATGATTTATGGCATTTAAAAAAAGTCTCGTTAAACTTTGTTTGACATAATGTTACTTACCTCACTTTTGACTCATTGAGGTTTGTAAAAGCGATTTGGCATGGCGAAAGACGCTTTCCAGAAGTTGAGTAGAGTATTAAGAGACAGGAAGATTTCACTAGAAACAAAGAAAAGAGTACTGGATTGCTATGTGATGTCCGTTCTTCAATATGGCAATGATTACAGGACAATATCATCAAAGATGAAGGAAAAACTTGAAGCAGCTGAAATGTGGTTCTACAGAAGGATGCTGCGAATATCATGGATCGAGTATGTGAGCAATAATGAGGTTTTGGAAAAGATGGAAACGAAAAGAAAATTAATAGTGAGCATCAAGAAGAGACAACTGAAATTTCTGGGACATGCAATGAAGAAGGATGGCTTGGAGAATTTGATACTAACAGGCCAGATAGAGGGACAAAAGACAGGGGAAAGGAGCGGATAACATATTTGAAGAACCTGATCAGGTGGATGATGGAACGAGGGTTGAGTGTAACAGGAGAAGGCGTGCTAAGAACCACCACAGATAGAGAGACATGGAAGGCCCTGATTACCTACGTCCTGAAAGGACAGGGTACATAGAAGTAGAAAATCAGGCAAACATTTTTCTCTGGCAACAGTACCGACTTTTCTGATAATTAAGCAATATTTGGGTGATGAAGTGAGAAAATATTAAATAGTTCTCTTTTGGGCTGCTACTTTTAGGTAGATGTTAATGATTTTAAAGAGGTTTTAAAACGTAATCTGTATTGAGAGAAGGGACAACATATCGCAATACTGTTATTATTTAGGAAACTTTTGAGAATATTTAGAGAACGTGACGCATAGTTTCATCGATAAGAATCATATAATAATTCTGCTTGTTCCTTCCTTAGGTAGTTACTCAGTTCGTCCGTCCGTTACGCCACTTACCATCTATACGAGCTTTTCCTTCCCCTCTATCTTTTTAAACGCTATACTCTCCTCATCCTTTCTCTCACCTTTGCCAAAAGGAAGGGTAGTAAAGAGTGAGAGAGTAGGAGGAGAGAGCTTATAGCATTACCATATCAGTAGCAGCTTAAGCTGGTGGTTATAGCAGTAATTGTGTGTATATGGGTGTGTACTGTACAATATAGTAAAAATAGGTAGGTTTGCTGTCGTATCCCGCGAACTAATAACAACATTTCTGGCCTCTACACCCTTGGCCATTACTCAATTGATCATTTCTGCTTACAATGGACACAGGAGCCATGATTTTTCAGCAATAAAAAAAGCATTTTCTCTTTCAATATAAATCTCTCACAATATAGCGTAGAGTATTTTTGTTAGGCTCTGTGCATACGTCGCTTAATATAATATAAGATTACAGTAAAGTAGCTTGTATGTATATTACTTAGATATTTTAATAAAATTATACTGTGTTATCGTTATTTTATTATCCAATATCTTTTTGTTTGAAGACGTTATTATCATTTGTAGTATGACAAAGTAAAATTTTTACAGGAAATCATAATTATTATTCCGTAGAAATTCCACGGGTTCCGCTAGTAACTATAAATTTCCCTAAATTCCTGATTGGAAAGCTTGTCTGTATCAAGAATAAGTAAAGGAATATTTCGCTAACTAAAGTGACGTTGTTTATTAAATTAATCTTTCGCAGAATGCTGAACTTTATGAAATAAACGTTACACTTTCTTTCCATTACTCGGGAAGGAAATTCATAAGTCAGTTCTATTTTGCGTGAGTGCGATTGTGTATGTAGAATCCCAGATGATGGCACGAAGGTTGAAATTATAGCAAGTTGCATAACGCTGCCATATCTGGTCGGGTGCCCCTGCTATCCACCTAAGGGTCCTTGACAAAATCCAACGAAGAATCTGTAATGTGATCGATTCCGACCTGGCAGCTCAGATACAATCACTTTCTCACCGGCGGAATGTGGCTTCTCTCTGTCTCTTCTACAAGTACTTTCACGGCTTTTGCTCCGATGAACTTAGCTCTCTGGTTCCTCCTATGCCTGAATTTTCTCGAGCCACAAGATTAGCAACTAGGTCCCATCCTTTTACTGTCAAACCAATAAAATGTAACCACAAATTCTACTCCACCAGCTTCTTTTCTCGCACTTCCCGCCTGTGGAATCCCCTTCCGTTTACTTGCTTCCCCGACAGCTACAATCTATAAGAATTTAAATGTAAAGTCAATAGTCATCTCCTATCCTGCTAACACTCTCTCTCTCTCTCTCTCTCTCTCTCATACTCCTTTCTCCATCCACTCTCATTATCTTAACCTTTCTCTTACCCACTTCCTGACACGCCCTGTAACCTGTCACTCTTTCTCATAACTTTCCTCCTATGTAAACCCCCGCGCACCAATGGCAGTAGACTGCCTTGCTTGGGCTGATATGATAACAAAAAAACGTAATATATTTCAATTGTTCTTTCTTTATATCCTGTTACTTATGTTGGTCATTAAATATGTTTAAATCTAAAAGTGAAAATAAAAATGTTTCTCTTGACATGATAATCAAAGTGAGATTATCAACAGGAGAATATGTTAATGCAGCCCTGAGACTTTTCAATTTGAAAGCTACTTTAGCGTCTGGCTTACGGCCTATCACGTTGAATACACCGGTTCTCGCTCGATCACCGAAGTTAAGCAACGTTGAGCCTGGTCAGTACTTAGATGGGTGACCGCTTGGGAATATCAGGTGCTGTAAGCGTTTAGTGACGGATGTGCGTTGTGGTGCAGTAGATATCGGCTCGGAAAGAGAAATCGGTGAGCCGAGTTCGAATTCCATTTGAATACCCTGCATTCACTTAAGCACTAGTACCCTTGGGAAAGGTATTAATCCGCCCTTCCCTCCAGTTATAGGTTAAATAACAGGGTGGGACTTGGGGACCCTGCCCTTTAAAACAAATCCCAATGAATCATGCTACTCGAAAAGAAAAAAGTATTACTAGACACAAAACTTATATAAAAACAACAATAAATTGTTAAAAGAAAAAGGTATTACCAGCAATAAATAAATAAAATTTAGTTGGCAATAAATGACCCGCCGAGGTTGATTTGCCATAAAAAAAAAAACATCCAACCTACTTTAGCGTCTTTTCATTCCAAAGCCTTTCGAATAACAACAACAACTATTACACTTTTCGCTGTTCTATTGTTTGTGATTAATGAGTTTATGTTTCCGAACGCTATGACTTTGTCATCAAAGAACGGATGACAAAACAAATCCTTTCGTTGTGTATCAATTTCTTGATCCTCTTCCGGCATTAATCATTTGTTTTAATGATTGAACTAATATTCAGGTCGACACAAGCAGCTTTAATTACAATTTCACTGAATGAATAGAAACAAAAACACCGGCTGTTCTCTATCGAATTTTCAAGGACAAAATATTATTGCTTCTATTGAACGTAAAATCCGAGTAAAAGTCTACGAGTTTTGTCGAAGTATTACAATGGAAGATATTCAAAGTGTATGCAAGTGTAACACAAGGCCACCATAGTAAAGCCGCAAATAAGGACCGTGTGAATCCCGTTTGAACTGGACAGGCTTCATAACCATCTTCCCATGAAAGGTTTTCTAATTATTCATGAAATAAGAATAAATATTAATAAAAATATAAGATAGAACATTTTCATATCATTATTTCAGGAATTATGTGTCAGAAGTAATTAAAATTATTTGCAATATGATAGGAAATGATTACGCAATATATCTAACGATAGCAGTTTTTCTGTGGTACTGATGAGACACGAAAAGGATTATTTTATCTGTGGTACTGATGAGACACGAAAAAGATTATTTTATCATTTTTTTTTTTAGAACGAGTCGGCACAATTTTCTCGAGGTTTTCTTTCAGAAATGTTTTATGATTAAAACTTGAATTCGGTTGAGATGGATTGTTTTTATTTATTTATTTATTTATTTATGTTCTTAACTTTGTTTTCATTATTCAACTCTGTGTTAGTTATTTGAAGCTTAAACATATTTCGGATTGTAGAAGATCGCTTACAGTAGCCAGTATTCCCAAACGGTTACCCATCTAAATAATCACCGGTTTGACGATTTGGAAGATTGAAGATTCCACCAACATTAACTTTCAAAATCAAAGATAAATGTAGGATGAAAAAAACTGTCACTCAAATGAAGAATGACAAGAGGTCGCATTATGTTTCTAAGGAGAAAAAAGTCTATTTCAGAGCAGATTGCAAAACCACTGCACTTCAGATCGGTAATAAACCACATGTTATATGATTGAGAGTAACTTAATTTATTGTCATTCAAAAATACTAACGGATTTTCCTTGCACACGGCTTTGTCTTTCATCCTGACCTGAAGAAGTCAAGACAAAAAGATGTTGACGAAACCCGTTGCTTGTAAAATTTTCCACTTCGTTTCGTCATCTTTTATTTTGATTCCTAACCGACACATATACACCAGCACCCCATATATATATATATATATATATATATATGTTTGTCTCTGTGTGTGTTAATACGCATTCGCGATATATATATATATATATATATATATATTGATTGTTTAATTACTTAGTTTCTGGTCATCATAAGATTAAACCAGTGCACATTGGTATTAAAACGTGTTCAATAAAATTATATTGTAGAACTTTTGAATACTTTCTATTTGTAAACTAGTTATTACCCGACCTAGGTTTCTACCATGAGTGGTAACTTCAGTCGATTTGCAATAACTGATTTTTCCGTTTATCGTTTTTTTTTGTTTTTTTTTTTAAGAAGGCTCATGTAACGGTGTTTTTTGTTCTAGTTTTTTTCATTTTTTTGAACGCTGTGGAGGTAAATTCAAAGTAATGCCTATCTACCAAAATGCAGATTATGACATACTCATGATACAGGAAGAAATATTTATGAAAAATACAAGCCTTCCCTCAACAAAACAACGTGAAAAACCTAAGATACACACACAGACACACGAAATTCAAACGCTAATCACACACGCACACACTAAATTCAAATAGTATCCCCAAAACACAAAAGAAGTAGATGACCCGTTGAGTAGAATTGAATCGAAACCGCTGAAAACAATCTTGAAATATAAAGACGAAATCAAATTTCGCAAGTCAGTAAAAATGCTTTTAGAGTCAACAAAGATGACAGGAGAAACTTAACCTGCGAGTGGAAAAAAAACCAACACATACACATATGAACTCTATGACCTGCCAACCACTTGATTAATCTATTTATACACGATACTTTGTCCATCAGAAAAACACACGGGTCTCGATATGCGAAGTCACAAGTTTATTCTCCTGAAAAGAGTCAGCTTCAGTATTGAAACACGTGTAGCGACACAAATACTATTATGGGCACTTAATATATCATACAAAAAGAAAGTAATATTAATAATAATAGCAACAATAAATCTACACTTTAAACAAAACGTTCACGGCTTCTCGCATCTTTTTTTTTTAAACCAGTTTCTCTCGTTGGAACAACCACTACTTCCGTTTTAATATATATATATATATATATATATATATATATATATATATATATATGTGTGTGTGTGTGTGTGTGTGTGTGTGTGTGTGTGTGTGTGTGTGTGTGTGTGTGTTTAGGTAGCAAATTTTCTTTTAGGCATGTCAGATAAAATAAATTGCAAACATTGTGTCTGCTTATTTTTAATAGAATTCGTTCATACTCATGGATAATCTTTCGCGTATTACAATTGAAAGATGTCAGAAATGAGCTGTAACTTTGACAGATGATCTTATTATTCATTTCTCGATGTTTCCAAGTCCTTCAATCTCCTTCCGATATTATCTTCAGCAAAACTGTGTTGCTAAAAATTACTGTAAATTTTCTTCTTGCTTCAAATGTATCGGTTGACAAATTTCTTAGCGTTCATCAGAACGAGAAAATTATCCAAAATGTAATTTCTTATCTTGTAATTTCATGGTCATGTACGTGTTAAAGCATGAAAAAACTGTTCGTTACATAAATATTATAGAACATTATTACAGTATTCATAGCTGATTCTATTAATCGACGGCTTAAGTTTTTTAATGAATATTGCCACAAGGATCTGTAGTTGGCTTTTGTTGTTTTTTTCGTTTAAGATAGTTTTGTTATCGATCATTATTTTTTTATATTGTGAATGTAGACAGGAATGTTGTTGTAGATGTCTAGAAATGGACGAATGGTCAGACATGTGTAATGTATGATGTCCTGTTAGTGTAGTTGTTGTAAATCCAACAAGAAAAATGTTACAAATCATGTTAAAACCAAAACAGATGAAAATTAACAGACTTAAAATGTCAATAATCTTAAATAAAATGATTAAATACAGATTTATTCACGTATATAAGATGTTTTCATGATCAAATATATTTTTTTAATTTTAATACCGGACATCTTTAGAATTTATTTATTAATAAAAATGAATACATTTTGTTTCCCAAAAAAGGTCACATAATTATGGTCTTTAGGAATAATATTATAAGCGAAACCACACACAATATATTTTTCTTCGAAATATATTTCTATACCGCCAACTTTCCCAACATTGGTTGATCACACACACACACACACACACACACACACACACACACACAGAGAGAGAGAGATAGATAGATAGATAGATAGATAGATAGATAGATAGATAGATAGATAGATAGATAGATAGAAAATGAGGTTAAATCCGTGAATAGCGAGGATAATCCAAAAAGGTCTAATTAAAACAAAATATTAAGTGTTAGATCTGTGTAGAGAGCTCAGTGGATGTTAGCCAGAGCAATATGATATTTCTAAACGAAAACTCAACACATCATTTAAAGTGGTTATAAACTATAATTCATTTCTCTGAACTAAATTTTTTTAAATTTTTTACACACCTAAAGAATGAAAAGGCCTACTGGAGCCGGTCACATGAAAGGTTTTACTTCTTAATCCACGTTCCGTGACCGGTCAAAATGAGTTCGACATGGGAGTGGTTAGCTGAGGAATCTTGTGGCAAGGTAACAAAAGAAATTCCAAGAAGCCGACCCGGTCGTTAGGGCGCGTCAACTATTCATTCTACCGCTTCTTGTTTTCCTTTCTTCATTTTTAAGAAAACAACAGGACACTCCAACTGTCTGCGATAAGTATAATTTCTTTATTTGTTTCTCCTTCTTTCTCATCCTGTCGCCTACCTACTAAAAAATGGAAAGGAATATAAAACTTTACGTTCTGCTACTATCAACCATGAAATCTAAACTTGTTGGACATTTTAAATAATTACATTTGTCTTTGAACAATTTTAACTACAAAACTACAGGCATTTTCTCTATGAACATTTTTTCACAAATATGTTATAGTGTCTACTTAACAAAATTTCACTTATATTTTTCTTCTTACAATTTTGTTATTCAGTTAATAAAAATTTTACTTTAAAGTACAGACGAAATATTTTATCCTTCCACATTTCAACCTTCAACCTTCTGATATATTTAAATTGTGGGGACTTCGATTGTGTTTCGCATAGCCGAGGTCCCTACACCGCTTTAAGATATTTATATATTTAATAAAATAAATAAATTTAAAAATCTTCCACAATAACGTCCGACACAACTTATTAAATGGAGCCATATACCTAACACTAAATGTTACACAAAGTTGGCACAATATAACTAGTTTTTCATGACCTCTTATTTTCTCCCACTCACCTTCACGCTCTAGCCTCGTTCCTCTATCCATCGTTTACTTGACTTCCTATTAGTTTATCGATTTTAACGCACTAGAACTTCATCTAAACCCACTTAATTCTCTGAATAATGTAATATTTCGTTTTTGCATTTTCTATATGTATATATCATTCACTAATTCTTGCAATAAATCTCCTGATGAAATACTAATGATAGTACCGAAACATGACAGCGCTTGTGTACGGTGAAGAAATATTTTTATTATAAATATCAATAATAGTAAAAATATTAGCAATTATATATATTGCTCTACTACATATTAAGCACTTTTAAATAAGTAAATGCTACGAATAGTGAATCTTTAGTTTTTACTATTATTAAGATAGGTATATACATTCATATATATATATATATATATATATATATGTATGTGTGTGTGTGTGTGTGTTTAGTGTATCGAGGCAGAAGATATTTTTCTAAACATATACTGTTAACTATAAGAGACAATGAATATCTAGTAAGTTTAATCATGAGCCGTTCTAAACATCGTATTTTGGCTTCATTTCAGGTAAAAATAAAGACAAAAATTCTCCAACATTTGGATATTTCTTTATTAAGTTGGTTCTAAGCTTTCGGCATACATGAGCCATCTACAGAGAGGTTACAGGGACGTTAACTTAAAAACATTTATCATCAAAGATGAATTTATCTTGTGTTGACATAAATCTTCGTCAATTTGTAATGCGGTTCTATGACGTCACACCGTGTGAGAGCTCGAAATATTAACAGAACCATATATTTAAATAATGCAATGTCATGTGTTATGACCAAATTTAAACGTGATTTTATTAAGTGTGTGTTGTTTTGATTTAATGTAGATGGCTTTGGCTTCCAATATCTGAAGGTTCTTTTGACTGTGTGTATGAGTGAGTATTATGCGTGTGTATATAAATATGTAGGCATGTAAGTATGCGTGTGCGTCTTTTAAACGTTTGGCAAATTCGCTTAACTGATAACTTCCTTTTATTTTCTCTGAAATGATTTAAAGAAGCGTCTGTTTTGTCAACAAGTCCCATCTAATTCCATCAAATTCACGAAAACATTTCAAAAGAAATTCGAATGCTTCAACAAAAATATTGACTCCAAATACAAAGTAAATAAAAAACAAGGCTCAATTGCCTACGAGATTTTTCATAAAAAATTAGAATATCTCCCCCTTTTTAAAATCTTGTTTTGCAAAGGGGTATTTAAAATTAGCAATAAATTTAAAGCTTAATCATAAAAAACCTACTAATGCTTTTAAAAACAATTGTTAACATTTATATTATTATAAATATATATATATATATATATATATGTGTGTGTGTGTGTGTGTGTGTGTGTGTGTGTGTGTGTGTGTGTGTGTGTGTGTGTAGAAATCTTACATAATTTTCTTTGTCCCAAGCACTTTCGGTTTCTTCTTTAGCCATTTTAAAGGAGGTTCTGTTTTGTTATTATTAATTTGCCTTATGATATATTGTTGTATTTTATTCTTGAGTGTTTTTGAGTAGGAGCGTTTATTCCGAGCCTTTGCGTGTTGAACACGGTTTGATTTCGCAAGATCATCTTTCTATTAAAAAAACAAAGACTTTTGACACTTCACTTCCACTGTTAAATAAGTTGAGGTTGATATTAGAAGAAAGATGTTTGATATCCAGAGCCACTCCAATAGCGATATGTTTCTGTTAATTTGATTTATATAGAACTTAGTATTTTCGACCAGAATTGTTCTTAAGGATTCTTGTAAATTGTGGGTTGGTAGATATTTTTATAGTACTTAGTTCTGACAAGTGACACGTGAGATGTCTACTCTTGGATGTGGTAGTATGTCTGATATCTTCTTCTTCTTCTTCTTCTTCTTCTTCTTTGTGCCGTGTCTCTTCAGATCGTAAGCGACTATGGCTTTCCACATCTTCAGATCCCTTGTAGAACTTAACTCCCCTTCTCTGTTATCCCTCCTAAACTTTACTCCGCCATCTATCTGCTTAAGTATGTCACTCGTTATTTTCCCCTGTTTCATTTTCCCTCTATCCGTCCCGTGAGTATCAGATTCTCTAAGCCCTCTTTCTTCATTAACTGTCCTAGAAACTCCAGCTGTCTTTTCCGGTTGTTAAATATCAGTTTTCTTTTCGTTTCCATCCTCTCCAAAAGCCCGTCCTGATCCATGATATACTCTGCATTCTTCTGTAGAACCACATTTTGGTTGTTTCTACTCTTTCCCTCGTTTTTAATGCCATATTGAAAGACAGACAACACAATGCAGTGCAACTCTTTTTGGTTTCCAGCGAAATTTTCTTGTCTCTCAATACTCTTCTAAGCTTCCGGAATGCATACTTCCAATTTTGACCAATCCGTCTTTGGATCTCAGCGTCACAGTTACCATCCTCTGTTAGAACACTTCCCAGGTATTTAAATATCTTTAACTGCTGGATTTTAGTATCTACGGCGTGTAGATGGCAATTTGGGTTCCTCTTTTTACTGATGACCACACATTCAAATTTCTTATAGTTTATATGTAGTCCTTTCTTTCCGCTTTCTTTAACTATTTCCTGTAGGAAGTTTTGTAGTTTTCCTTCCGTGTCAGCTATCAGCACTGTATCATCTGCATATCTTATATTGTTCAGATCACGGCTGCCAATGTCAAATCCTGGTAGGACTTCTAGAGCTGCCAGGATTGTCTCTCTGTTTAGATAGAATAGATCTGGTGAGAAAACACATCCTTGTCTTACACTCCTTTCTATCTTTGTATATCCGATATAGGTAATTGATTGGAGAAACACAGTCTGGTATTGGACAGTGAAATTTATCCATTATATTGATCATTGCTGGTTCAGGTTTGATGGCTTATTTTGATTACTGACAACAAGGTCGAGAATTAAGACAGAAACATGGTGTCTGAAATATTTTTTGTATAGCGAATTCGTCCTACTTATAATTATTGTGCATCTGGTTTTAGTGAAATATATTGATCTTTTGTTGATCGTGCAGAAATATATATATATAACGTGCAGAAATATATATATATATAACGCTCTACATTTGTATCGAGCACTCTTTATAAAAGTAAATGCATGAACAAAAAGGTAAATAAACCTACGAGTTCAACAACTTAGTTACAATATATATATATATATATATATATATATATATATATATATATATACTGGCTAACGAGGAAACGAAAGACGACATATAAGGAGGAAATTAAGACAACCCACGTGACCATGAAAGGAGACACCAAACACAAGGATGGGTAGCACAACTTTATTGCAAAAATATATTTTAATTTTTTAATTTTTTAATTTTTTGATTATTAATAGAGGGGTGAAAGGCAAAGATGAAAATAAAAAGATACAAACCCACGATACAGAAACCTACTCCAACTACCAAGGCTTCCTATGCCTGCATTTATTTAATATTTCAGTCTTGGTCATATATATATATATATATATAGGAAAGAATATTAAAACGTTTTGAGTTTAAAAATGTGTTTTTTAACAGCATTTGTTCATTTTTACTATTATATTTTATATTTCAGACCGCCCTCGGTCCTTCATCAGAAACAAATGATTTTAAAATTTGAATTAGTAACGTATTTCGCGAGATTTTTCGAGAGCATCTGTGAAGAGTCTGTTTACAACACGTGACGCGTTTGTTTACATCACGTGACGGGTTTGTGGCGAGAGTTTTTGTTTTTTCATCAAGTGACGTTGAAAGTGACAGATTCTTTTAAAAATATGTTTGTAAACGTAAACCTATCTTTAATAATACTTGTAAATTTGTTTTAGATAAAAAAATATTTGGAATGTATCTAAAAAGTTTAGTTATTGAAGTATTTGTAAAGATTCAAAGCACCTAAGTCCCTATTTAACCCTATCTTGTGTGTATTTAATTTTAAAATCCAGTATTTTTCTTTCTTTCTGCGTGTGTATGTAGAACTAAAATTGGAGTCTATGCAATTTTTTAAAGTGTGACCCGGTTGATTAAAATGTACTCCTACTGGGGAATATTGATTATTTTGGCGTATATTAAGTTTGTAATTATTGAAGCGAAATCTAAAGCTATTACCGGATTCGCCAATATATCCACTATTGGGACATATTGAACAGAAGAGGAAGTATATAATGTTTTCGCTGTCACAAGTGAGACGTGGTGGGTGCAATTTGATTTTGGTGTTGGGTACAGAGAATATTGTGTCGTTTATCAAATGTTTACAAATTAGGTACCTGGGTTTCTGACATTTTAAATTCCCTGATAGGTTTGTGTTTTTTAGATATTTGTTAGAAGTGAGGATAGTTGATAGTTTGGGTGTTTGTTTCATAGCATTTATGGGTGGGTTATCGAAAATGTCTTTGATTTTTTTGTTTGATTGGTGGTTCTTGTAATCATTTTTAAATTTTTGATAAGTGTTCATTATTACATCAGTTAGGTGAATACACACACACATACATACACTACCGACCATAAGTTTTGCACCACCCAAATTTTTAGCAGAATCAAATTCGCTGATTTTGTATATTTTGTTATTCTTATGCAGAGTCAATTAAAAAAAATATTCTTTTCAACTTTAAAGTAAACATTTACTCAGTTTGCTACTTTATTCCTCTTATTGTGATCAACTTTTTGCTGAAAATTCAGATTTATTCAGATATTATAATAACGGTATAATTTATTTTTGTAAACCATATTACTACGGTATAAATGGCAAGGAAGAAACAGATTAGTATTAAAAAAAGAGCTCAGGTTGAAATTCTTTCGAAAGAAAGATATTCTGAATGCGTTATCGCTAATAATTAAGCCTATCAAAAAATGGCGTGCATTATTGCCTTCAACGACTTCCTGAAACTGAGTTAAATATTGACAGAAAAAGATCTGATAGGCCCAGAGTAACATCTATTGTAGAGGATAGGCACTTGATCATATCTAGCAAGAGGAATAGAAGAAAAACAGCTCCAGAATTAACAACTGACATGAATTCTACACGGCAACTCCAGTATCTGTTACTACTGTTAAGAGACGATTTCATTCTGCTGGGCCCAAAGGCTGTGTAGCAGTTAAGAAACCACTATTAAAAAAGAAGAATAAGGAATGAAATTGATCGTACAGTTCGAAATTAACTTTCTAAAAATTAACACATGTTGTTTAAATGCTTGCAGGATTCTTGGAAATCACTTTCACCAACTTATTTTATAAGTTATTAGAAAGAATGCCAAGGATTTGCTCTGCAGTAAAAAAGGCTCGTGGTGGTTTCTTTGATGAAAATTAAATATGAATTAACTTTAATTAAATTTGAAATTACTCTGTGTTAATTTTGGTTTCAGTTATTGTACTATTGTGAGCAACAATGAAATATATCTATATTTATTCTTGTAAGATATAAAATTTGTTATATCTTTCTCTAAGAGAATAAATCTAAGCGGTCCCAAACTTATGGTTGGTAGTGTACAGAAACATATATATACACACATATATATATAACCACAACATATAATCAAAGAGCACGTATAAGAACAGGTGTCAACTCAAATATTCTCCACGTAAGTCGATCAGACTGCTGACACGTCCATTTGGAAAGTAAAAGAAGCGATTAGGATATATATATAATGATGTTACACATTTTAGACAATTATCACATACATTAATGTGAAGGTCTGTAAGAAAATAAACTGAAAGGTCACTGACCCTGCTAGCCATAATCACTTCCAAGTAATGATAGCCAAAATACCTCATGAGAAGCTGTTTGCGAAAGCAATATAGCAAATTAATATTCTTTACTTTTTCCACTCTATCTAATGACTTGAAACAGCCTACTGACAACAGAATTTAATTTAAGATTTTTATATGCGTTATATGGTTTCGCAAACAGCTAATATTATTTATCAAAGTCCAACCTTGTCTATAAATAACTTGCTACTATAAGACACATGTCTCCTTACAAGACTCTTAATGCTCCCCACAGAGTAAAGATCTTGGGAACAAATATTTATTTGTTGCACTAACAGCATGAGCTGACATGCATGAAAATGTCTTTTCGTTTGAATACCTTTGTCTTCTTCTTATGTTATCTATAAAGGTTAGCTTTTAGAAATGTCATGCAGGCAAAAGAGGTCATTTTAATACCATCGGTTACCATCAAGGTGTCAACTCATTACCGATTATTCCTACCCAAAGCATAACACCTCCATCCCTTTGACGAAACAGGCATCATTCACTTCCGACACCATCCATTTCGCCAACTGTTTGGATCATCCGGATTCGCCCTAGATTCATCCGTAAATAACACTTTCTGAAACCCCAGTTTTATATACTTGGTCATTAATAAATGTTTCTAATGAGATCATGGTGTCAGTCTTAAGGATTAATCTTTGTTTAGAGTCATTGCAATTCAATAATATGATTCTGTTCTCCTGCGATGGGGCAAAATTGCAGAGATCACTGTCTAAACACAACCACACATACATAAACTCACTTACTTACCCACAAAAGCGTGCGCACACACACACACACACACAAAGACATATATATATATATATATATATATAGTCATAAGGTGTGCTATAATTATGGGTTAAATTGCTCAATTTCAAGGAAAAATTAAAAAAAGTGGACATTGAGATCAACACCCGGAGGCGACACTATGTTTCAAGCTAAACGCAATCATCAAGTCATATATATATATATATATATATATATATATATATATATATATATATAAATTAAAAAAGGATTAATTCAGTGATGTTGGATGATCATTTCGATATGAAAATCCCCACAGGGGATAACACAGCACCTCAGCAACAGAAATATCCTTTCAGAAACTGGAGAAAAATCAGTCTAATTTTCCTTTTTAAATAGATTTGCAAAGAAATTTTAAAAAAATTAAAAAGATAAAACAAAATAAAATCAAATAAACAAGAAAAGAAAAAATTGACATCGTCTGGGTTCGCAAAAAAAAAGAAAAAGAATTGTAACTTAAAATTAACAGATTATATGGAGCTCTCTTCCTGTATCATTTTTTAATATTAAAATATAATTTTTAATATTAATTAGGATCGGGTTTTTGGAATTTACCTTCCTGCCTGCTTTTCTCGCTTGGATTAAAGTATCTGAATTAATATATATATATATATATATATATATATATATATATATATATATATATATATATATACAGAGAGTGAGAGAGAGATAGGAAAAATGATAAGACCATAAAAACGGACTGGATAATCCCAAAAAATTATTTAATTAATATAAAATATTAAATAGATAGAAATCGAGTGTTCAGTGGATAATATCCAGAGCAATATGAAATACAGAGAAGAAAAATGAACACATAATTAAACGGTTATAAACCCAGAATTATTTTCCGCAGTTCTAAGAATTACACGCTGCTTTGTCAAACAAAAAAAAATCAAAATTTTGGGTTTGATAAAGCAGTGCATAATTTTTACTATTGTCGATAAAAATTCTGGATTCATAACCGTTTAATCATATCTTAAGTTTTCCTCTCAATAATATATATATATATATATGTGTGTGTGTGTGTGTGTGTGTGTGTGTGTGTGTGTGTGTGTGTGTGTGTGTGATTTCTTCTGATTTCTTACCCTAATATGATAAAGAAAGAAACTATGCCTGTAAAGTGCTGCATAGTCTAAGTGAGGGTGGTGGCTTTTGGTGAGAGTGGAAATGGTTACAGAAAGCAATTATCGCCCTATCAGTCTTCGACCTATTTTTGGCAAAGTGCTTGAGGCTATTATTAATGTTGAAGTGGTTCAACATCTCACAGCTCATAGCCTCTTCTCCGATAAACATTATGGTTTTCACTTCTCCAGGTCTACTGCTGATATGTTAATCACAACCACAAAGTATATATACCAGGCTCCCAATAAGAACAGCAAAAGCTCCAGGTATTGCACTAGATATCACCAAAGCTTTGGACAGAGTCTGGCATGCTGGCTTTCTACGCAAGCTATATGTCTATGTTATAACTGGATGATTGTTTGACCTAGTCCAGTTTTTCCTTTCAAATCGCATAATAAAGTTAGTATTGAATGGATATACTTCCAGATACTATCATACGAACGCGGGTGTTCCTCAAGGCTCTATTCTCGGTCCTACGCTTTCTCTGAGCTTCATCAACGATCTCCCTGATGTAATCAGATCCCAAAGAGGCATTTATGCTGACCAGTCAATTTATTCCCACCTCGATAAGAAATCAGCCGATGCTGACAAAGAAAATTTAGCTACTGAGCTTGGAAAGGACCTCTAATCTGTGGTGGACTCGGGTAAGAAATAGCTCGTAAATTTTAATGCTTCCAAAACGAAGCTGCTATCATTTAACCACCATAGACAACCACTTCTACTCCACCCCCATCAGAATGAATCAGGATAGTCTTCCTGAAAGCAAAACACTTCACCACCTAGGTCTAAATCTATCAGCCAATCTCAAGTGGAATGACTACAATGAATCCACAGTCAAATGTGCTGCTCGGAAGGTTGGTTCCCTTTTTAGGGTTAAGAAATTTTTTTCGTCTAAATCTATCTTACACATATATAAATCTACCATCTGCCAGTGCATTGAATACTGCTGTCACATCTGGTCGGGTGCCTCTGCTATTCATCTCGGGCTTCTTGACAAAATCCAATGAAGAATCTGTAATATGATTGATCCCAACCTCGTAGCTGAACTACAGTCACTTTCTCACCGACGTAATGTGGCTTCCCTCTGTCTCTTCTACAAATACTTTCATGGATTCTGCTCTGACGAGATTAACTCCCTGGTGCCCCCTCTGTATGAATTTACTCGAGCTACTAGACTAACAACTAGGTCCCACCCTTTTACAGTGAAACCAATAAAATTTAACCGCAATTACTACCCTAGCAGCTTCCTTGCTCGCACATCCCGCCTGTGGAATTCCCTTCCGTCTTCTTCTTCCCTGAAGCCTACAATCTCCAAGAATTTAAATGCAAGGTCAATTGCCATCTCATATCTTCTTGACTCACATCCTTTCGATGACAAAACCTTGTATCATGTTCTTCTTCCTTTCCACTCCACTTTCATGCAACCTTCTTTACACCTGTCTTCTCATCCTTCTCTTACTCATTCTCTGACTCCCCTGTAACTTGTTCCTCTTTCTCATCTCACCTCTTCTGCAACCCCCTGCGCACCAGTGGCAGTTCTGCCTTGCTTGGGGTGAAATGATCACCAAAAGATTTTGTCGCCGAATGTTTGTTTTTCTTTTTGAAGCTTTCTAGTTTTTCTTTCCACCAATGGCGGGTTGCCATTAGGAATTTTCTACATCTCTTTAGCTTATCGTTCACACAAGGTCACCAATTTGCCTTGCAGTTCTAATAACTTCTTTAGTAAACATAGGCCACTTTAACCGACCCCATTCCTGTAAACTCTGGACACAGCTATCACTTACCCATCTGATACAGTGCATGTCCAACCTCAAACCAAAAGAGTTGCGACATCATTGCACTTACTTATCTCCCGACTACAGAATACCCCACCACCCATGCAATGCCTCATCAATCCACCACCCAAAGAATAAAATAGATATTGTTATTATCGAAGAAGAGGGGAGGAAGCATTGTAAATTTTGGTTGCACTTAGTGATACTTAGCATTTATATAAGCAAGTATTTCTTGGGTAAGGAATTTTCAAGAAAGTCATGAGAATTTCTCTTCTCTAATTTGATGTTCGGTCTTTTGGTCAGATTTTGACAAGTGGGTCGAATCGTGGTCTATTCAGTAACCCTTCATCCTTTTTTTTAAGTTAGAACGCTTTATCCTGAGTTTTCGTACTCATTTCAGCTCGTCGTAATGAACTGAATAATTGTTTAGATTAAGAAAACATTGGCCGTCTTCCAACAGACGTACAGATGTTAAATGGGTTTGTAATTTACTTCGAATTAAATGAGTTACTCATTATTTGCTTTTTTCATGTTTTAAATTGCGTTATTTTCTTCCCACTTGAATATTAGTAGTGAAGTATCTTACTGTTTTACTATATATAGTCAATCTGTGTGTTTGAGAGTAAATGAACAAGCGCTCTTATGACAGTAATTCTAATTTTATGTATTTCTGATTGAATGTTTCATTGTGTGTAAATATTAAGATAGAAAATGAATGTATATGTAAAATAAGCATTGTTCAAATTATTAATGGTGATTTTCTAAGCGTAGCTTAGATGTGGTACAATGCTGAAACTATGGAGCATCCGGTAAGGATCGAACTCACTAGTTAGTTGTAATTGAGAGCGCGAGACAAACTTGTTAAGCATTACACGATGAAGTGCCCTTAGCAGCACAACACACTCTTGTTAAAAAGGGCATTTATTTGCCTTCACATCCATCCGGCGTCAGATCCTCTTTCTTTAGTTTAACTTCAATAACAATCACTATCCAAAATGACTATCATTTGTTTGTGTCTATCTTTAAAACGATTTCTTAGAAAAAAAAATTCTTATCAATCGATCCAATACAAAGAGAGAAAAAAAGCAAGCAAGTAAATGGTGAGTTGATACATTATCTGGTCTGAAAGGAGAAAGAAAAGCAAGAGGGTCTGATAACAAAGCCTGTGAGATTTTAGGTTTGCATCTCATGATATAGAAAATTTATTATCAATTTCTATCAAATGGTTAATGTCTTCTGAACGTTTGGAACATCCATAAACATACGCTTTGTTGTATAAACAAATGAAAGTGTTACATTGCAACTGTAGGAAAACTTTAGATATTTCATTATTCTGACAACAGAAAAGCTTAAAAATGTCTATTCTTGATATTTGTACAATTTTACTTAGAACGGCCTTAACGTAAACATAAAGTAGGGGTGTGTGTATTACGCCAGTTAGCCAAGCGAAAATTGCCTGGAATTGGAATATCAGCCTTCGAAATTTAAAATCTTTGTCAGGATTTGACCACCTAGGGGCAAATACACTGGAAATGTTTCATTTTTAAAATTGTAGTTATCAGAAATTATCGATAAATTATATCAGGTTTGCGATTCGGGGCCGTAAATTAAAATAAATTAACAATATATTTTGAAGAGTGAAGATGTATATAGAGAGAGTTCCACAAAGCAATAAAAACAGTTTGCTTAAGACATGATTTTGCAAGTTTGTGAGACGCAAAGCAAAATGGGAAACGGAAAAGGCTGGTCAATACTGTCTATCCTACACCTACGGCTCACGACCCATTCACATTAGTGCAATAAATACAATATTCCATGCAACCCAACATGCACCACAATATCACATCCACTCAGGGATCCTAAGAAAACATCAATTATGTTAAAATTTTCTTCCTGTGTACGAATATCTTTTCATTTCCAAATATATAAACGCTATTCCATGAAATGGGGCGGAGAGGAGTTGAACATAAAAATAATTAAAAAAAAAAAACACTCAATCAACCATGGAACCGTGTTAGTATAATTTGTACATCCCCACCAAAAAATAAGAGCGGTTGCTGTATTCTATCGATGAGCATAGTCAAGAAGCTTCACTCCTAAACGGCGGGGGAAGGTACACATCAAGAGTTGATTTTCTAAGCACCGATTTCATGTGACACAAGGCCGAAGTATGTGGTACACAGTGAGGATCAAACTCACTACTCAGTTGTAAAAGGTTTTAGCAAGACAAGCTTCCTAACCATTACACCACGCCAAGATTCCTTGGTACACATCAACAGGGGACAGGGAAATATATAGGGTTTGTCCAATCAAAATAAAAAGCGAGGGTAAAAAAAATGGAGTGATTAAGGATCTTGGAAAGGAGCCTAACAAATAAGATACCGGGAACGTAAAAAAAGATGATCAAGTTCAACAGGGAATAGGGCCCGACAGTCAGTGCCATACGTGATACACGATTTGGGCGACCATGTCTCGAAATAGACATGACTGACTGGAGAAGAAGATCCTGCAGCAGGTTGCCATTAGTTTCTGCGGTAGACTGGTTGCCAGCCAAGGCTATAGAACCCAATCTGTCCTGTTGTTTAACCCATAACTGAAGGGAAGAGACGGATTAATACCTTTCCCAAGGGTATTTGCGCGGAAGTGAATGCAAGGAATTCAACTGGAATTCGAACTCGGCTCCCCGATTTCACGTTCCGAGCCGATATCCACTGCACCACAACGCACATCCGCAAAATAAATTATGGAACGCTTCACGAATTTGCGTGTCATGCTTGCACAGGGGCTATGCTAATCTTCTCTGTATCGTTCCAATTTTAGTGTATGTATTTCTGAAGCGAGTACGTTGGGACTTTAGGAGAGTGAAAAAAAAGTAGCCATTATGATTAGCCCGATTCACGCAAATTGAGCTCACAACTTACCCACGCCTTCAGGCAAACGCTTTCTATCTGTTCTGATCTTAATTCTGTGCTGATTGCCAATGAATCCAATCAGATCCTTGTGAGAAATGCGTTCGTCTCGTAAGATTCTTTCAATTTGCCTCAACGACATCACCATTCTACGTAGGTGATATATTGTCGCACACGTACGCGAGATAGATAGACACATGATGTTCGGGATCGATATGAGCCGTCATCTCGCCGACATGATCACAAAACAGAGCCAGCAGCCGACAGTGAATGGTGGCGTGCTGAGCCAAGACCACAATGTTCTCTAAACTGCGATCACACTGTTGATAAACGGGCATTTCCGCCTTGAAATCTATGTCACTGAGAGGGGCAGCGCGCGTTCCGGAACAATAAAGCCAGATAAGCGAAAAGACCAGAACCCGAAAGAGCGCAACTTGTCTGTCAACAAGCCAACCGCTAATTTTAACGTCAATTGTATCAAGGTTTCTAAATTATTTTTGTTCAGTAGCGTGTCGACCTCTTTGGGTTAATTAATTGTGAAATCTAAATATTTTTATGCAACTTTATTTCTTCAGATAATAATGATTTAGTGATACAAGTCATACTAATTAATTCCTAGCTGGGAGGAAAAGATGTGGATTCATGCCTTTCTCAAGGGTATTTTCACACAAGTGAATTTAACAAACCCAACCGGAATTGGAACTCAGCTTTCCGATTAAAAATTCCGAGTCATTAACCATTACACCACTCGCAAATCCAACCTTAGAGTACCTGGTATTCATAAACTTTACTGACCAGACACGACGTTGCTTAACTTCGCTGATAGTACGGGAATCCGTATTTCAATAGAGTGCGGCCTTAAAGCTGCCAGTGTATTTAGATTTAACATTTTATTTATATTTTTTAATTTTTATTGATTGAAGGAAACAAAAAGAAAATATGACCGATGATGTTGGATGTCTATTTACCGGAGAAGATTCTGAAAAAAATGTTTATTTCTATTTTATTCTTGACATTTTTTAATCAAATTTCTGGGTCTGACAATAAACTACATCCGGCAGCAAGGCCTCTAATCAAGAGATTTTGAAAACTTCGAGTAGCGTGGAATGCCGACCTCTTAATTGCTGCTGTTACTGGTTCCACTCTAACTCGAGTTGGTAGCACCTGTTAAAGTCCAAACTTTTGGCAAATAATAAACCCCCAAACAAACAAAAACAAGAACTAAATACCGTGAAAATATGAAGATACATTGTTCATAAAATATCAGCAATACATTTTTATATAAAAAAGAAAATACATTTTCTCTCTAGTTGAAGGCATAGAAACGTGTTCAAAATATATGTAGTTAAAGCCATAAAGTTGTGTTAAAATTTTTTCAGTGTCGGGATTAAATGACCCATAGAGGTGTTAATATTCCGCTAAACAAAATCAATCAACTTTTAATCGAAACTACACACAGTATACTAATTAATTACTAATACCAACTAAAATTACTAATACGTTGAAAGACAAAAGCATTCAGAATCTAAATTTATTAATTCAAATCGGATATTTATTGATTATAAAGAAATTACTCTTGATTTAAAGAACTTCTCTTACTTTTTTCGGTTATAACATTGTCCCATTGCTGCAGAAGCAAATGAGACGTCATGCGGAAAAATTTACTGTTCCGAAAATGTTGATAACGAAACGTTCTATAAATAAGAAACCTGATCCTGGTGAATCAAAAGTGGACAGAAAGTGTTTATCGTTGTCATTCTTTGTGAAGATCATTTAAGTGTTTTTAAAAAGAGTGGCTTCTGATTGCAAAGAATTCTCGAATACAATCGATCAGACAAGGAGATATGTTGGAGTAGCTGTAAGAAGAATATGGTTACTAAAAGTTGTCGCAATTGGATTTAGCTTTCCCTAGCAGACCGGTGCTGATGAAAACATGGCAATTAGGTCAACTAGTCAGTCGAAAACAAGACTAATAAGAATTTAGTCTCCGGCTAAGTGCGGGAGTCACGGCAAGAGGAAATGAAAGATGAGAATGATTTGACAGATGGTCGCGAGCCTAAAAATAGACGAAAGTAAGGAAGACGAGAAAAGTGATTTGAACTCGATGAGAGAGAAAATCATCAGAAAAAAAAAGAAACATTGGTTGTTTCTATAGATAAGAATTACCAAGGATGTTAGTGTAGTATCTGTGTAATCATGTATAGTATTTCTAATGATGATCTATACTATAATCTTGTTTGTCTTTAAGACATTACGTGTTTCTAATACGGAACAGAGTAGTACTTACTGAATATTCACTCCTTCTGAAATGTAATAAATTACGCTTTCTGGAGAATAAACCTTCATAATAACCTTAACGGGGAAAAAAGATATCATAGTGTCGGGAGGGAAAATGCAATAATAAGGTAAAACTGTAAAGAAAACGAAGACAAAATAATATATCCAAGCATTGAAAGCATTGCGCATCATATTTATATTATTTTAAACCACAAAGTCAGTGGCACCAAATGTTTCAAGCCGTTACCACTAAAATGGCATATTTTATTATTTTACACAACAAAGTCAGTGGCACCACACATGTTTCTACGTCGTTGCCGCTACAAAGCCATATTTCATTATTTCAAACTAAAATGACAATGGCACCATATGCTTGTAAGCCGTTGCCGATAAAATGCAAATTTTCCTTTTTTAGACCACAGACCAGTGGTACCACATATCTCTATGCCGTTGCCGCTTGAAAGCCATATTTTATTTTTTAGAAAACAAAGTCAGTGGCTCCACATGTCTATAAATCTATGCAGCTAAAAAGCCATATTTTATTATTTTATGCCAAAAATCAGTGGCACCACATTTTTGTAATCTGTTACCGCTAAAAATCCGTATTTCACTATTTTAGACCACAAAGTCAGTGACACTAAAGGTTTGTAAGCCTTTGACCCTAAAAAGCCATATTTTATTATTTTAGACAACAACGTCAGTGAGACCACATGTTTGTGAACCGTTGCCGCTAAAGAGCCTTATTTCATTATTTTGGAGAACAAAGTCAGTGGGACCACATATTTGTAAATCTTTGCCGCAAGAAAGCCAGATTTCATTATTTTAGAGAACAAAGTCAGTGGGACCACATATTTGTAAGCCTTTGCCGCAAGAAAGCGAGATTTCATTATTTTAGAGAACAAAGTCAGTGGGCCACATATTTGTAAGCCTTTGCCGCAAGAAAGCCATATTTCATTATTTTAGAGAACAACGTCAGTGAGACCACATATTTATAAGCCTTTGCTTCAAGAAAGCCATATTTCACTATTTTAGACCACAAAATCAGTAGCTTCATATGTTTGTAAGCCGTTGCCGCTAAAGAAAACATTTTTATCAGCCTGTTACAATGGCTTGAGAAGCAGTGTAAAAAATGCGTCATTCGACGCTGAATGATAGAGAACAAGCCATTGATGGGAGCATAGTTAGACAGTAAATCATGACTTTTGATCGCGATCTGTGTGACAATTGTCGAGAATGTGGGAAAGTTTGTTTTTTTTATCGTTGCAAATTGTTTTGTCGATTGTTATCAGATTTTGTGCTGATTGTAGTATTGTGGTTTCCAT
Source organism: Ascarosepion bandense (assembly GCA_037127315.1). Classification (NCBI taxonomy): domain Eukaryota; kingdom Metazoa; phylum Mollusca; class Cephalopoda; order Sepiida; family Sepiidae; genus Ascarosepion; species Ascarosepion bandense. Next base: position 2,228,647 of record JBBBDQ010000531.1, on the reverse strand, counting down.
CTAAAGAAATTGGTGGTTTTAACTTCTGGGTATGCTTGGTGTCTATACTCATAACAGAAACGAAGATAAAAGAAAAACAGAATCGAGCAGGTTTACTGACTGGATTTCAAGAGGCAATAACTGTAAGCTTGAAGCAAATTTAGAAAAGAAAAAGCATAAAAATTGAGTTTTTATCATTTCACCCCAGTCAAGGTAATGACATCACCAAGACATAAAAGCCACTGAAAGTGAAAGAGAAAGAAAAGATTTAGAAGGAACCAGAAACTCAGATCTAAATAAGAAACAAGCCAAAAATATAAACGCAGAATTTTTTAATTCTATAATCTGTTGTCCGCATATTTTTTAAATCGTTTCACCCCAAGAAAGGCGGAACCGCCACTGATGTGCAGGGGGCTACATAATGGTAAAAGATTAGATAGGAGCAGAGTAAAGAGAAAGACGAACCAGTTAGAAAAGAGCAAGAGAAGGATAGGAATATAGGTGTGATGACAGTTGCAGAGGTAGAGAGAAAGGAAAAGATATACAGGTGATGTAGAAAGAACTGGAGTCAAGTGGATAAGAGATGGGAATTGACATTGCATTTAAATTCCTGGAGGTTGTAGCAAGTTATGCAAGTTTATGGAAGCGAGTTCCACAGGCGCGAAATGCAAGAAAAGAAACAGCTGGTGTAGAATTGTCGTCTGCATTTGATTGATCTAGCTGTGAATGGGTGGGACCCAGTTGCCAATCTGGTTGCACGAGTAAACACCTGTGGCAGGGGCACCTGTGACTTAAGTTCGTCGGAGCAGAAGCCATGAAAGTATTTATAGAACAGACAGAGGGAAGCCACATCCCGTCGGTGAGAAAGTGGCTGAAGTCGAGCAGCCTATCACCTTACTGATTCTCCTTTGGAGCCTGTCAAGAACACTGACATGAACAGCGGGGGCGCCTGACCATATATGACAGCAGTATACCATACACGGTCGGGGGGTTTATCGAATTCATGTTTCTCTAAAGTTTAGATGGAAATATTAACTGTGGTCAAATGAGAAATGCAAGCAAACCTAAGAGATGATCGGAAGCGTAACAAGAAAATTAAATAATCTTACTTGAAAAACCGTTGAATTCCCGTCTATTTAAATCCTCTAAATTATTTTTGTTGTGTTTTGCGGCGTTCGTACTTTATGCTTCATTGTATTTTCAAATGGTCCAATGTAGCAAGTGACCCTATTTTAGATTCAAATGATTATATTAGGTTGTCCCAAAAGTTTGTAAACACTTGCGAAAAATTAAATTTTATGCAATTTTGCGTTTATATTGTTATAGTGATGTTCATCATTGTATTCCAGATGGCAATTGATAAAATTGAGCTGCAAGTTTTGATTCGTTACTGCTGGAAGCGAGGTCTTTCAACCAGAAAAGCTGCAGGAAAGATTTGTGCTGCCGAAGGTGAAGGAACAATTGCATATGCAGCGATCTCAAAGTGGTACAAGCGTTTCGATTCTGGCGACATGAGTCTTGAAGATAAGCCTTGTTTGGGACGGCCGTTAAATTTGGATGGTGGACAATGCCAAGCCACACACCGGCAGGAAGACCAAAGACAAGTTTGAAGAGATGGACGGCGTTGAGGTTCTATCACATCCAGCCTACAGTCCTGACTGTGCTCCATCAGATTACGGCCTTTTCCGCTCAATACAACACTTTCTGAAGGGCCGCCGATTCGACTCGTTTGATGAAGTCGAGAAAGCGTGTCAAGAATACTTTGATTCGAAGCCGGCTGAATGGTACTTTGACCAGATCCGAAAGCTGGCAGATCGATGGCAGAATGTCTTGGAAAATGATAGTCCTTATTTTGAGCAATATTTTTTGTTGATTTTGCGAGAAAAATTTTAATTTTTGCAAGTGTTTACAAACTAATATATTCAAAGAGGCACAGTGTAAAGGACAGAATGTTATACTACCAAATCCATCTCAAGCAAAGAAGGAAAATCGTTTGATCACCAATAATTTCATTGTTCACTAGATTCTATTCGTTGATCTATAGCACATTTTGTTGCATTATAATAATTTTATGGTGACGTAGCTTAAATGTGGCACAAGGCCAAAAGTGTGGAGTCCTAAGTGAGGATCGAACTCACTATTCTGGAGCAAATGATCTTGGGAAACAAGCTTGATAACCATAAAAAACAGTTCGAAGCACCGTAAATGATTTTCTAAGCATAGCTTATATGTGGAGCAAGGCCGAAAATGCGAATCTCCCAGTGGGTTTAGAACTCAACTATGATACTTTTATGGTAAGATACCCAAGCTTCTTTCATAGCTTATTGTATGAGCCATGTTCAAAGCGGTATGCATAAACTCCGTCAAATATCTACTGTTATCACTATTTTTTTTTTAAGGCAGATTATATTACTGACATGATTTTAGCCCTGAAATCAACGCTAATCATCTGATGAAGGATTTTTGTATATATATATATAAGAGAGAGAGAGAGAGAAAGAGAGAGAGAGTGCAATGAGTAAATTAACATCATTTTATATGTTTAATTTCGTGCATGTGCTTTGTTTTTTTTATTTTGTCGACTGCACAGTAGAGTCAGTTGAGCATTGTCTGTGAGAAAAATTGAAACCATGACGCAATTCACTCCGCTGAAAATTTGTAAACAATATTCTATACTGCTTGGCATTTCCGTTGGAAGATCCAATACGAATATTTCAGAGCGTTTGTGCGTCAATCTGCGAACAGTGCATTTGGATGAGTTTAATGGTGATTACGAAGTTACGGAAGCTCGGAAAACTCCCGCTAATCATTCTGATAAGAAAATTATTTCCTAATTTGTTGATAAGGGCCTCAGGCGGCAAACACGGGGGCATACATCAAATGCATGGAGGAGGTAGTGCTGCCATGAGTTTCCACTGGAAGAACCTATATTTGGAAACTGGACTCTGCTGAGCAGGAGAACTCAGTCATGTCTCTCAGGTAAATTTCTGCGACCACATCAGCTCTTACATCTGGCCACCTAACTCCCAAGACTGCAACCCCCTTGATTATTACGTGTGGTGCACAGTTGAGAAAGAGACCAACAAAATTCCTTGTAATACTAAAGAAGAACTGAGGCCAAGATTATAGCAACATGCACCACAAGGTGACAGTCCATAAGAGATGCAGAAGATTCGGAAGTCGTCTGGAGGTCAAGGTTGAAACCAATGACCATTTTCTGAGTAAATATACTCTTCAGTATTTCATATATTTTTGCGTAATTTTGGTAAATATATCTGTTAAAACGAGATGCCAGTTTCTTTTCATTTTTGCGTTATTTAAACGACAATTTATACATCACACCTGTACACACACACACAAACACACACACACACACACACACACACACACATATATATATATATATATATATATATATATATATATATATTCACTTGATAAGACACAAGAAGTGTCGAAACAAAATAGCTACTTTTGTAATGATATTATAACATATCCATGTTATGGTTTCTGAAAAATATATATACATATATATATCCGTAACATATTTGTTGACTAGACATATATCACATCATCATCCATATGCAAAAAAATAAAAATAAAAATAGTTCATGCATTATTAATAAAAATGAAAAAACCCTACCCTCGATAATATCAACTACGAACACGATAACAATGTTTTCCTTGTTCGTTACATAATAGATACACACTACTCTACAAACATACATAACATCTAGATATATTCCGTTAAACGTAAAATAAACCATCCTCGATAATGGACTAAAAGCATAGCCAAAGCAGCTACATAATATACACTACTCTTGCCATAAACATACATAACACTAGATATTCCGTTAAACGTAAAATAAACCATCCTCGATAATGACTAAAAACATAGCTGAAAGTTATTACAATAGATACACACTACCTACAAACATACATAACACCAGATATATTCCGTTAAACGTAAACAAAACAAAATCCATCCTCGATAATGACTAAAAGCATAATTAAAGTGGTTATATAATAGATACACAATTACTCGCATAAACATACATAACACTGATATATTCCGTTAAACGTAAACAGTCCATCCCTGATAATTAATTAAAAGTATAGCTGAAAGCGGTTACATAATAGATACACACTACTCTACAAACATACATAATACTCAGATATATTCCGTTAAACGTAAAATAAAACTAACTGATAATGACTAAAAGTATATTTATATGGTTACATAATATACACACTAATTTACAAACATACATAACACTAGATATATTCCGTTAAACGTAAAATAAAACCATCCTCGATAATGACTAAAAGTATAGCTGAAAGCGTTACATAATATACACACTACTCTACAAACATATAACACTAGATATATTCCGTTAAATGCACAAAACTATCCTCGATAATGACTAAAGTGTATATTGAAAAAGTATGTATTAACAGATACACACTACTCACAAACATACATAACACTAGATATATTCCGTTAAACGTAAAATAAAATCAACTGATAATGACTAAAAGTATAGCTGAAAGTTAAGCATAATAGATAATAGTTACACTGCTCTACAAACATACATAACACTAGATATATTCCGTTAAACAAAATAAAATCCATCCTCGATAATGACTAAAAGTATAGCTGAAAGCGGTTACAATAGATAATAATATCAATTACAAACATACATAACACTAGATATATTCCGTTAAATGTAACAAAATCCATCCTCGATAATGACTAAAAGTATAGCTGAAAGTAAGCATAATAGATAATCACTTATACAAACATACATAACATTTGTAGATATATTCCGTTAAACGTAAAATAAAAATCCATCCTCGATAATGACTAAAAGTATAGTCATAATACATAATAGATACACACTACCTCTACAAACATACATAACACTAGATATATTCCGTTAAACAAAATAAAATCCATCTCGATAATGACTAAAAGTATAGCTGAAAGCGGTTACATAATAGATACATACTATCACAAACAGCATAGATATATTCTACAAATGTAAAATAAAATCCATCCTCGATAATGACTAAAAGTATAGCTGGAAAAGTTTAGCAACAGATACACACTACTCTACAAAACATACATAACACGATATATTCCGTTAAACGGGTAACAACCATCCGATAATGACTAAAGTATAGCTGAAAGCGGTTACATAATATAACAATAATTAGCCTCTACAAACATACATAACACTAGATATATTCCGTTAAACGTAAAATAAACCATCCTCGATAATGACTAAAAATAGCTGAAAGTAATACAATAGCGCGAAAAGTACACACTACTCTACAAACAGGCATACCACTAGATATATTCGTTAAACGTAAAATAAAATCCATCCCCGATACGACTAAAAGTATAGCTGAAAGCGGTTACATAATAGATACACACTACTCTACAAACATACATAACACTAGATATATTCCGTTAAACGTAAAATAAAATCCATCCTCGATAATGACTAAAAGTATAGCTGAAAGCGTTACATAATAGATACACACTACCTACAAACATACATAACACTAGATATATCTGTTAAACGTACAAAAACTAACTGATGAATGACTAAAAGTAATAAAATGGTTACATAATAGATACACACTACTCTACAAACATAATACTAGAAGAGCCCCGTTAAACGTAAAATAAACCATCCCCATAATGACTAAAAGTATAGCTGAAAGCGGCTGGTACAATAGATACACACTACTCTAAAATAATGTACATAATGACTAGATATATTCCGTTAAACGTAAAATAAAATCCATCCCTGATAATGACTAAAAGTAGTTTTGAAAGCGGTTACATAATAGATACGATACCACTAAACATAGTATAACATTTAGATATATTCTGTTGCCGTAAAATAAAATCCATCCTCGATAATGACTAAAAGTATATTGAAAGCGTTACATAATAGATAATAATTACCTCACAAACATGGTTAACACTAGATATTCACAACGTAAAATAAAACCATCCCTGATAGAAGGATCAAAAGTATAGCTGAAAGCGGTTGCATAACAGATAATACCACTTGCCGTAAACATACATAACACTAGATATATTCCGTTAAACGTAAAATAAACCATCCTCGATAATGACTAAAAGTATAATGGAAAGCGGTTACATAATAGATACACACTTACTCTACAAACATACATAACACTAGATATATTCCGTTAAACGTAAAATAAAATCCATCCCCGATAACACCATGTTTGAAAGCGGTTACATAATAGATACACACTCACTTCACAAACATACATAACATCAGATATATTCCGTTAAACGTAAAATAAAATCCATCCTCGATAATGACCAGCACATATTGAAAGCGGTTACAGCAATAGATACACACTATCACAAACATACATACCAATAGATATATTCCGTTAAACGTAAACAAAATCCATCCTCGATAATGACTAAAGCAGAGTTTGAAAAGCGGTTACATAATAGATATTAATACTGTTTCACAAAACATACATAACACTAGATATAATTCGTTAAACGTAAAATAAAATCATCTCGATACGACTAAAAGACATTGGAAAGTGTTACATAATAGACATAATAATTACCTACAAACATACATAACACTAGATATAACCTGTTAACAACAAAATCCATCCTCGATAATGACTCATGTGATAGGCTGAAAGCGGTTACATAATAGATACACACCACTTCTACAAACATACAACACTAGATATATTCCGTTAAACGTAAAATAAAATCCATCCTCGATAATGACTAAAAGTATAGCTGAAAGCGGTTACATAATAGATACACACTACTCTACAAACATACATAACACTAGATATATTCCGTTAAACGTAAAATAAACCATCTCGATAATGACTAAAAGTAGAAGGAAAGCGGTTACATACAGATACACACTACCTACAAACATACATAACACTAGATAAGTTATTCCGTTAAACGTAAAATAAAATCCATCTCGATAATGACTAAAAGTATAGTTGTGAAAGCGGTTACATAATAGATACACACTACTCTCTACAAACATACATAACACTAGATATATTCCGTTAAACGTAAAATAAAATCCATCCTCGATAATGACTAAAAGTATAGCTGAAAGTGGTTACATAATAGATACACACACTACTCTACAAACATACATAACACCAGATATATTCCGTTAATCGTAAAATAAAAATCCATCTGATAATGACTAAAGTATAGCTGTTGTCATACAGATGACAATACTACCACTTACAAACATACATAACACTAGATATATTCCGTTAAACGTAAAATAAAACCATCCCTGATAATGACTAAAAGTATAGCTGAAAGCGGTTGGCATAATAGATAATAATACCTTATCTACAAACATACATAACACTAGGATATATTCCTATTAAACGTAAAATAAAATCCATCCTCGATAATGACTACAGTAGCATTGGAGCAGTTACAACAGATACAATACCTACTTCTACAACATACATAACACTAGATATATTCTGTTAAACGTAGCAATAAAATCCATCCTCGACAGCGACTGCTATAGCTGAAAGCGGTTACATAATAGATACGACACTCACTTACAAACATACATAATACTATAGATATATTCCAGCAACGTAAAATAAAATCCATCCTCGATAATGACTAAAAGTATAGCTGAAAGTGTTTAATGATACACACTACCTACAAACATACATAACACTGATATATTCCGTTAAACGTAAAATAAAATCCATCCTCGATAATGACTAAAAGTATAGCTGAAAGCGGTTACATAATAGACATGACCACTTGCAAACATACATAACACTAGATATATTCCGTTAAACGTAAAATAAAATCCATCTCCGATAATGACTAAAAGCATAGCTTGTTAAGCCATAATAGACATACCACTTACAAACATACATAACACTAGATATATTCCGTTAAACGTAAAATAAAATCCATCCTCGATAATGACTAAAAGTATAGCTGAAAGCGGTTACATAAATAGATACACACTACTCTACAAACATACATAACACTAGATATATTCTGTTAAAATCTAAAATAAAATCCATCCTCGATAATGACTAAAAGCATAGCTGAAAGCGGTTACATAATAGATACCACCACTTGCAAACATACATAACACTAGATATATATTCCGTTAAACGTAAATAAAATCCATCCTCGATAACATCAGCATAGCTGAAAGCGGTTACATAACAGATACACACTACTCTACAAATACATAACACTTAGATATCTACAACGTAAAATAAAACCATCCCCGATAATGACTAAAAGTACAGCTGAAAGTGTTACATAATAGATACATAATAATTACCTACAAAAACATACATAACACTTTATATATCTGTTAAACGGCAATAAAACCATCTGATAATGACTAAAAGTATAGCTGAAAGTGGTTACACAATAGATAATAATCACTTTACAACATACATAACACCAGATATATTCGCCGAAACGCAAATAAAATCCATCCTCGATAATGACTAAAAGTATAGCTTGAAAGCGGTTACATAATAGGGATAATAATAATTTACCTACAAATGACATATAACACCAGATATAGCCCCGTTAAATGCAAATAAACCATCCTCGATAATGACTAAAAAGAGCAGCTGAAAGTATTACATAATAGATACTACTCACTTCAAGAAACATACATAACACTAGAGATATTCAAACGCAAAATAAAATCCATCCTCGATAATGACTAAAAGTATAGCTGAAAGCGGTTACATAATAGACACATCATCACAAACATATAACATCAGGATATCTGTTAAACGTAAAAATAAAATCCATCCTCGATAATGACTAAAAGCATAGCTGAAAGTATTATAATAATAGATACACATCACTTCCACAAAATACATACTAACAGATATTCCAAATGCAAATAAAATCCATCCTGGATAATGACTAAAAGTATATTAAAGCGAAGTTAAAGTAGCGAATAGATACATACACACACTACCTTACAAACAGCATACAACACCAGACAGACCTCCTGTTAAACGTAAAATAAAATCCATCCTCGATAATGACCAAAAGTATAGCTGAAAGTGTCATGATAATAGATACATACTACTTCTGCAACATACATTAACACTCAGATATATCTCGTTAAACGTAAAACAAAAATCCGTCTCGATAATGACTAAAAGCGATAGCTGAAAGTTAAGCCACATAATAGATACAATAATTACTCTTACAAACATACATAACAATAGACATATTCCGCTAAACGTAAAATAAAATCATCCTCGACAACACCAGCATAGCTGAAAGTACACACAATAGATACACACTACTCTACAAACATACATACACGACCAGATATTCGTTAAACGTAAAATAAAAATCCATCTCCTTTGATAATGACTAAAAGTATAGCTGAAAGCGGTTACATAATAGACAATAGTCATCACTTCTACAAACATACATAACACTAGGATATATTCCGTTAAACGTAAAATAAAACCATCCTTTGATAATGATCATACAGTTGAAAGTAAGGTTACATAAAACAGATAATACCAATTACCTACAAAAACATACATAACACTAGATATATTCCTATAAACGTAAACAAAATCCATCCTTCGATAACAAAAGTACAGCTGAGTTAAGCTACATAACAGATACAATTACTTCTAAGTAAAACAGGACAATACTCAGATATTCGTTAAACGTAAATAAAATCCATCCTCGACAAATTGACTAAAAAGTATAGTTGAAAAAGTGTTACATAATAGATGACACTACTTGCATAAACATACATAACACTAGATATATCTGTTAAACGTAAATAAAGCCAAAATCCATCCTCGATAGCGACTAAAAGTATAGCTGGTGCTAACATAATAACAGATATACTAACCACTTGCCAAACATACATAACACTGTACATATTCCGTTAGAAACGCAAATAAAAAATCCATCCTCGATAATGACTAAAAGTATAGCTTTTGAAAGTGCTTGGCATAATAGATACACTACTCTTACAAACATACATAATACTAGATATATCTGTTAAACGTAAAAATAAAAATCCATCCTCGATAATGACTAAAAGTATAGCTGAAAGTTAGTTACATAATAGATACACACTACTCTACAAACATACATAACACCAGATATGATTCCGTTGGAACGCAAAATAAAATCCATCCCTGATACCACTCTCAAAAGCATAGCTGAAAGCGGTTACATAATAGATACACACTGCTCTACAAACATACATAAATTAGATATATTCCGTTAAACGTAAAATAAAAATCCATCCTCGATAATGACTAAAAGAAGTAAGTTTTTGTTACATAATAGATACACACTACTCTACAAACATACATAACACTAGATATATTCCGTTAAACGTAAATAAAATCCATCCTCGATAATGACTTAAAAGTATTGGAAAGTGGTTACATAAAGGATACACACTACTCTACAACATATAACACTAGATATATTCCGTTAAACGTAAAAATAAACCATCCTCGATAATGACTAAAAGTATAGCTGAAAGCGGTTACATAATAGATACACACCATCACAAACATACATAACACTAGATATATTCCGTTAAACAAATAAAGTCCATCCCGCTGATAATGACTAAAAGTATAGCTGAAAGTGGTTATAATAGATACACACTACTCTACAAACATACATAACACGGATATATATTCCGTTAAACGTAAAATAAAATCCATCCTCGATAATGACTAAAAGTATAGCTGAAAGCGGTTAATAAAGATACACACTACTTGCCAAACATACATAACACTAGATATATTCCTGTTAAACGTAAAATAAAAATCCATCCTCGATAATGACTAAAAGTATATTGAAAGGTATATATATTATTATTAACACCACTTACAAACATACATAACATCAGATATATTCCGTTAAAACGTAAAATAAAATCCATCCTCGATAATGACTAAAAGTATAGCTGAAAGCGGTTACATAATAGATAATAATAATTACTCTACAAACATACATAACACCAGATATATTCCGTTAACGTAAAATAAAATCCATCCTCGATAAATACACTAAAAGAGAAGCTGAAAGCGGTTAAGTATAAAATAGATACACACTACTGCGCAAACATACATAACACTAGATATATTCCGTTAAACGTAAACAAAAATCCATCCTCGATAGTCGACTAAAAAGTATAGTCGAAAGCGGTCGGATGCAAACAAACATTTAGAAAATTTTTATATAATTTATGTCATCAAAAGTAAAAAGTCATAAGATCATATGCAAAAGTGCATAAAAAAACTTAAAGATAAAACTTTGTCTGTCTTTTTTAATGAAACCTGCACATAGATAGATAGATAGATAGATAGATAGATAGATAGATAGATAGATAGATAGATAGATAGATAGATCTGTCTGCGGATTTAAATCCATATATTCAACTCTCTCTTTCTCACCCAACCACACCACGTTCATATATATATATATCATCCGAAGACAGATCTGTTTCGCTGTATCACAGCTCATCAGTACGGTCAGACATCCGATGCTTTTTACCCGGGATTGAAACCCGACCGAATTGGCATCAGTCAGCGATTCTAAATCTAAGCTATGGACGTACGGTAGTAGAAGGCGGACTTTTAGCGTGTGATATACCATGTAAACATACACCAGTAGTTAGAGTGTTCTAATTCATTACTGAATGAACGATGCGCACACACACACACACACACACACACATATATATATATATATATATATATATATATATGGTGGGGTGAGAGAGAGAGAGAGAGATAGAGAGAGAGAGTTGAATATATGGATTAAAATCCGACCCGATGAATAGGCTAATTAAAGTACAGGTAAGAAAAAGTATCTTTAATGAAACATGTTTCACTTCTTCAGAGATTTTTTAGAGACGAATGATTTAAAAATCCAAAGAAACATTATGCTGATTGAGGTTTGATTTTGTTGGTCAGTCACGTGCCTCATGTAATAAAACAATAGATGATCATTTGTAAATGTAGTAAAAACTTATGCCTGTTTATATGTGTGTGCCACCTGTAATAAAAGCAATAAATGCTTATTTTTAATGTAAGTGTACGTATGCAAAAATAATGCACTTGTCAAGCGTAATTAACCTTTAGACAAATTAAGTGTGTTTATATGTGGGTAACGTTAGTATGTGTGTGAAATGTGGTCCCACAGAAGGTTACTGAGAATTTCATCTAGGGAGCTAGTAATCAACAAAGAAGTGTTAAAGAAAATGGTAACAAAAAGGAAACTTATAATCGAAGAGACAAATGAACACCCAATGTATAAGGAGGAATTTGAAGTGTTAACCCTCAAGAAGCATATCAAGGGCAAGAGAGACGGGGAAATAGCAGCGGGTATGACGAACGTGTGAATGGATGATTGAACGGGATGCGTAAGGCTTGTCAAAAAAAGAATGCTGCTAAGTGTTTTCGTGAGATAGAAAGCTGGGTAGAGCCATTACCCCCCACATTTGAAGAGAAGCGACACATGAAAGAAGTCAATGAATGTTTTCCTCTAATTCTTACTTGTGATATCCCTGGTCACATAAATAGTTACGAAAAGAATTTGAAAATGGAATGAGAAAAGTTGAATGCAAAATGTACACGAAAATGATCCTAATTAAAACATATGAAAGAAAAAAGAAACTTGGAGTTATAGAGAAAAACGAATTGGAAACTGAAAGAAATTAATTGATTTATTTTGTTACTTTTAACATAAATTTGATACAAAGTAGACCATCTTTATTGGTCCGTCGTCCTAACGACTGACTCTCGAGTGTTGTGCTCATGGCAATGACAAAACAATTGGAAAACAAAGGACATAAACGCATACATTTAAAAATCTATGAAAGAGAAGAAAAGAAGACATATTGGAAATCTGGTGGAATGAAGTGAAAAGAATGAGAAAGAGGGAGAGAGAGAGTGAAGGGGGATAGAGTGAAAAGAATGGGTGAGAAAATATAGATTAGAAAGAAAATATGAGAGGTAATAAAATGTCGTCAATGTAAGATCTGCGAGACAAAGAAAAAATTGAGACTAGATGAGAAAATTTCGAGAGAAATTTAATGAGTCTAGCTGATACTAGCAGTATAGCCCGGCGTTTCTCGGGTGTAATGAAAGCTTTAAAACCAATCCATGGTCCTGTAGCTCATAACTCTTTGGACATTGACACGAAAGATTAAAAAAACAATAGCTGTTTCCAGTCAAAGCGAAACAGTAGACTGAAAGAAAAATGAATGGATGTAAGTCAAATTTTGATTTCCTGTTATCGATATCAAATTTTATGTTGTAAGAATTACAACCTTGAAACTTCTGAATATCGTTTCTTATGTCTTTGTCTATGAGTGTATCAGATTTGATTAAAACCGAAACACTCTTTCTATAACCCGATCTTTTCGATTATCGATTTTCGATATTTATAGATGAACTGTAAATTTTCAAGAAAATCGGTTCAACCGTTTCGGAATCTATAGGTAACGGACACACACACACACAGAGACACACACACACACACACACAGACAAAGTTCCATTTATAAATAAGTTTAGATAGATATGTATATCCTGTCCTGTCGACATCTCTAGAGAAAAGAGTCACGCTGTTTTCTGTATTCAAGTAGCTTTTTTTTTTTACAAGATAGAATTGCTAACATCACATCTAACCAGTTAGGAATTCCGAGTTGCCCTTCTCCTACAATGGTTGCCAAGTTAGGCGATGTGATGGATCAATACCATTCCAAAATTATTTGAGAGAAATCAAGCACACCATCCTCGACTGGAATTTGATCTCGGCACGCCGACGGCATTTACTACGCCAGTAATCACTACGAAACACACACCTCCTGAGGTAAGAAAAAGAGTGAAAACAATGAAAAAAATCAATTAATAAAGAAAACTTTTTTACATAGTTCGGACTGTTGTTTTTATCTTTTTTGCCATGTTTACGACGTTTCAACTGTTTTTCTTTCCGGCTTTCTTCAGGTGCTAGGAATTCCGAACTGAACCCTTTATTTTAAATAAAGAGACCATAAAAGAAAGAAAAGGTAGACAATGAACTATGTATTTAGCATATTGCACTCATGAGACATTAAGTGTAAGTTAAAAACAATTTAAAGGATGTTTTATGTATTTCTTATAATAAAAATTGAATATCAGAAATCTCGGATCACTTGCTGAAAAAGCGGAAACGTCTGAAAATTTGATCTTTGTATAATTCTCTAGAAATATTATTTGGTGCTAAAGTTTGCCTCGTCATAATCAAAAGTAGACAGTTGCAAATTTGTCAAACCCATGAAGCACTATTAACGTGTTAGCGTCATACCAAAATTACAGTTCAGCAAAACATCAGTCAATACCAGAATCGAAGGACGAAGTTGATATTAGAAAATGCATAATCAGAGCAAACACTTATTTCATCTTCTCACAGTTCCTGAAAATTCACTATTTTCGTTAGCCCAGGAAATTTTGTCATCCTCACGTACTAAATGCTTTCGAAGACGTTAATATAAAACTTTGTCTCGGTCTTCATTAGTAACCTTTCACTTCGTTGTTGTAATCTGTAACATCTGTTCATTTGTGAGTTGCAGATAACGAAACTTATTGAGCAGAGATTCATAGAAAGATAATGTAAGTTCATATATCACATCTTCGAATCGACATTAAATTTATGCACCGATGCCAAGCTTAGCTTGAAGGTTACGAGGTTACATTCACTGATGTAATAAATTGCCGCCTAAAATGTGACCTTGTATGAGACAAGACCTATTGAATAACTATAATAGCTAGTGGGATGGTTAGCATGCTTACAGTTAGGTTAGTTTCATTGTGAAGATGAAGCTCACTAAGTGACGTCATCATGTTGCATGGAATGAGCTATTCTTTTACGATCAATATTATGACGGTACATTATGAAGTTGAGGTCGAAATACATCGTATATATCTCTCGCAGAAATACCTCCTACCTAGTCGTAAAACATTAGCGGCAATGGTGTTTTTATCTGGCTAATGTCTTACATCTGAGGACGTGCGTTGTGGTGTAGTGAATATTGGCTCGGAACGATAAATCAGGGAGCCGAGTTCGAATTCCAGTTGAATTCCTTGCATTCACTTACGCACAAATACCCTTGTGAAAGGTATTAATCTGTCTATTCCTTCCACTTATAGGTTAAATAACAGGACAGGTCGGGTTCTAAAGCCTTGATCTCCCAGTAATTACTACTTACTATAATGCATCTCTTCCACCTCTAGCCATGAGTCAAATCATAGGACGGATTGGGTTCTATAGCCTTGGCTGGCAACCAATTTACCGCAGAAAACAATGGCAACCTACTGCGGAATAATCCTCTGCCCAGTCAGCCATGTCTCTTTCGAGACATGATCGCCCAGGCGTGCATCACGTATGGCACTTAACTGACTGACTAAATGTCTTACCGTTGTGCGGGAGGCATTTCTGAAGTGTATGTGTTTCTTCTTTTTACTTCGATTTTCTTATTGACAAAGTTTACGATCAGCACACAACTTCCATGATCCATTAGTGAGTGCACTGCTTCAGCAGTGATTGTATCGAAGGCAATATAGTCTATCAGAGCCTATCAGTCTTCAGACTGGTTTTAAATTTTTTTGTCCTTCTCCAGTACCTCCAAGACTAGTTGCCCTGCCAAACCGTAGATTTTACATTATTTACCTTCTTCTATCATGCCTTGAAATTAGCACTCAAAATCTTGTATTTTATCCATGTTCAAACAACAACCTTTCGTGTCGTTACAATATGTGTTTTTTTGTTCTTTTTTTTTTAAGGGACAACATTGCATGACACTCGGTATGCATCAAATTCGCCACATTAACGAATGGCATAAACTGCTTTGTAATCTGGTTGGGAGCTATTAGGTATCTTTGAAAACATTTTTGGTTGAGGTAACAGTTCGCTTTGTAAAGTTCGATGAAATTTTCATGTCTGGAGATTCTCTTTTGCTTACAATTTTTTGCTTGTAGCACTCAAAACACGCCAAAACCTTACAATAATTCTACGAATTTATCTTGGCATTATAATCAACTTTAATAAAATCTATAATTTTACTGCCGAAAATATTACCCCCCCAATATATCTTGACTTCATTTTTTTGTCTTCTAAGCCATGTTTCCTGACCATTTTCATGAAGAGCCTAATCTTTAAACCAGCCATCAACTTGATCTAGTATAACTTTAAATTTATCATTAAAAATGCTGTTGATTAACTTTCTTCTAAATTTTCACATCCCTCAATAGTTCTATAGAAATTTAATACAGAATAATAACAATAAAGAAGTTGTTTCTCCATTCAGGTTATCTCTTTTATTTTTCTTCTAATACAGACTCTTTTTTCTTTTTTTCTTTTCTTTCCCACCAATCTTTATATATTTGAAATTAAGAATAAATATCATTAATTGATGAATATTATATATTTTTATTTACATTTTTCTATTCTTTTAAAGGTTCATCTCTCATTCTTTCTTCTTCTCGTTTAATTCGTTCTGCATTACAAGGCCACCCCATATATTCTTCCAAAAGTTTAGCATTTTCTTTAGTTGCTTTTAAACTTCTATAACTACTTTTCCAATTTCCATGTAAAATTTCTTAAAGTCTGTTTGAAATATCTTATTTTGTCGATAGAACCTACAACGCTTTTAATATCGCCTTGTTCTCGGTAACTTAAATTGCAGACTTGGTTTTAATAATGCCTTGCTTCTTAAAACTTCATTTAATAATTTCATTTTATATCTCTCTTTGATTTTCGTGCATTTTGTGTTAAAACATTAATGTTTCTTCAGATCTCATCTAGTATCGATAATTCATATCTGATTTTCTCTATTTCATGCGTTCCAAGCTATTTTTTTTTTGTCTTCAGTGATTTGACCTCTGTTGTTTTCAAGAAATTATCTCCTAATGTCGTTTGACTTATCTTCACAGATATAATCTGAATAACTGCAGTTGTCTGTGTCACATGGAGATTCTTCAGCTTTATTTTCTGAGAGATTATTCTTTCGTATACCGTTATTTTAGTTTTTTACCTCATTGTCTATTATTTCCTTCATTTCTACTCTCACGTCATTATTGTTTTAGTGATGGGATATTTTATTCTATCTTTTATTTAGTTTTCTTTATGTATTTTTTGCATTTGAGAGTTTTTATTCCGAACGATGTCCCTGTGAGCATTGGCAAGCATTTTAGGGGCTGAGATAGGGTCTTATTCCAGATCCTGCCAAAGTTCTCCATATTTGCTATGTCTGATCCGTGATGCTCTTTTGTGAATTTCTGAATTAATAAAAAAAGATGTCATCACTTGTTGATACTCTTCGCGAGTTAATTTTGTTCATTTTCTTTTTATTAATTGATTTGATATTAAGTCACTTACTCAAAGGTTGCGAATAAGTCCCAGTCTGGTGATCAGGTGTATCATTGTTGTTGGAATTGTTTGTTCCAATGACAGATTTTAAGCCCGATATTGGTTATTATCATTATTATTATTATGTCATATTTCTGCTATGGTCGCAATACCAACCAAGTCTTCCAGAAGACCTAAGGTAGGTTGTGGTGTGTTGTTATGGCTCCATTTCATGTTTTTTCTATCTCCCCTATCATCCTTAGCGTTACATAGACAAAGTTTTCCTTAGTGTGTGGACTGTACTTAATAAGATAATTTTTGTATATCTCTTAAGCTGGAGTTTCCAGGGATTCTTTCAATGTGTTGTTTTGTTCCATTTTTTATCATTCCAAGTGCACCTACTATCACTGGCACGATTCTTGTTTTCAATTTCCACACTTTTTCTATTTCAATTTTCAGGTCTTTATATTTTGACAGTTTTTCGAATTCCTTGGTTGCTATGTTACAATCCGCTGGACAAGCCATATCAATTAATAGGCAAGTTTTTTCTTTATAGTTTTTAACAATAATGCCCGGTCTGTTTGCTTCAATTTTTCTGTTTGTGTCGATGGTGTAAACCCATAGAATGGTGACATCCTCTATTTCTGTAACTGGTACTAGGTGATGTTCATACCAGTGTTCGTTTACATTTTTTCCAAAGTGTTTGCACACTATCCAATGTAAATATCGCCACACTCTATCGTGGCGATTTTTATATTCATTTGGGGCAAGTACAGAACATCCTGAGATTAGATAGTGTATTGTTTCTTGGTATTTATCACAGAACCTGGGTCCACATTATTATGTATAATATTTGCCTGAAAGTTCCTAGTGTCAAGACTTTGGTCTTGCGCTGCAAAAAATAAAGCCTTCAGTCTCAGACTTTAATCCAGATGCACGTAACCATCGATGAGTATTAACTTTATCAACATTGGATTTATTAGCACGTTCTGGATATTGGCGATGCATAGGTTTGTCTTGCCAGCGTTGTTTCATCTGTTCAAGAGCTTTATCATTGGCTTTCATTTTCGTAGTTTTTGCCGCAATAGTCGATTCTAGGCTTCTGTTTTGCTTTTCTGCAGAATCTACTAAATGTAAATCTTGTTTGTATTTATCATTATTTTTTTTTATTATCAATACTATCCAGTTTACCTTTCCTTTAGATGTTATATGTTATACAACTGTTGTATTTATGACAATTGTAAGACGTTATTATAAACTGACGCCATTTGTAGAATTCTGGAAGTGTAAAGAAATTTTTAAAATGTCTGAATCTACAGCCCAGAACACACAGGAGATTAGAAATGAAAAATATAACAACTCTTCAAGAATTAAAAATATTTTTAATTTTATTACTTCTGATACTAACTTTTGTAAAAAGAATAAAGACAATCTTATATAATGTTTAACACGGGTAACAATAAGTTGTTTATTACGGCTACCTATAAATTGTTTAATTCGGCTAACCATAAATTATTTAATACGAATGCCCATAAACTACTATGAGATATTTGAGCGTGATTTTACGGTAAAAAACACATTGATCTGAAAATTCTTGCAAAAATCAGATAATAGTCGGATTTTAATAATAAAACCTTTAGGACTTATTCACAAATGAAATTATTTCAGAAACATTTCATTTTTTTCTTAGTAAAAATATATTTTTAGATTGCTCACAACCTATTTAATTTTATCTAATTTATTAAATTTTGATAAATTTGTTTTTGTAGTGATTAATGTTTATATTAGTTATAATGACAAGTCCGTGGAAAATTTAAATCATCAGTTTTATTTTGACAAATAGAAAATCTGCTCTGAATTTGAACTACAAGAAAACTGAAATGATATGTAATTAGAAATTAATTCTTATTGCTTTTATGAATAAAATGTTTTACGGATGTTATTCTCTTAAGGAAGAAAAAATTTTCAATGCATAATGAATATTTACAAGAATTGCTTCACTTTTTAAAATCTTTAATTATAATAATTTATAAAGTTTAAAATCTTTTAAAATTTCGTAAAAGTTTGTAGTGGTTAGTTTATATTATTATTAAGTAAAATCTTTATTTAAATAAAAAATCTTACTCTAATCAGCGTACACCAAAATTTTAAAAAGAATTAAAATCTTTTTACGTGTGTGTGTGTGTGTGTGTGTGTGTGTGTGTGTGTGTGTGTGTGTGTGTGTGTGTCCTGTGTGTGTGAGTATGTCTGTGTGTGTGTGTGTGTGTGTGTGTGTGTGTGTGTGTATAAACGAGCCGATGTTTGCTAATACGGACGTTCATAAACCACATTATCAGAAAATAAGAGTGGTAACTACAGTAAATTTATAATTTATTAGTAATTATCTAAAAATTTTTAACAAGGGCCTTCTTATGTAAAAAAAAAAAGTAAGTAAATTACCTAAAATTCAATAAAACATTATCTTTTAGAATACTTTTCTAAATTTTTAAGACTACCAGGCAGTTAAATTATATAAAAAAAGCTGTGGTGTTGTATTCGTCAAATAATTTTTAGGGGCTTTTACTTAAAAATGCCAAATAATAAACTATCGATACCAACACCTACAAAAACGCACACTTCCGTGTAAAAATGTTTTTCTGCGATATGTTAAGCTAAAAATAGGTAATACTTCTTTTAATTCCGATTAGTTAAACTTTAGATCAGTTAATCTTTTTTTAAATATTTTTAATCAAGAAGACTTGTGTTGACAGATTTGTCAACATGGCCGATTGTAGTGATCTGAAAAATAATCATTCCAGTCAATTTCGGTTTGAAGTGCAGCAAAGTATTTTGCTAATTGGAAATAAAAGTGTGTAAATTTTCGACAAACTTTTGAATCTGGTTTTCATTAGAGAAATTTTTTCCCATCAAAATGTTTTGCAACAATCAAAAAGATAATAATCGATTTGCTCAAGGTGAACAACCTAACCAAGTTCCATGATATTATCTTGTGTTGTCTCTGCTTTTTGAGGTCTTACATTGTCATAGAGGTGAAACATATTTTCCTAATGACGAGAGTTGGACACAGGCCAGACACATAAATGCGCATTACGTATTTCACTAGATTTGAAGAAATCTTAATGAATCCAATCACCAACAGTCAAATTAGGCACTACATTGATGCACTACATAAACATTCTTCTATAAAGATCAACTTATATGGTAGGGTAGGGAGAATTATCATTCTATTGATTTCAGCATTTTTGCATTTAACCCATTTGAGATCATCTATGGATGTGCCTTGTGGTGTATTGGATATCACCTCGGAACGAGAAATCGGGGAGCCGAGTTCGAATTCCAGCCAAATTCATTGCATTCACTTACGCTCAAATACCCTTAGGAAAGGTATTAATCCGCCTCTTCCCTCCAGTTATGGGTCAAATAACAGGACAGATTGAGTTCTATAGCCTTGGTCGGCAACCAGTCTCCCGCAGAAAGCAATGGCAACCTACTGCGGGATAATCTTCTGCCCAGTCAGTCATGCCTCTTTCGTGACATGATCGCCCAAGCGTGTATCACGAATGGTACTTAACTGACTGACTGAGATCATCTATTATGCTTTATTTAAAGAATGGCTAGCTAAGCTGTTACATTCACCATTGCTACTCGTTTTTCAAAATGGAAATAACCTACGACTCAACATGCACCATAGTAGCTGACGGAATTACGTTTCCTTAGTGACGCCAGTCATACGCCACCATATAAAAATCAATGATGCTATTATAGGGTTTCATGGTAAGTAAGCCAACACCAATTACTGATAAACACAATTTTCTAACTCCCTATTGATGCCACCAATCTTTGGCTTAGATAAACTAAGTTTATCCAATATCTATGAAATTATATCTTGCCTTATATAAATATATCTCTATCGGCATTGCAACAATACACAAATATATTTCAGGTTTACTTTGTGTCAATCAACCTGTTTAAACTCGATGTAACTAACTTTACTATGACCTAATAGAATTATAGTCGGTAGGGAACATAAAAACAACAAGATTAAATTGTGTTATAGATGCCCAAGCTAAATAAAAAAGCCGACCCTTAAACTAATGTTGTTTAAGTTTAGAATTATTTTTTCAACACACATAACCTAGTGACTTCCTATAATATATATTTGAGAAAAATACATATTCGTTGTTATTCATTGCTAATTTGTTCATTTTTACCTACCTACTAAGCGGATGTGCGTTGTGGTGCAGTGAATATCGACTCAGAACGAAAAGTCGATGAGACGAGTTCGAATTCCAGTTAAATTCAGTGCATTCACTTACGCACAAATATCCTTGGGAAAGGTATTAATCCGTATCTTCTCTCCAGTTATGAGTTAAATAACAGGACAGATTGTGTTTTATAGCCTTGGTCGGCAACCAGTCTACAACAGAACGTAATGGGAAAATGTTCTCTCAGGCATGTCTCTTTCGAGATATGATCACCTAAGTGTGAATCACGTGTGGCACTTAACTGACTAGCCTGTAATATGATTCACAATTACTATATTGCTATAGAAAATATTGACTATACAAACACAATGTGCTTTGCTTTCTCTTAATGGTCTGTACTTACTAATGATTTTATATAAACGGAATTCCGCTAATAGCCACAAAGTTTCGTTAAGTTCTTGGGTTGCATTATTTTTTCGCTTTTATTCTTTATTTGTTAACAATTAAAAATCATATCTAAATTAAACACAAACACACACACACACACTCATATATATATATATATATATATATATATATATATATATTCCGACGAAACAAAACCAACTTCGTAGAAAGTCCTGCATTCCAACTAATAAACCCGGCAAAACGCGATATAGGAAAAATCAGCAAAAAAATATTAAAATCTATCAACACCAACTTAAGGAATAAATTAGACCTTAACCAATGGAAGAATACCAAAGCTGTCATAGAGTGGTTTACAACAATAAAAAACAAGGACAAAGCCACTTTCATCCAATTCGACATCGTGGACTTCTACCTATCCATCACAGAAAACATATTAAATGAAGCTATAAAACTGGCACGACAACATATAAAAATTACAGACGAAGACATTGAAATAATCATGCACTGCCGCAAATCCCTACTATTCTAATATAATGAACCATGAACAAAAAAAACAAAATCACGACTTATTCGATGTAACAATGGGTAGCTACGATGGAGCAGAGACATGCGAATTAGTAGGCATACTCATTCTTTCACACCTAGCCAGAACCCTGGAGAAAAAGGACACGAGACTATACAGAGATGACGGACTTATCCTGATAAGAGAACCCAATGATCCCAAATTAGATAGATTTAGGAAAAACTAGTAAACGCTCTAAAATCCATTGGATTCAAAATAGAAATAAAAGCAGGTATAAAAACAGTAAACTTCTTAGATGTCACCCTTAACTTGGACAAAAATACATATGAACCATACAGAAAAGATAATGACGATCCAACTTACGTACACACATCCTCCAACCACCCACCTTCAATCATCAAACAAATACCCATATCAATCAACCGCAGACTATCTGAAAATTCATCTAACATACAGATTTTCAATAACAAAAGAACACCATACGACGAAGCACTAAAGAAATGTGGATACAAACAACAACTACAATATACACCTCCGCAACGAAAAAGCAAAAACAGAAAAAGAAATATCATCTGGTTTAATCCACCATACAACAAAGCCGTCAAAACAAACATAGGTAAGATATTCCTGAATTTAATAGAAAAACACTTCCCGGTGACAAACCGTTTAGCAAAAATATTCAACAAAAACAACGTCAAAATTAGTTACAGCTGCACAAAAAATATTATACAAATAATAAAAAGCCACAACAAAAAATTAACAAACTACAATAATGCAATCGAAGAAGCTCAATGCAACTGCAGAAACGGAACTACATGCCCACTCCAGAGAAATTGCCAGCAAACAAATATAGTATATAAAGCCAAGGTAAGTGCCAACAACAACACAATGTACTACATCGGTGCCACTGACGGACCATTTAAGAAAAGAAATAACAACCACAATCTTTCATTTTCCAACAGAAAATAGTTGAACAGCACTACAGTATCAACATACGTATGGCGTCTAAAAGACAGAAATATTCCACCAACAATAAGCTGGGAAATACTGAAAAATGCACCTGCTTACAACAACATTACAAAAAGATGCCTACTTTGCCTACATGAGAAAGTAGTAATTATATCTCATACCCCACAAAAGAACTTACTAAACAAGAGATCAGAACTAATTTCCAAATGCAGACATGAAAATAAATACCTATTATCACAATTTATACCAAACGGATAAAAAAAAAATCACACATCTCTGCCATAGTAAAATTAATAATTAATAAACACTAACAAGCATTATAAATTAGAATTTCTACCATTTAAATATACGCAACCACAAAAAATAATAAAACAAGCCAATAACCGACTTTAAAACAAAAAATAACAATACAGCCTTAAATAAAATAATAGCAATTCTTACCTACCATAGTTTCACACAGAACCCATCAAAAGTACATATGTACGTACGAGAAATCGACAACTATTCGCGCGTTGACGTTGACATCGCTACACCATTCGAATACAACAACCGAATGAGTATGTATGTGTGCAACGGCACACATATACATATATATACCGAACCCCGCACGATTCGCATGTGTATGTTTACATACGCGTGTTGATGGGTGTACAGATGTATATATATACATGTCTGCGTCTGTCGTGAAGACAGATTTCCCCCACTTCCACAAAAATACACGAATATAACCAATTTTTTAAAAAATTAATCAGTTTGTCTGACGATCGCAAAAGCGTGAAACCCAGGGTTACAAATTCACACCTATCTATATGAATATGTCTACTCTATCACTGATATTGAGCGCTTTTAAATAAGTACCACGCATATATAATATGTAAACAATATAATATATATAACAAATTGCTTATATATATATATATATATATATATATATATATATATATATATAGTCATCCGCAGGCTGCCCTGTTTCGCTGTATCACAGACTATCAGTACGATTGCTACTAGCCAGGATTGAAACCCGACCGAAATGACATCAATCGGCGATTCTACCTCAGAGCTATAGGCGGAGTTCAGCGTGTTATATACACAATGTAAACACACGCCAGTAGCTGAGAGTGTTCAAAATATATTATATGTAAACTGAAACCAGTAGTGCGACTGAAAAATTACTATTTATAGTAAATTCGAAAGATTAAAAGTGACAATCAGCCTGGCTACCTTTTTATGGCAATGTAAAAATCCATGAAAAAGATCTTCCCTTATGGCATATCATTTTTCACAAATACCCACACCAGTAGATAAAGTTTCCAAAACACTTAACAAAATTAATTACTTCCTACCTCCCAAGTAAATATGGTATTAACTCCACAAATGAATTTATACAAATTCTCCATTCTGTAAAACTAAACAATAAATAATCGTATCTTTGGATGTACTAATGTCCCCGTCCATGATTAACATCATTCAATCCCACCAATCAATATTAAACCCACTATTTTAAAAAATTATTATTTGCATACAACATTCAAGTACATTTTCATGACCGCCAGGGTAATATTTATATTTAAACAGATGGTATTGCGATGGGATCTCCTTTCCGTTCCGAGTCGATATCCACTGCCCACAACGTACATCCAATTAAACCAATTAATAATAATAAACAAATTAGGCTTATCTTATATTATAGAAAATTTAAAACAATTGACCTCATAGTCTCTAATAACCCTACAACCACACAACTAAATCCTCTACAAAAAAACAATGTAGTGCGTCAATTTACATGCCCATTCGGAGATTGTATCTCTGATACTAATCATAAACACATTACATATATTAAACTTACGTTTCTGATCTTAGTTCTGTTAAACAACATTTCTTAAAAAACATAGCCATGTATGTAATATTAGACAGGTTTTAGTCCATAACAATAAGGATCACACATATATACAGTAAAAAGAACCTTCAGATATTGGAGGTCATCTACATTAAATCAAAGCAACACACACTCAATAAAAACACACTTCAATTTGGTCACACATTACTATTTATATTTAGATCTATAGTTCTGTTGTTAAAATTTCAGTCTCTCGCGTGATGTGATGTCATAGTACCGCATTAGTAATTTACGACGTGCGTCTGCTATTCGGTGACTATTATTGTCGCATAGCAATGTTTTGTGTCAACACAAGAGAATATCATCTTTGATGGTGGATGTCTTTATGTTAACGTCCCTGCAACCACACTGAAGATGGCGCATTGAGCCGAAAGCTTAGAATCAGCGTAACAAAAAATAAACAAATGTTTTGTCTTTATTTTCACCAGAAATTAAAGCCAAAATACGTTGCTTACAACGGCTCGTGATTAAACATAATAGACATTCATTGTTATATTAAACATTATATATATATATAAATAAATATAATTTTAAGGTGTGCTATATTTATAGGATAAAGTGCTCAATATCAGAGATAGATCGTATGTAAGCGCAATTATCAGACTATATATATATATATATATATATATATATATATATATATATATATATATATATATTGTACAATTTGTTTGACATTGAAAGTACAATGTCTCATCTGGTAGTGAAAAATGATGGTAACTATCATTGTTATATATATATATATATATATATATATATATATACGCGTACTGCCAATATATATATATATATATATATATATATTTTGGCAATATATATATATATACGCGTACTGCCAAAATATATATATATATACGCGTACTGCCAAAAGCAAAGACAGTAACACACAGACGAAATTCTACACAACATAGGAATTATATATATATATATATATATATGTGTGTGTGAAATACATATTTTTTTTTTCTAAATTATATTACTCTGTTAAATTAAATAAATAAATTTTACAATGATTTCTTTTGAGTTCGTCTCCATCGGAATTTACCTGACTTATATGCCAAGTATTCTACGTTATATATATATATATATATATATATATAATAACTAAATAGACTCTGTAAGTATGTAGGCCGTAAATTTATATTAAAATAAACCTTCAAAAAAACCACTAACAAACAGAACCTAATTCCGTTACAATCAGGTGCACTAAGGCGTCGGATAAATGGGGAGAAAAAAAAGAAACCCGCGGAACAAGAACAAAACATTCAATACTCCGCAGCAAAGAAAAAAAACCCAAACGGAACCAACCACAAGAAAAAGTGCTCGATACAAAGTACAAAAGAAAATATACAAAAGTAGAGCAAAGACACACAAAAATCTAAAGTGAGCCAAAACCTACCGCGGTTTCACACTACGGATCGTCAGGGCAAAGGCTGAAGCACTAAAGACAAAACCAAATAAATAGACATACACCAAGATAGGGGGGAACTATACCAACACAAAAAGGGGGGTTAGAACAAAAAAAGCAAAACACACTAAATTAGGAAAACTTTTTATTAAACACATAGCTAAAAAAAAAAAAAAAATTTAACACTACGCTCTCACACTAAGCAATGAATTTATATTTATGAAACTTACATTTGTTTAAAATTTCAGTCTTAGCATTAAGCAGATTATGGGCGGGTTCGAATAAGGCTATCGCTAGTTTTTCCTCGCCACATAAATTACAGAATTTACTGCCTTTATTGTAATCAGTACATTTTTTTATTATTTCCCATTTCAAAATGGGGTCTTTTTTAATTTTAGATCTCATGTCCCAAATATAATTCGATAAGGTAGTGCTATGTCTATATTTTTCACTTTTAAATGAGGTTTTGTGATTATAAAATCTAACTTTAAACGAATCGTGCGTAGCACCTATATACGTTTTAGGATATCCATCTCGCTCATTTTTATAGACTTTAACACTATATACTACGTTAGATTGGTTGCAATTGCCTTTAATAGGACATTCAGTTTTTACTTTACAATTACATTTATTATTAGTGTTTTTATTCGTAGCACTAGTTTTCAGTTTTCTTTTGTTACTGTTATTAATAATTTTGCCAATATTTGGAAGGCAAGAATAACTAAGTTTAATGGTATTTCTGTTGAATATCTTTTTAAGGGGACTATCGTAACTAAAATGTCTATCTATAAGATTGAAGAACATCTTACCAATTTTAGATTTAACCTCTTTGTTAAAGGGGGGGGTTAAACCATATTATGTTTCTGTATCTAGTATTATTATTGTTTTTATCGGTATTCTGGTTTTAAAATTTGAGGGTTTGAGAGTATCCACTTTTTATAAGCGCTGATTGGTAAATTTTCTTATACTTATCAAAAATTTCAACATTAGATGAATTAGTGGATAGTCTATACGCTATACCATTAGGAATACTATTAAGTATATGGGCGGGATGGTTAGAACCCTTGTTTACATATTTAGGGATATAATTATTTTTAATATATGGTGTAATATATCCTGTATTTAAATTAAGCGTAATATCCAAATAGTTAACAATCTTGATATTATGCTCGATTTCAATAGCGAAACTGTAAGTTTTAAAAAATCGTTGTAAATCTTTTCTAATTTTATCACCTATTTTCGGTGTACAATAATCTACCATAATTAAGCCATCATCACGGTACAACCCATGATTATGGAAGTCTATAATAGTATTTAGTTTATGAAGTAGTAAGCAACCGATCAGCTCCGCTACGTCCGCACCATCATATGCCTCCATAGGATTGTCAAATCCTTGGGCATCAGTTTTTTTATCCATATTTCATCATTATAATATAGGAGAATTTTACGGCAATGCCAAATTATCTCTAATTCAGCTTCAGTAATGTCGTTATATTCCTTAGCTAATGTTAAAGCCTCAGTAAACAATTTAGTAGTTATAGATGGGTAGAAGTCTTTTATATCATATTTAATAAAGGCAGATTTTTTATAAATTTTTAAACTTTTAAACCACTTAATACAATCGCCTGTGGACTTCCACTGGTTAATGTTTAGAAACATTCTTAAATTATTACAGATTTTTTGGATAATAACCTTACTGATCTTTCCTAGTTCGGTTTTAGTAGGGTTGAGTAGTCTGAACGCAGGGTGATTAGGGAATTAATCTTTATGATCTTTAATAGTTAAAAATGAATTTTTTAGGGTTAATTTTTCAACCCTATTGAGTAGTTTAAATTTAGCTACTAATGTAGTAGCCTCTTTATTTAAATTAGATACAATGTCAGGTGCTATTTTCTTATAATGTTTGGCTACAGAATTCTTTAATTCTCTATTATATTGCGATTTGGACATAGTATATATATTATTCGATTTGTCTCCTTTTATATAAATATTACTATTTTTACTACATAATTTTAATGTATTTCTTAGTTGTTGTTGGAAATTATTTTGCGCAATTTTCTATATTTAATTTTTCTAATCAATCCTATTAGGTCTTTTTCAAAATTTTCCAGTTCCTTACAAAAAGGTGGGTGTTTATATGTTTTAAATCCATAATCTTTAAAATTCTCGCTAGTGTCTATGCTGTGTAAGAAAAAGAAAGCTCTCCATCTTAACCTAGATATAAAAGCTTCATTTTTTTGGAGTAATTGTAATTCATAAATATGTTTTTTAGGTACGGGTATATCCTTAAGTGAACAATCTAATATTATTTGTTCCATTGTAGTACAGTTTAAAGTTTTCCTAATTTAGTGTGTTTTGCTTTTTTTGTTCTAACCCCACTTTTTGTGTTGGTATGGTTCCCCCCTATCTTGGTGTATGTCTATTTATTTGGTTTTGTCTTTAGTGCTTCAGCCTTTGCCCTGACGATCCGTAGTGTGAAACCGCGGTAGGTTTTGGCTCACTTTAGATTTTTGTATATATATATATATATATATATATATGTGTGTGTGTGTGTGTGTGTGTGTGTGTGTCTGTGTGTGTGTGTGTGTGTGTGTGTGAAGAAGGAATATACATACATACTAGCAAAAAACACACAGAATGCGCAAAAATGGAAATAGATATTAGTCGATAAAAAGGTCACAAAAAATCTACAAAAAGATAAAATTCATTCCTTCGTCCTTTTTCTAACTGATACCAATTATTTTGTTACTCTTTAACAGAAAGAATATTTCTCTAAACTTCTAAGAAAATCTGAATTACTGCTACACAAAAAACAAGACGATGATTAAACACCGAATTTATGAGGAGAATCAATTATTTTTAATAAGACGTAGATACAATCACTTTTTGCATGAATAGCAAAAATATGAAAATAAAATTCAATATATTTTTTTAAAAAGTAATGAAAACATTTGGTAACCAAAGATATTATGGGTTTATCCTTTTTATTTTATATATATATCGGAGTTTCATGTGTTCAAGGTGCATATTATGAAGTGAATGTTTTTTGTTTTCCATTATTATTTTAGGTGTTAGCATTCCTTAAGTGAAACGCGCTATAAATTATAACTCGGGTGTGCGAATATTTGTAATTATAAAATGTATAATTTAGTTAGATTGATACCGAAACTCAAAAACTGTTGTATATGACAATGGATTCGACTGAGTGTACATATAATCCTGCCATAGAGAGAACAGAAAAGATCTTAAATCTCAGTTGTAGTTGCAGTTTACAGTGGAGAGTAATCATAGAGATCCGTTACCGTTATCGAAGAGTTCCGACAGATAACGAAGTTAACCAGAGACCAAACTAGCTCTGAACTCCACTCTGCTATAATAAGTTACCCGGACCTACTATTTCACTTCAAGATTTGTTTATATTTATATTTCTACTAATAGTATTCCTGAATTGACTAACCCGCGTTCCAGTTTGTATATTACGTTCAATATTATATTCAATATAACCTACTTTCCTATCTCTATACCTGTTTTTGTTGTTCATTATTTTGGCGGTTCCTCCTCTGGAATCCACAACAAAATGTAATAGGATATTAAACTCGTGGGGAGAAAAAATATATATTTCAGGGTCCGATATAATTAATCCCATGTTGAAGTGGACGTCACTAGCTTATTTATATTGGAGGTGCAAAGCGTGTGAGTGGGTATTTCTTTCAAAGAATAACAACTCAAAATAATAGTTAAAAATTAAAAGTTAAAAAAATTAAAATTAAAAAAATAAGAATTAAGAAAATTAGGTTAAAAATATAGAGCCGTTCCTAAAACGTAGGATAATAATTAATAATATATGCTTTTCGCACTGAGGTCTGTTCTATTCAGACCTGATAAATATTTATATATTGATGTGTATATGTACGTATACACACACACCCGCACGCACACACACACACACACACACACACACACACACACACACACACACACACACATATATATATATATATATATATATAAGTAAACGGATCTTCAAGGAAGGTTGGCCCCAACCTTCCCTGATGCCAACCTTCCCTGAAGATCCGTTTATGTGAAACCCTGGTAGGTTTGTTGGCTCACTAGGTTAATTTACTTATTCTGCTCTGCTTACGTATTGAGAGCTTTTTTGTTATTGGTTACTCATTTCGGGGTTTTTTTTTTGGGGGGGGGGGGGGGCTACGTACTGGCTCGGTCAAAATCGCTTTAGCTGATGTTCATGTGCTCTTTCTTTTTTTACAACCATTTTTCTTCCGCGTATATACGCGGAGGGTTTTTCGAAACGAGTATAGTGATAAGTTTGCATTTATATATATATATATATATATATATATATATGTATATATATATATATACACTTATTTGCATCTATAAGTTGTTGTCTAGCCACACTGATGAGTTGTGATACATTGAAACAGACTTGCATGTGGATGACAGATATATATATATATATATATATATATATGTGTGTGTGTGTGTATATATATATATATATATATATATATATATATAAAACAACACGAAAAACATGAAAAAGAAGAAAACATTCCAGTACACGTGTCCACACACAAAAAAACAATCCAGAATTATTCTCAAAGATCAAAACACACATGGAATTACTCTTCAATAATGAAAAAATAAAGGAAATCTTAAAGGCAACTAAAATAATTTATAGCAAACGCCAACCCAAAAACTTAAAAGACATCCTAACCTCATAGAAATTTGAACAACAACACACAACACAGGGGGTCACAAAATGCAACAAAGATGTGGCGTATGCAACATAATAAAAGAAGAAAAAAACTTCAAGTTCGAAAACGCATCATTGAAAATAAAGTCGGATCTGAGCTGCGACTCAAAAAATGTAGTTTACGCTCTAAAATGCGACAAATGCGCAAAGATATACGTGGGACCAACACAATGCTGGAATAATAGAATATCCCTTCATAAAAGCAATATAAAAATATCATATAACAGGAAATTATATGTCTCCCAAAATTTGCATGAATGCAGTGGGGACAAATTCAAAGTAATACCTATTTACCAAAATACAGACTATGACACACTAATAATGCAGAAAGATTCATAAAAAATACAAGCTTTCGCGCAACAAAACGACATGAAAAACACACACACCGAAAAACACACAGACACACACATACATACATACATACACACACCAAATTCAAATGGTAATCCCAAACAATAAAATAGAACCAGATGACCCATAAAAACATAAAGACGAAATTAAAAACGCTCTCACACACACACAAACACACATACACACACACACTCACACACGCACGCACACCAAATTCAAAATACCGTCAAAACAATAAAAACAACCAGCTGACCGACAGAAGACAATTACGAAGAGACTTGTAGATAAGGAAGGCACATAGAAAATAATTTTAACGTATGAATGAGGGTACCCCAAACCAAAATCATTTCAAATTTGGGTAAGCACTTGATTCATAAATCTATTTATTTATTTATTTATTTATTTATTTATTTATGTATCTGTTTATCCATTTATACGCGTGCTGATGTGAGAAACAACAGACAATTCAAACCGCCAACATTTCATTTATTTTATCTTATTTTATTTTATTTATTTGATTTATTCTTTTTATTTTTTACTTACTTATTTATAAAGATTAACTTGGCCCATTAGAAACAAAAGGAACTCGATACGTAAAACCACAAGTTTATTCGCCTGAAGAGAGTCAACTTTAGACTCGAAATACGTGTAACGTCACAAATACCATGATGGATACTTAAAGTATCATAACATGTAAAATAACAACAACAATAAATATACATTTTAAACAAAACGTTCACGGCCTCACACTTTATATATATATATATATATATATATATATATATATATATATATTGTTGTTAAACAGTTCTCGGCCCGATACATGTCCTCCATTCCAACCAAATTTCCAATTTTTCAGTTCTGAAGAAGTTGTTTATTTCCCTGTGTTTCTTTTTCTCATGGAGATTTTAAAAACTTACATAATCGATTTTTATGCAGAAAATTCCTTCGTCTTCTTACGCACAGGATATTTTTAAACTGTTAAATCTTTCAGAATCTATTAAAAAAGCTGATTCAGAGATTAAGATATTTCTTTCACTACAATCGCTGCAAAAAATAAATTCAAGAATAACTGTCTTTAGATATCAATTTTTAGATTGTGGGGATCGCTGTCAGTAACTCCCTAAAATCCGAAAAATGTTTCAGCTTTAAACAACCCACATACGGTTGATAAACCGTGAAAAACAAAGCAATTGGTCAATACCTACTTATGCTTGAATTTCAGTCTGTTCATAATTATCTAGATACATATTTACTCAGAATGCACTCATATTCATCATTTTTATCATATCTATTTCCGTGGAGAATAGAAGGATGACAGCAACACCGATAAATTGAGTCAGGTTTTTACATACTATTTATAAGGTACTATTTATAAGGTACTATTTATCGACGTAATCAACCCAATTTCTTAACGTTTTCACAGGCAATTTTTAAGAGCCGTATGCTACACTCGTAAAATGTTCTTCAATCCAGAGCAAAGACATAATCATTGTAATGCTGAAGTATACAAAGACTGTCTTTCATTGTCCCAAATAGATGAAACTCAGACGGCACTAAATCCAGGCTATATGCGTTAGAGGTGGAAGGATAGACTAGCCAAATTATGCAATGTGATCCATGATCCTTAAACTAGTTTGCTGCTTGGTGTTATCAAACTGCAGATTGAAAGCTATCTTCTTCTCTGGCCAGAATCTGGAAATTCGAGCCTTCAGCTTAAACAGCATTACAATGGAAGTTAAAATTAATGGTTTGTCCAGCTTTCAAGGAATCCAGAAAAATCTCTTCTTTGCTTATCCCAAAAGATAACAATCATTACTTTATTTTCTTCATCTTGTATTTTCTGTGAAAGTCAACTCGGCGATGATACATTTGAGGAAACGGTCATCTTCAGTCACTTAGCCGTTCCACATGTTTTTCTAAACTGTTATTAACATAAAACAAGTTCCAAGAGCCACTCCATGTAGAAGGTTATTGAATAAATTTCTTGAAAGTAAATAGTGGTTTACTCGAGATTTGAAGAGGTTGAGATTTTAGTGATCGGAGAAACGTCATATCAGGAGGCGTTTCTACAAAGCATCGGTTCTTGGGAAGAAATTGTCAAAATGGAACTTCTTACCAATGGAAGACGAAGGGAATAAAGTCGATTCGATCTTTTATAGGTGACATGATTGCATTCGGTGGTCTTTCACTTCTAAATAAACTTCGGTGGAAGAACACCTGATACAAACTTTGCGATATTGCAACATTGCCAGCATTCGTTGAGACACATTGAATCCGACGACTTTAGACTTTGACAATGGTCGTAATCCACCGTTTCGCATCGATAAGCTGATCGAAGCACATTCATTTCCTGGCCTGACAGACGAAATGTGGATCTTTACACGCATCGTAATCACTACTGCGGAGGTGTTTTATCCACTGGTTATCTATGCTTACATCCAATGTTTAAACTCCGTAAAAAATTGCAAACATCGACAAAAGTCGGTGAATGCAATGTTTCCCGCGTGGATGAGCTCAACTTTTTTGTTAGATGTACTTATATATCAAACACAATAATGCTACCTGTAACAAGACAAAACATATGGTTTACTGGTGGTAGATTTAACCTCTACTGCCATAACATCAACATGCATAGCTAGCATCGTATCGCAACATAACAAAATATGAACAGTTACGAAACGACATTCGCATATCAATAGGTTTATATAGTATTTCATAATAAAAACAAAACATTTTTCTATGGTACCTCGACTTCAGAACTTTAAGCACAATACTAGATTGGCGTTGTGGTGCTGTGGATATCGACACGGAACGAGAAATTGAGGAGCCGAGTTCGAATTCCAGTTGAATTCTTTGCATTCACTTACGCACAAATACCCTTGGGAAAGGTATTAATCCGTCTCTTCCCTCCTGTTATGGGTTAAATAATAGGACAGTTTGGGTTCTATAGCTTTGGCTGGCAACATGTCTACCGCAGAAAGCAATGGCAACCTACTGCGGGATAATCTTCTGCCCTGTCAGTCATGTCTCTTTCGAGACATGATCGTTGATTGGCATGTAAATCTCTTCATTTTACAGCTGAAATTGCAAGATGCAATCGAGCGTAATTTTTTCTCTCGAACTTTTTGCTTGTGGAATTTTTTCTGGTCTTTTGCTTCTCAGTCAACATTGATTTTCAAAAATTTAAATACAATGCCAAACATTATCTTTTATCTACTTAACTCTCTTCTTAATAAATTTATTTTTCTCATATTCTTTGACACTCAGTAATCCACTGCGTCTTTCCCACTCAGTAAAATTTTTTTTTTTTTTTTTTTGAGAAAAAAGATTAAATAAGTTATGCGCATTGTGGTGCAGTAGATATCGACTCGTAACGACGAATCGGAGAGCCGAGTTCGAATTCCAGTTGAATTCCTTGCATTCACTTACACACAAATACCCTTGGGAAAGGTATTAATTCGACTCTTCCCTCCACTTATAGGTTAAATAACAGGACAGATTGGATTCTATAGCTTTGGCTGGAAACCAGTCTACCACAGAAAGCAATGACAGCCTACTGAGAGATAATCTTCTGCCTAGTTAGTCTCTTTCGAGACATGATCGCCCAAAGCGTCTATCACGTATGTCACTTAACTGACTGAATTAAGATTAAATAAGCATATCTCAACCTACGGCAATTCATATTTATCTTTGCTCATTTATTTTAATTTTTCTATTTATTTATTAAATGATTGTATGCTTCTAAATAACTGCCGACCTGTAGCCGAAATTCTCAGTCAGTGTCGCCTGGCATATGCCCATTCTATTTTACTATACTCGATCGACATGTACGCGTCCAACGGCGCTGCCTTCATTATTCAACACATCGATCTGGCTGTCATTGCTACTGTTGGCCTTCTGTTGCTGTGATATTTGCATTTGAACGAAAACAATTCCAGTCAAAAGCGTCTTTGATTGGTCGAAGAATTCCCCACGCCTCACTCGTTTATCAATATTTTAATTACCTACCTTCATTGTTTTTCTTTTTCTTCTCGTCTTTTTCTTCTTTTTCTTCTTGATATCAGTTTTCTCATTCATCAAAATTG
Organism: Ascarosepion bandense; assembly: GCA_037127315.1. NCBI lineage: Eukaryota > Metazoa > Mollusca > Cephalopoda > Sepiida > Sepiidae > Ascarosepion > Ascarosepion bandense. Next base: position 2,192,591 of record JBBBDQ010000531.1, on the reverse strand, counting down.
AATTGTCCAATAAAATGTGTAGAAAATGAAGGAGGAATCTAAAGAGAAAGAAGCAAAATTAAGAAACATTTTTTTAAAAAGTCGACGTTCAAAAAATAGTCCTCAAAACAGCAGAAAAGAAATACTAAAAAAGAAATTATTGCGTAAAATGAAACTCAAGACGAAAGGGGACGTCAAAAAGCAAAAAAATGTTCACTCTATCAAATGTCATAAATAAGATCCACATATTTTTGCTGGTTTGCCTTTTTTGGCTTCAAAAAATATAATTATTCTATTTATTTCTCTATTTTATGATGTTTTACATAATGTTTATTTTAAGCAAACCTTTTTTCAATTTCAATTTCCAAGATAACATTGACGTTTACTCTATCAAATGTAAATAAGATCTACATATTTTTGCCGATTTACCTTCTTTGGCTTTTAAAAATATAATTAATTATTCTATGTATTTCTCTATTTTATGATGTTTTACATAATGTTTAATTTAAGCAATTTTTTTTTTCAATTTCAATTTCCAAGATAACATTGACGTTTACTCTATCAAATGTCGTAAATAAGATCCACATATTTTTGCTGATTTGCCTTTTTTGGCTTTAAAAAATATAATTAATTCTTTTTTTTCTATTAATTTTCAGCCTGATGTTTTATATAACGTTTGTTTTAAGCAGAATTTTTTTGAATTTTAAATTCTGAGATAGCATTAATGTTCACTTTATCCAGTGTCATAAATGGGTTTTACATAACTTTGCTGATTTTACTTTTTTGCTTTAGAAAATGTAATTAATTCTTCTATTTATTTTTATTTTTATTTTTAGCCCGAATTTTTGCATATTGTTCGTTTTAAGCAAACATTTTTTCAATTTTAAATTCCGAGATAGCATTAATGTTCACTCTTTCAAATGTCATAAAAGACGTCTTCATATTTTTGCTGATTTTCCCTTTTTTACTTTAGAAAGTGTAATTAATTCTTGTATTTATTTTTCTATTTATTTTTAGCTTGATGTTTTACATAATGTTTGTCTTAAGCAAATTTTTCTCAATTTTAAATTCCATGTCAGCATTAATATAATGTGATTAAAATTAGCGGAGTAATTAATAAAAGTAAAACAAAACGCCACCATCACAGGATGAAAGTCAGAAAAAACAAGAACGAGACATCTGTTCAATTTCAGCCATTTACATTAATTGCTTTTGCTTTTAATAATCTCTTAGCAAGATAACCACGTTTTTTCCGGGAATAGTTAGAATTTTTTAACATCTCTCGCGTTAGTTGTTTTATGTGGCAATAAAACCTTTTTATTTAAAACTGCAACTCACAATGACAATAAGACGGTTTCGGTCCTCAATAAATTTCTTATTTTTTAATATTTTTCTTTCTCAAGCAATGAAACTAAAAATTAATTTACACACTGGAACAAACCTACCTACATCTCACTGGTCGTATAGTAACAGTTTTGTTGCTAAAGTATAAAATAAAAAATAACTTCTAAGTCTAGAATTTCCTTTTTTCTTATACTTACCAATCCACTACCTAGGGTAAAAAAACTCACAACTTGATTAGTATTTTACAAGAAGTGCTAGTAAGTTTTAGGGTTAGGGTTAGGGTTAGGGAAGTACTAATGTGTTTTATTATAAGTTCTTATTGTTAAATTGGATCAAGTAAATAGCCGTAAATATCTATCTTAGAAACCAACTTTGAAAGTAATTATTCACACTACTTCCATTGTTTTGACTGCTGTTCTCATCTTTATTGTCATATTCACGATGTTTCGGCTATTCTACGCTCCGGCCTTCTTCATATACTGTTTACAAACCTTTGTTTAGTCCACAATAATATATTGTTTTAATTCCACGTGTCACGCCTTTGAATATCTTAGTTTCAGTTAAGAAATCCCACGTAGAACTAGAACAGTCTACCCTTCGTCGACTAAATAAAGGGTTCAATTCGAAATTTCAATGTATATAACCTAAAGAAGGCAGAATCGTAGAACTGCCGAAACATCGTGAATATAGCAATAAAGATGCGGACAACGGTCCGAACAATGTAAATAGTGACAGTACCTCATCTCTGAAATATAAGCAGATGTTGAAAGTAATCGTTTAAATCTAACAAATCTATATGAATTTCGTTGTCGTGTTCTGTGAATTAGAAGAGCTAAGTTTGTCGGACGATAATAGATTTTATTTTACTCGGATAGAAAATATCAAATAATAGATAAGATAACAGGTCTTCCAACCACTGGAGAACTAAGGAGAATCCTAAAAAGACGTTCGGACAAATCTATTCATATTGATCGTTACGTCCCGACATAAAAAAAACGAGTCAAATATTTCGTAAAATCGGTTGACTTCTTATATTGACTAAATCTTCAAATCCGAATTTCTGTTTCCAAAAGTTAACAAAAAATTTCAACAAATTATATTTTCTGAAGGATTGACCTTTCTGCGATTTTTTGATTTTAGCTCATCAATTATCAAAAACGTTATTTACTATATGAATGCATCAGTATTCTCTAACGAAAAAATTACGACATTAGAGCAGTTTCATTTGTTATCAATGGTCAGTAGAGTTTATCGGACATCATAGTAGACTCCACGGAAAATGACAAATGACCGAAACGTCTTCAAGCCGATTTTCGTGAAATTTTTATTAGTATAAAATATTTCTGTATTTGTCTATATTTCTGAGATGAGGTAGTATTTACAGTGTTTACATTATTCGGACTATTGTCCTCATCTTTGTTGCCATTTGTACGAGGTTTAATAATATATCATTCTATTTGTCTATATTTCTGAGATGAGATATTATTTACAGTGTTTACATTATTCGGACTATTGTCCTCATCTTTGTTGCCATTTGTACGACGTTTCGGCCGTTGTATTTCCCGGCCTTTTTCAGGTGGTAGGAATTTCGGTCCGATAACGGCCGAAACGTTGTACAATGGCAACAAAGGTGAGAACAATAATTTGAATAATGTAAATAGTCAAAATATTTCTAGTTTTTTCAAGAAGTCATTTTTAATTGAATGAAAAGAATTTCCACCGTTGTTTCGTCTTGATTTCTTTGATTCACACATCTTGCTACATTTGCTGCTCATCTTTACTCAAAAATATTTTTGTCTATTCGATATTTCGAGGCAACAACCGGATAGATGTGACTCCTGCGAGTGTCATTTAGTAAACATTTTTTAGTGATTTAAATGTGTTTTCCAGTTTTAATTCTATAAGAGCCTCTTCTTGTGAATTGGCCTAGTTACTTGTTTGTCTACTAAGGCCAATACTTCATGAATTGCAATTTGGTCAACAGAAATTTTCGGAATTTACTAATTTTGACGTGTTTAAAATTTTCATATAAAAATCAGTACACTAAAATTTGTAATGAAAAGACCTAAAGAAATTTAATGAAATATAATCAATGTTAATCGATTTCACTAACACAAAATTCAATTAGCTTACAATGTTTAAGAGACTGGCCTATTAAAAGAGTGGGACATGTTTTTTTTCTACCTGAGATCTCATTATTATGCAAAATTACACAAGAGAACACAAATATTGCTTTGACGCGAGTTCCGAGTTGATCTGTTATAAGAGAATGTCGTGTGTCGAAGGAAATTGTCATAACTGTCATGACAAATGTCGACGTTCGATTACCTGTAAATTCGAATAGAATATTTTCACTGTAAATATCTAATCTTTCTCAAAAGATATAAAACTTTATAGTTTTTCATTCAAACTTTTAAGAATAAAGTAAAAACCAGTTAATTATATTTAAGTGTTATTGGAGAAGATTTTCAACGGGGCTTTGCTAAATATTTAAATGTCCACTGTAATGTACAAGATCTTTCTTTAGAAGTATCTCGTCATTTCACGCAATGTACAGGGTTTTATAATAAGTGGCGGGGAGGTTACTAACGCATCATCCGTCTGTATGAATTCTTATAGACCATATATGACCTCCTGAAAATTAGGACCCTTTCCAAAATTATAATAACAGTTGAAAGAAGAGAAGTTTTGTATCGTAAGCAAGATTAAAATGAATGCAACAAGGCAGTAGCGATCCTGAAAGTACACTTTAGAGGCTGTTTTGCAAATTACAATTGACGATGGAATAATAATAACCTCAGAAGTTATTTTATGGTTATTCTGAAGGAAACTAGTATTTATTTATGCAAGATAATTTTCGCTAATGGTGAGTTCTTTCTGGATACACCTCGGAAATAGTCGAGTATTCTGATACCAAAACATTAAATATATAGACGAGAAATAATTAATTAAGGGAAGATAAAATTGCAGAAGTTTTTACATTAAATAAAAGCAAAAAACGTAGCTTTGAATTTTCAGTTATATGTGATTTGAAAATCTGTGAATATAAATTGTGAATTTTATTTTCCATTAACAATTAAATCAGTACAGATAAAGTTCGGAATAGTAATTCTATGTAAATGTTGTTTCATAAGACAAGTGGTTAGCAATAATCCGTTGTTTAAAACAGTGACGAAAATGATAAGATATCGATCACATTTCTAAAATGAAATATTCAGGAAAAATAGATGAATTAAAATTTCTATCGCAATATAAGACAACATTTTCAGAGAGAATCGTACTTGAACTAATAACGGCGTTCGACTTCGAAATAAGCACATCTCAATCACCATTCTTATCGTAGTAATCATTGCAAACGATCAGTATCAATTTACCTAATTATTTACTGCTAATTTATTCACTTTTCTTTGAAAACTAGGTTCAATAATAATGTAGAATTTTTCTTCACGTGCTAATACACTAGCTTCTTGTACTTCATAGTAATGTTTCCCTCTTCATGAAAGTCGTTTGTTTAAAACACTCCTACAATTGGCTGCACGATAAACATAATTGCATGTCAGCTATGACTACAAAAATAGTTTTTAATTTCATGAATTTAGTTAAGCCAATGACATTGTTCCGTTGAAAGTTTTCATTCTCTACACCATAATCTTCTTGGGATCTATACACTTATTCACACTGAGTATGACGTTTAGGTGACAATTTGCTAGGCTAGAAAGCTGCATTTTCTGATGTACTGAAGACAGTCACAGGCCTCGGGTATCAGAAATTATTAAATATATAAACTGCCTAAAAAATTATTACATATATTAAATAATTTTCTTTTTAATATTTGTTGCTATTTTTTAAGTATTTGCTTTCCTACAGATATTAAACTTGACTTAGTCTTGCATTCTATTTGAGAACGATAAATAACACGTTGTCTGTGGTAAAATAGTGTTTGAGACAAATAAGATATGCAATTTTGGCAACATATCCTATACATTTTACATGGATTAGGAAACGACACACATGGCACAGGTGCAGAGATTAGTACGAAAGAGAATATACAATGTATTTAATGCTATTTCTGACCCGATTAAAGTAAAAAGTTATTGTATGAACGTAATTGAAGTGAGTAAGAATTGAAGATTATGATACGGTTGGATAATGGTTGCTTGTGAACTTGAAGATTCTAACATTGTATGGATTTAGGGAGGGATCATCGCTAGATTTTGTTCCATAAAGCAGCGCCTCTCTGAAAGTGCATCTTAGTGAAACTTCCTTCTTACCAGTAAAATAGGAAAGGAACTTAAATGACATGGCGGATCTTAGCTGTAAGTTTCTAAAGAAATTTAGCTCGTTTGAACATTTTCCATAGAAGTTGCGATAGTGTAACGCTAGACTTGCACCGTTTCGTCTATAGAAAACGGTTTTTGTAAGGTTAAAATAATGAATTACATGCAAGGCTGCGTAAAACATTTTGAACTTTGTCAAGGTTGGAAGAAATAGTTTGTCCACATTCAGCATATTAATTTTTTGTCTTATCTCACTTTTGTAAAGCCAGAGTAAATAGTGTCCTGATCGATCAGACACACACACACACACACACACACACACACACACACATATATATATATATATATATATATATATATATATATTCTAAGCATATACTGTTAAATATAGCAGGCAATGACTGTCTATTACGTTTAATCATGAGCCGTTCTAAACATCGTATTTTGGCTTTAAATTCAGATGAAAATAAAGATAATATTTGTCCAACATTTGGATATTTCTATTTATTATACTGGTTCTAAGCTTTCGTCTCACATAAGCCATCTTCAGAGAGTTTACAGGGATGTCAACATAAAGACATCCATCAGCAAAGATGATTTTATCATGTGTTGACATAAAACATTGCTAAGTAACGATAACAGTCACCGAATTGCAGCCGCTGTTCTATGACATCACACCGCGTGAGAGACCGAAATGTTAACACAACCATAAGTCTAAATGCAATGTAATGTGTTATGACCAGATTGAAATGTGATTTTATTAAGTGTGGGTTGTTTTGATTTAATGTAGATGGCCTCCAATATCTGAAGGTTCTTTTTTACATATTTACATATTAACATTTGCGACCAAATTTATGGGGTAAAATCTGAAATGGACGATCACTATTGATGGTTCACGAAGTATGGGGTGAAATCTGAAATTATTTAATCTGCGGGTAGGGGGACGGTCACTATTGATGCTTTCACTTAGAAATCGGTTTCGTTTAATAGATATTCGGATTTGTGCCTTTTGTCATCAAAGATGAATAAAAGTAAAAGGGAAGTAAAAAGAAAAAGAATGTTAAATTGAAACTTAAACATTTTGAAAATAATAGTAAAGAAAATAAATTAAGTTACAAATAAATAAAGAACGAATTTAAAACTGAAAGAAAACTGAACGAATGAATGAATTGTGAAGAATAAAACAGTAAAAGAAGAAAAAGGAAAAAGACAAATGATGAAAGAAAACTTGAAAAGAGAAAGAGAAAGAACTAGTTAATTCCTGACGAACGTCTCACTCGTCTCTCTTTTCAGAGTTCTGAACGGTAAAGTGTTCAATTCTCTTGTGACCCTCACCTCAGCTTGACTTTTTACAATATTCTATTCTGCTTCCAACGTGAATCCGGGTGTCAACTGCAGCAGAGCCAGATACAGAGTATCGTCATCTCCTACACATCCAGGTCCCTCGTCCCAATGAGCCACACATGAGCTTCAGTTACTATTCACAGGCCCAAGAATGACATTGACAAGTTTATTCACAGGAAGTCAAGATAATCCCATTTGCTCATTTCACTATCCAAATTGACAGGATCTAGTTGGTTATCGATTAGGTGCAGGTTGGGAATTTGGACTGATGGGAGATGACCGCCTATTCCCGAAAGTAATAGTAGAATAAATGCCTTTCATCTTACAAACTTTCCAAATCTATGTTTATTGCCATCCAATTGATTTATGCGAATCTTCTATTGCCGAATTTTGTACAAGTATATATTCACTCATTAAAATTATTAAACACGAACTGAAATGAACAAATTAAGTTGTTTATGTGATTGTCAAATCGGGGTGCCGAGTTCGAATTACAGTTAAATTCCTTGCATTCACTTAAGCACCCTTGGAAAAGGTATTAATCCGTCTCTTCCCTCCTGTTATGTTAAATAATAAGACAGATTGGGTTCTATAGCCTTAACTGGCAACCAGTCTGCCGCAGAAAGTAATGGCAACCCACTGCAGGGTAATTTTCTGCCTAGTCAGTCATGTCTCTTTCGAGACTTGATCACCCAAAGCGAGTATCACGTATGGCACCTAACTGACTGACTAAATATAAAAGTTGAAAACATGATCAAGGCTTCTACTGGGCATAAAATGCGAGATCCGTTTTATATTGTTCTGAATAAACTGATCCCCCACTAATTACTACTTAATAATATGATAGATCTCTTCCCCCTCTAGCTATGAGTCAAATAATAGGACAGGTTGGGTTCTAAAGCCTTGGCTGGCAACCAGTCTACCGTAGAAAGTAATGGCAATCTACTGCGGAATAATCTTCTGCCCAATTAGTCATGTCTCTTAACTGAGTGACACTCTGTGTGTTGCAATTATATATCAAATTATATAACTTTCTTTTTCTTCTATGTAACATATATCATCAGGAGGTTGACGATCATGGCTCTCTACAACTTATGTATTGTAGCTCTTAGTTGCGCACGTCTTTGTATCATCCCTGCTACTTCTACATAACCAAAATCTTCTCATACAGCTGGCCTATGCCTTTTCCTTATGACTCTTGTCTTCAGTATGCCAGTGAGTGTCAAATTCTCAAAGCTTTCTTTCCTCACTATGAGTCCAAGAAGTGCCAGAAACTTTCTGTTTTTATTTTTTTTAATATTTCTTTGTTGCTTACGCGCTTCCTTCATTCTCAGGATCCTTCTGTAGAACTACATTTCAGTTGGCTTCAGTTTTCTCTTCATCTGTGAAGAACTTATCAAGCATTCACTACAATATAGGAGGATTGATACTGTTTTCGCAATTCAGCACTCTTTTCTTTGTATCTAAGGATGTTTTCCTGTCTCCTATTACTTTGCTTACCTTTTGCAATACTCTGTTTTGTTTTGGTTTTTTTTTTTGTTTTTTTATATGTTTTTTTTTTTGCCGTTCGGGCGGGGGGGGGTATTTTTTCCATTGCACGTTTTGATTTCTGTGTTGAATTAACCATCTTCTGTTCCAAATAGTTGAACTGTAGCAACCGTTTTACGTGGGAATCTCCAATTGTAGTTCACATCTTTTTTTTTTTTTTTTTTTTTTTTTGCTAACAACAATTGTTAGTCTTTTTTTACAAATGATGGTTTGTGTTGTGGATTCTTATTAAGAAACCACACAAAATAATAAATAACAAAAGCAGAGATGGAGAAAGAAAATGTAAGTTATATTGAACAAAAATATACAAACTGGAACACGGGTTAATCAATTCAGGATTACTAGGCATCCTATTAGAAACAATATATACAGTCTTGTAGTGAAGAAGTATGTCCGGATAATGAGTCTATATCCTTACTGACCAACTGACTCCTTACTAACTCTCATCGACAACCCCTCAACCCCTCTCTTACAACTACTGCCGTTCTCTATATAGGCAGGATTATATGTACACATCAGGTCAGGTGAGTTCATTCTTATGTGTAAAAAGGGGTGATCCCCAACAGTTAGTCTTTTCTTCCCGATTTACTTTAAGTCCTTGTCTAGAAGGGCCTGAAGTTTTCTTTTCCGTTGTCAGGCATCATCCCATTATCATCTGCATATCTTATATTGTGCTTACCGTTAATAAATTCTAGTAGGGTCTCCAGCTCCCTTAGGATAGCCTCTTAAATAGAGATTAACTACATGAACTTGAAGTTTCTGACTAAATGATATATGAAAACGATAGACGATATCTACGTATCTATGGTTGAATAAAGAAAAAGAAGAAATATGAAATCTCAATCTAACATGTTTCACTTTTAACAAAGCTTATTCTGAGACCGAGATAAAAACAAGAAAAACAACAAAGATGTTGTGATTTGGGGTTAATTCCTATGGCTCGAATATGTGCCATATGCATGAAATCTCTATAATGCATAACGCATTCTGTCTTTAAAAACAATGGTCTTTAGTTACGAAATAATTAATCTTTTATTCCTTGCCAAAATATCAAGGGGCAAAATTACAAATATATCATGGTTGGTCGTAGTAGATCTAATGGGGTAAATCGGTCTATCTTATTAGACCTAATGTGTACATCGATTTATCGTAGTAGATCTAATGGGTACATAGATCTATCGTAGTAGACCTAATAGGTTACATCGGTCCGCCGTAGTAAACCTAATGGGGTACATCGAAACGATTCGGGGGTTTTGCGATGCCTAAAATATAAGGACGGTTCAACCTTCCGAAAATATCTCTCCTGAGCCAAACACATTTGGATAAGAATGTGTGCAGCAATAGAGTATTCCAAACTCTACAAATAAGCGTGGAGGAACATACATCGAAATTTGTAGTCAGGCAAACTGTGTGATAATTATTAATGGTTATGTATGGATGAAAGAATTTGCCAAATTAAGCCAACTTACAGAGAAGAAAAACACGAATCAGTGTTCAAGTTAGACTCTTACAATCTCGTCCTCAGTTAACATAGCGCAGAGATTACCACCTTCTAGAAATATCGAGAAAGTAAGGACGTTCAAAGTTTTCAATATTTGAGTAAAAATTTAAAGTTCTAAAATTGTATCACTGATTAACTAAGAGATGTTGAAGAGGATTAAAACATTGGATAAAGCGTATCATGTTTCCAGTAAGTTCATTTCCTTATTTAAGTAGTGTGGAGAAATTAAATACTGGTTCATTAAAAAATTACTGGACAAGTGACACAAAGGTAAATATACTGGAGAGTATTAACCAATACAAGTTACCCACTAAGCACGAAAACCAGAATGAGAACAATCTGCTTCAGTGGACTGAAGAAATGATTTGGCTTCACTTTTCGAGAAGGTTGCCGAGTATGATAGACACCTGAAGAAGGACAGACCTAAACTAGTTTGAAGATTAAAGTACATAATGAGGAATTATGTTTACGCAATTTCAAATCTGAAGATGTCCTATAAACATGGTGATGATACGGTGGATTACCCTCTTCACTATGCAACCATTTACATAATATGACGTAAGAAAGAATCAACAGTAACACATGAAAAATTAACAACAAAAATCAATACCAAAGTTGACATCCTTTTCTCACCATATTGTGCGCATGTGTTTACCTCGTTAATCTTCTTGCTGAAAACTCTAAGTTAGTCTTCAAAATTAGGCATAACAACGAACACAATTTCTCTTCGTATTATGCACATGTGTTTACCTCGTTAATTCTCTTGATGTAAACTTTAAGTAAGTCTTCAAAATTAGGCATAACATCTAACCAGGCCAGAACACAATTTCTCTTCGTATTGTGCGCATGTGTCTACCTCGTTAATTCTCTTGATGTAAACTTTAAGTAAGTCTTCAAAATTAGGCATAACATCTAACCAGGCCAGAACACAATTTCTCTTCGTATTGTGCGCATGTGTCTACCTTGTTAATTCTCTTGATGTAAACTTTAAGTAAGTCTTCAAAATTAGGCATAACATCTAACCAGGCCAGAACACAATTTCTCTTCGTATTGTGCGCATGTGTCTACCTTGTTAATTCTCTTGATGTAAACTTTAAGTAAGTCTTCAAAATCAGGCGTAACATCTAACCAGGCCAGAACACAATTTCTCTTCGTATTGTGCGCATGTGTCTACCTTGCTAATTCTCTTGATGTAAACTTTAAGTAAGTCTTCAAAATTAGGCATAACATCTAACCAGGCCAGAACAAAATTTCTCTTTGTATTGTGCGCATGTGTCTACCTTGCTAATTCTCTTGATGTAAGCTCAGAGTAAGTCTTCTAACTTAGGCATAACAACGACCCAGCAAGAAAAAAATTTGCAAAAAAAATATTTTCCTTTTCTTCTTCTTCGTTCATTTTTTTTAAACTTCCACTGAGTCGGTCACCCATCTTCACATACTAGGACGCGTTATCAGCCCGACGTGGAGTAATGGTTAGCGCCAGAACAATTACGACTGAGCAATGAGTTTAACCCCTCCATCAAATGTTGGCCTTACGCCACATCAAAGTTACATTTAGAAAATCACCATTCTGAGACGTGTGATTACATAACTTATAACCATAGAAGAATTTATGTTCTGCGTACATCTCGCAGCTTCAAAAGTTTTCCGCACGTCTTCCGAAAACATCATCGTGCGACAGATTGCACATTGTCCCTTACGTGACAAACGGCAAAACTATCATTTCGCTATCTGAAGACTGACACAAGGTTATTTAATCGCAGTACGAGGGGGGATGGTGAAAGAATTTCTCGCTCAGCGAAGAAACGCCCTTCAATTTGCAAAGCTGGAGTAAAAACGCATTAAATACACTTTATCTTTCTCTCTCTCTCATTCCCTCTGTTTCCCTCTCTCTCTGTCTCTATATTTCTCCTTCCCTCTCTCTCTCTCTATCTCTTTCTTTCCTCCTCGCTCTCTTTCCCTCTCTCTCTCTCTCTTTATTTCCCTCTGTTTCCCTCTCTCTCTATCTCTCTCTTTCCCTCTCTCTCTATCTCTCTCTTTTTCTTTCCCTCTCTCTCTCTTCTCTCTCTTTCCTCTCGCTCTAGCTTTCTGTTTCCCTCTCTCTCTCTCTATCTCTCTCTTTCCCTTTCTCTCTCTTTCCCTTTCTCTCTCTATCTCTCTCTCCCTCTTTCTACAGAAAACAAAACTTTTCCTTCTTGTTTGCACCTTCAACTGTTTAGTAAATAGAAAAATGTCTTCTAAATTTAACAATTAAAGAAAATGTTTATTTGTGTCAATTGTGTGATAGAAAGACATTTTTGTCTGATTATATTTTCAGTAAGTTTTTCTTTGATAACTAAATCTCTTTGTCAGATGGTTCCATGCAAACGACTGTTATATATGATTCCCTGTTGTTCTCTTTTTTGAGAAACAGCGAAACAAATACAAAACATTGCTGGAATCTTTAGCGCGCACCATTTCAGTTTTACGTCTTAGCCATTTTTTTCGTATTTATATATGTTCTTATTTCATTGATTTACATGTTCATAATCGATGTGAGAATGACAAATCGCCATCTACTTTCTTTAGATAAAAGTTCAATTCTTTTTTGAATTCACAATAATCTGAACTTATTTATAAATGGAACTTTGTCTGTGTGTGTGTGTGTGTGTGTGTGTGTGTGTCCGTTACCTATAGACTCCGAAAAGGCTGAACCGATTTTCTTGAAAATTTACACAGTTGTACTATAAGCATCTGCGAGTGTTCTTAGATAGGTTTTGTGTCGAGGTACCCCCGATAAATATCGAAAATCGATAATGGAAAAAATCGGGTTATAGAAGGAGTGGTCAGATTTTAATCAAATTTGATACACCCATAGACAAAGACATAAGAAACGATATTCAGAAGTTTCAAGGTTGCAATTCTTACAATAGTGCAGAAAATCAATAATATATATATATATAAAGCAAGATGTTTGTGTGTGTATCTGTTTATCTGCCTGTATGTCTGTATTTTTTCAGCCCTTTTATTTTATTTTTATCTTCGGGTTTGGCTCTAAGTAGGTATAATTGTAGTTCTTAGTCTTATCCATGATACCATTTACTCAGAGGACTTATTTAGCCTTCAAAATTCAGTACGACGAAAAAAACTTATTTGATATCAATACCAGGAAATGAAAATTTGACTTACATCCATTTATTTTTCTTTCAGTGTACGGTTTTGCTTTAACTGGAAACAACTATTGCTTTTTAGTCTTTCGTGCCAACGTCCAAAGAGTCTGAGCTCCAGGACCATGGATTAGTTTTAAAGCTTTCATTACATCATAGAAACGCCGGGCTATACTGCTAGTTCGCTCATAATTAGAAAAGTGTGCTTGAAAAGTTTGATACACACATGAAGATAAGTAACCTGCGGAATGAGCCTGGGTAACTTTATAGAGACCGGGAGAGATCGTAAAATAACAAACATCGCTAAGAGCAACAAAGAACAGGAAGTTGTGGATAAGCGTGACCACCCACGTCCCGTTGAAGATGAGCACTCATCTAAATGCATAACATGCAGGATAGGAAAAATGTTTTTCTTTAGTCAACCAATTGAAAAAGCCGAATAAGATTAAGAACCATAACCTTTACATGCGTTAACCTTTAACATAGAAAAGAACGCAACTATCTCAGCCAACCGGCAAATCAGTGATACTTGTTCATCTTCTCCATATTTTTTTAATTCTTAATCATTCTACTGATGTAATTTCAATTTTTGTTTTCCCTTGCTGCAACCTTTGAAGTTTTAAAGTTTTTTGTGGGATATTTCGAAACCTGCTTTCTGCTCCCTTCCCACACGTTCACGCCATTAAAATATAAGAATAAGACATTCTTTAACGGAAAAAAATTAACGACTACGACGACAGTTGCTTTTGTTGAAAATGTCACTTTTTCAAATTTAAGTTTAAAAAAAAGGAGAAAAAACCTGAAAGAAATATTGCTCGATTTTGACAAGAAATTTTGAATCGAATGTTTAGTGTGCGTTTGAAGGATTCATCCCCGGTCATTGGAGAGTGATTCTCTCTCGCTCCTACGCCCACACACGTACGCGAGCATACATGCAATCGCAGACGAACGCGCAGATGTATTCATTCTCCTTCCCCAGAGTATTTTCTGTTCATTGATCTTCCATTCTTGTATCGTATTTGGATGCCTGCAGTTTTCTGAGTGCAACTGACGTCTGTCCACAATTCACAACTCTTGCTACTGTTGCCGCCCAAATAAAACCGAGAACAATTTTCTGTCACCTCCGGAGGGTAAAGTGATCGTCTTTCTGGTCTCAACAATTATTTTGTAATCAGCCGCTTTTAAATGCTGTCGGCGTCACATGTCTGCTACGGGATTTTGTAGAACTACAGCTGCATTAGACCTTTACGTTTTGTACAAGCCTCGTTTGGTTAAGTATATTTTATTCCTATAAGTGTGTGAGAAATGAAACGGTCCAATAATAGGCCTTCTAATTTTTGATATTTTAACTTTTGTGCATATTTCTCATGGTTTGTTTAGTCTTTAGAATTTTGATGTACAGGCTGCATAATCCTGAGAGTGACAAATGAATTATAATTGTCCCACACAGGCTCTACGTCGCTCTTATGCCTGACTTCAAGGACTGCCGGAGAGAACTAGTAAAAGTTTTAAGATCTTTAATAATATATAATGACAAATTCAGGTTCATGCCTTTTGCGAATAAATTAATTCGAGGTTTCACTCTTCAAAAGTTGAATTTTTCATCTTTTTCCTCTTTTATGTGTGTGCATACTGTCTTCTCCTGTTTCTTTTTTCTCTTTCCCTCTCTTCCTCTCTCCTCTTTCTTTCTATCTATCCTCCAATGTTTTTCTTTCTTTTACATTGGTTTTCTCTTTCCATCTTTCTGTCAATATTCCTTTTTATGTCTTTTTTCTTTGTTTTTAATCTCCTTTCTTTCGATCTCTCTCTGTCTGTCTGTCTGTCTCTCTCTCTCTCTCTCTCTCTCTCTCTCTCTCTCTCTTATTAGTTTTCTATATTGAAATCTCCCACTCTCTTGCTTTTCTATTTTTGTTTCTCTTTCACTCTTCTCCTTTTTGTTTTCTTTTTTTCTCTTTAATTTGCATATTCACTTAGTTTCCATTTTTTGCTTCCCACACGATAACCTGTTGATTTTTTCGCCTAGATGTGTCCTACCCCCACACCTCATTCTCATGTCTTCTTGCCATTCACATATTCTCTTTGACTTGGCAACTGTCCCTCGGGAAATGACAAGTGCCGGGCGCAAAAATGATGCGTTTTCTGAGGGCCTTGTCCCCTAACATCGTCACGTCATGATTTTAAGCCAATCCGAAGAGATTTCAAAAGTGAGAAAAAACAAAACAAAACGAACCACAAAGAAAATTGTAATAAGAAAAAAAATAACGGAGAGGAAAGATGCAAGTGGGCTTTATTTCAAAGTAACATTTTTAAGCGTTTGCTTAAAGAAAACTATTTTCTTCAGTCCCTGGCCTAGGCTTCTTTCTTTACGTTTGTTGCTTGTTATGTACAAGTCGACTAATTCTACTAACTGCCCAACTGAAAATTAAAATATATTTCCAAATCTTGTCAAATATTTTAAAGTTTAGGTGAAAACATTATCCGCTTCAACGGAACTCAGTTATAAATCGATTCTTTCATCACTTCACTCAGATGCGGCACTTAATTTTTTTGTTTTAGTCTAAATTTTATTAATCTTTATAACTGATAGGATAGTTTTGTAATTTGCCTTAAGTATTGTGTATATAAGGTGTATGAGTAAGTATTTGAAGGCTATCAAAATGTGTTTAGTATAATAAAGGAAGGTAAAGAAGGTGTTGGGTATTACCTATTTATTATTCATTAATATTTCGAGATCAGTGGGTATTTGAAGGCTATCACAATGCGTTTAGTATAATAAAGGAAGGTATTGGGTATTACCTATTTATTATTCATTAATAGTTCAAGATCAGTAGGTATTTGAAGGCTATCACAATGTGGTTAGTATAATAAAGGAAGGTAAAGAAGTTGTTGGGTATTACCTATTTATTATTCATTAATAAGAAGCAAAAAAGCCAAATCCTACTACCGCGCACACCTATATAAACCATAAACACAGACACACACATACATGAACTAACCCACTTACAGGTACACACACACACAGCCTCACTACAATTAACGACAGCAGCAGCAGCGAAAGAAAACCATTCGTTTTAAGGCACGGTCCACCAGCGGGCGGACGTGAAATTAAGCTCTTCTATCTTTCTGAAGATGAGATTCTGATCTCGAAACATTAATGCATAATAAATAGGTAATACCCAACACCTTCTTTACCTTCCTTTATTATACTAAACGCATAGTGATAGCCTTCAAAAACAATTTATTACTGATATTTTTCGCAATTTATTTTCACTATTACTATTATTTTGTCACTAGTTTTACTCCATCTTATCGTTGTTTTCAAGCAAAAGAGTGAAATTTAAGATGAATAGCAGGAAATCGGAAATAACAGAAGGTCGCTCTTGATAAATTTGAACTCGAATTTCACACTGTCGGGACTGTCTTTCATGGATGTCATTTTAGCTATGTCGAAATAAAAAAAATGTGATTTCACTTAACAAAAATCTATAGACATTCTGCCTCTCCTCTTCTTCCCCATTCTTACTAATACAAAATTTAATCTATCATTAAGTTGAATAATACCTGTTATTGTTTTGTTGATGCTTTCACATCAACAAAACAATGAATATGGCGAATTTATTTCTAGTAATTCATATATAAGCTTCACAAGTTGTGAAGGTATTTAGTAATAGATTAAGATGAATAATGCATTATATCTAATTTCCGAATTAACTCCTCTTTTTGATTGTCGTTTTTCAATCACACGATTTTTATTTTAGTTGCTCCCATCTTTAAATCAGTTTATTCGACCCACCCTCTTTATCTTGTTCTCTAACTTTGTTTTTTGTCAGGCTAAAATGTCTGACTCAATTGGTGTGGGCGTTAAATAAAGAAATAAGTTTAAAATCAATAACAATACATGAGAAAACCTGAAATAGGTTGTAGTCATCTGATCCCGGAATGTATTTTCAAAATTATTCAGACTCATGTCTTACGGAACAGGAATATTTGAGTTTTCTCCCTTACATTAGAGAGTTTCTGACATCCGTTTAAAGTCAAGTTAATAGAGTGCGGAATGGTGCGCATTAGGAATTAAACTGGGAATGGCATTTAGAGTTTTCGTCAGAAGGAAACCAATCGCCACAGCTAAGATTATTTTTAAGAGATTATGTTATTTTATTCTTCATTTTCGAAGTTTTCTTTTTCTTTTTTTAAATATCGTTTGAGCAAAATATATATTTGCCGGGGTCATGTTGCTCTTTGGGAATTATCTCTACCCGCTGTAACACCTTGCTACTTTTACCCAATTACGAAAATAAACGGTTGCAGCTGAATTGAAACCATCACTAAATTCGAATTAATGTCTAATATTGATATTGATACTGTTTTGATTTAACTGATTTTACCGCTTTTTGTTTTTTTAAGAACGCTCACGTAACGAGGATTTTTTGAACGCGCAATTTTCAAAATTAAAAAAAAAATTATAACATTTTTATCCATGGTTGTATGACCCTAATAGGATGAAAACGTCATAATATAATGCAGATTATGACACGCTCATGATGCAAAGAGAAATATTTATAAAAATTAAAAAAAACATGAAAAACCTAAAACACGAACGCAGACACACTAAATCAAAAATAAAAAATTCACGAATCACTGCAAAAAATAACAAAAATCGAAATGACCCGTAAGATAGAACTGAATGAAAATCGCTTAAAACAATTTTGAAGTCTAAAGACGAAATCAAATTTCGCAGGTCAGTGTAAAAATGTTTCTGGCCAACGAAAGGTGACGGAAGAGATTTAACGTGTGAATGTGAAAAAAAACCCAACACGCACGCATATGAATTTTCTGATAGAATTTTTGTGTTAACGTCCTTGTAAACTCTCTGAAGATGGTTCATGTGAGCTGAAAGCTTAGAACCAACTTAATAAAAAATTATCCTTTATTTTCAACTGAAATTAAAGCCAAAGTACGATGTTTAGAACGGCTCATGATTAAACATAATAGACATTTATTGTCTCTTATATTTAAGAGTATATGTTTAGAAAAATATCTGCTGCCTCGATACACTATATATATATATATATATATATATATAGGAAAGAATATTAATAAAAAGTTTTGAATTTAAAAATGTACTTTTTTTTAACAATATTTGTTTATTTTATATTTCAGACCGTCCTCGGTCCTTCATCAGAAACAAGTGATTTTTAAATTTGAATTAGAAACGTATTTCACGATAGCGTCCGAGTATTTTTTTGTTTACATCACGTGGTGTGTTTGTTCACAACATGCGGCACGTCCGTAGAGAAAGTCTGTTTGTTTTAGATAAAAATTTCTTGGAATATCTGAAAAAAAATTTTTACCTATTGAAATATTTGTAAAGATTCAACACACCTAAGTCCCTATTTAACCCTAGCTTGTGTGTATTTAATTTTAAAATCCAGTATTTTTCTTTCTATCTGCGTGTGTATGTAGAACTAAAATTGGAGTCTATTAGTAAACATTTGCAATTTTCTAAAGTATGATCAGGTTGATTAAAATGGGCTGCAATTGGGGAGTATACATTTTTTTGTCGTATATTTAGTTTGTGATTATTGAAGCGAAATCTAAAGCTATTACCGGATTCGCCGATATATCCACTGTTGGGACAAATTGAGCAGAAGATAAAGTATATGATGTTTTTGCTGTCACAAGTAAGGTTTGGTGGGTGTAATTTTATTTTGGTGTTGGGTACAGAGAATGTTTTGTCTGTTATTAAATGTTTACAAATTAAACAGCGAGGCTTTCCACATTTTAAATTCCCTGATAGGTTTGTATTATTTAAATATTTGTTAGAAGTGAGGATAGTTGATAGGTTGGGTGTTTGTATCTTTGCATTTATGGGTGGTTTATCGAAAATGTCTTTGATGTTTTTGTTTGATTGGAGGTTCCTGTAATCATTTTTTAAATTTTTGATAAGTGTGTAGGAATATTGATTATGGTTAAAAACCATGGGAATTCGGTTGTTATCTTTTCGTTTTTTGTATGTGAGAAGTGTGCTACGATCTATGTGGATGGTTTTATGTAGTGCTTCCTTTATTATTTTTATTGGATATTTACATTTTAGAAACTGTTTTGTTAGGTTGTTAATGTTGTTTAGAAAGTCTGGATGGTCTGAGCAAATGCGTTTTATTCTAATAAATGAGCTGTATACGATAGATTTTTTTAATTTGAGGGGATGACAGCTGTTAAAGTGTAGGAATTTATGTTGGTTTGTGGGTTTGTTGTATAGACTGGTGGAAAGTGTATGTTTATTTAATTTTACCATGACGTCTAAGAAAGGGACGGATGTGTATGAGTACTCCATGGTAAATTTGATTGTATTGTGGAAGTTGTTGCAGAAAGTGAAGAAGTTTTTTTAATTTTTCTAATCCATGAGTCCATATTAAGAAAATATCATCAATGTATCTAAAATAATGTGATGGTTTGTATTGTGAACTGTCTAGTATCTTTTTTTCTAAAATATGCATAAAGATATTGGCATAACTAGGTGCCATTTTCGTGCCCATTGCTGTGCCACTAATCTGTAAATAGTGTTTGTTGTTTAATTTAAAATTATTGTGTGTTAAAATGAAATTTATTAATTGGCATAAATCTGTGATTTGGTTGTTAGGTAATTTGCTTTTAAGGAACTCATGGCAAGCTGCTACTCCTTCAACATGTGGAATGTTCGTGTACAGAGACGTAACATCCATCGTTACTATGATATTATCACCTAGGACTAAATTAATGCTTTGTAACTTGTTGAGAAAGTCAGTAGTGTCTCTAATATAACTAGGTATGTCAGGTAATAAAGGTTTTAGGATATTGTCTATGTATCCAGATATAAGTTCTGTGAGGGTACCAATGCCTGATATTATGGGTCTGCCAGGTGGTGTGATTTTAAGTTCTTTTGAAATTTTGTAGATTTCTTCATTATTTGCTTGTTTAGTATGAGGTGGTTTGGATGAAGAGGTGTTAGGGTGTTTTTCTGAAATGATTTTGGGGAGTTTGTGTAGTTTTGGGATAGTATAGAATGTTGCTGTTTTGGGGTTCTCAGGAATAAAAGATTTTATTTTATTTTTTATGTTATGATTCAGGTTCTGAATGAGAAGTGATAATTCTGTTTTGTAAGTGCTAGTCGGATCTAGAGGTAAGGGTACATAGAACTTGTTATTTTGAAGTTGTGATTCTGCTTCTTTAATATAGTTGTTAGTGTCTAAGATGGTTATAGCTCCGCCCTTATCGGCTGGTACGATAATTATGTTTCGGTTGTTCTTAAGTGTATAGATGGCTTGGTGTTCTACTTTAGATAGGTTGTGTATTTTTGTTTGGTGTCCTTTATTTTTTAAGA
The DNA here is from genome assembly GCA_037127315.1 of Ascarosepion bandense. Classification (NCBI taxonomy): domain Eukaryota; kingdom Metazoa; phylum Mollusca; class Cephalopoda; order Sepiida; family Sepiidae; genus Ascarosepion; species Ascarosepion bandense. The sequence continues at coordinate 2,172,092 of JBBBDQ010000531.1, read as the reverse complement.
AGTTGTCCATGTGTTGTCTGGCTTTGTTGGCGTATTGATCCAAGTGTTGGTTGCGTCCGCTTGGTGGAGTCCATAGGGTATTATTTTTCGTAAGAGGAAATTTGGAGTATGATTGTTTATCGCTGTTGTCATTAGAAGTGGATCTGTTGTCTGAGAAATATTCTTTTAGTCTCAGTCTACGAAGGTACTTTTCCATATCGTAGCAGAGGTTTAGAGGGTTTAGTGGCTGTGAGGGGCAGAATGTTAATCCTTTATTTAATAAAGAGGTTTCTTCTTGGGTGAGAGTATATTTAGATAGGTTTGCGATGTGATTATCAGCAGAGATGTTATGGGTGTATTGTACATAGTGAGATCTTCGTGGAATCTATTGTATTAAGTAGTTATTCAGGTGAGGTATGTGTTGTAAAATGGGGTGCTCAGCAATTAGTTTATTGAGTTTTTGGTTTTTCAAAAATATATACTGTGTCAGCTTTTTTTCGTACAGAAAATTGAGTGTTTTTTTTTACTTGAAAGTATTGGAAAGGGGAAAGTGTTAGATAGAGAGAATAATGGATTTTTTTAGATAAGTTCATGTAAAAGGATTTTTTAATGTAAGCAGAGTTGTGCGCCAGGTTTCTTAATTGCGTGGAGGTCCTGTTGTATATTTGTTGAGCTTTTTGTTTATGCGATGTAATAAAACTGTGTTGGAAGTTGTATTTAAATCTGAATCCTTTTGGTATTAATTCCATTTTTTTGCAGAGTCCGAGAAATATAATTTGTGCCAGTTTGTAGAGAGTTTTTTCCAGTTTTCTTCTGTCGTGGAGTTTTTTGCCGTTTAAATAAGGTCCAAATAACATAGTGATGATCATCCACGTATACTGTCTTAATATGTATAGGAAAGAATATTAATAAAAAGTTTTGAATTTAAAAATGTACTTTTTTTGAACAGTATTTGTTTATTTTATATTTCAGACCGTCCTCGGTCCTTCATCAGAAACAAGTGATTTTTAAATTTGAATTAGAAACGTATTTCACGATAGCGTCCGAGTATTTTTTGTTTACATCACGTGGTGTGTTTGTTCACAACATGCGGCACGTCCGTAGAGAAAGTCTGTTTGTTTTAGATAAAAATTTCTTGGAATATCTGAAAAAAAATTTTTACCTATTGAAATATTTGTAAAGATTCAACACACCTAAGTCCCTATTTAACCCTAGCTTGTGTGTATTTAATTTTAAAATCCAGTATTTTTCTTTCTATCTGCGTGTGTATGTAGAACTAAAATTGGAGTCTATTAGTAAACATTTGCAATTTTCTAAAGTATGATCAGGTTGATTAAAATGGGCTGCAATTGGGGAGTATACATTTTTTTGTCGTATATTTAGTTTGTGATTATTGAAGCGAAATCTAAAGCTATTACCGGATTCGCCGATATATCCACTGTTGGGACAAATTGAGCAGAAGATAAAGTATATGATGTTTTTGCTGTCACAAGTAAGGTTTGGTGGGTGTAATTTTATTTTGGTGTTGGGTACAGAGAATGTTTTGTCTGTTATTAAATGTTTACAAATTAAACAGCGAGGCTTTCCACATTTTAAATTCCCTGATAGGTTTGTATTATTTAAATATTTGTTAGAAGTGAGGATAGTTGATAGGTTGGGTGTTTGTATCTTTGCATTTATGGGTGGTTTATCGAAAATGTCTTTGATGTTTTTGTTTGATTGGAGGTTCCTGTAATCATTTTTTAAATTTTTGATAAGTGTGTAGGAATATTGATTATGGTTAAAAACCATGGGAATTCGGTTGTTATCTTTTCGTTTTTTGTATGTGAGAAGTGTGCTACGATCTATGTGGATGGTTTTATGTAGTGCTTCCTTTATTATTTTTATTGGATATTTACATGCAACAACTTCCACAATACAATCAAATTTACCATGGAGTACTCATACACATCCGTCCCTTTCTTAGACGTCATGGTAAAATTAAATAAACATACACTTTCCACCAGTCTATACAACAAACCCACAAACCAACATAAATTCCTACACTTTAACAGCTGTCATCCCCTCAAATTAAAAAAATCTATCGTATACAGCTCATTTATTAGAATAAAACGCATTTGCTCAGACCATCCAGACTTTCTAAACAACATTAACAACCTAACAAAACAGTTTCTAAAATGTAAATATCCAATAAAAATAATAAAGGAAGCACTACATAAAACCATCCACATAGATCGTAGCACACTTCTCACATACAAAAAACGAAAAGATAACAACCGAATTCCCATGGTTTTTAACCATAATCAATATTCCTACACACTTATCAAAAATTTAAAAAATGATTACAGGAACCTCCAATCAAACAAAAACATCAAAGACATTTTCGATGAACCACCCATAAATGCAAAGTTACAAACACCCAACCTATCAACTATCCTCACTTCTAACAAATATTTAAATAATACAAACCTATCAGGGAATTTAAAATGTGGAAAGCCTCGCTGTTTAATTTGTAAACATTTAATAACAGACAAAACATTCTCTGTACCCAACAACAAAATAAAATTACACCCACCAAACCTTACTTGTGACAGCAAAAACATCATATACTTTATCTTCTGCTCAATTTGTCCCAACAGTGGATATATCGGCGAATCCGGTAATAGCTTTAGATTTCGCTTCAATAATCACAAACTAAATATACGACAAAAAAATTATACTCCCCAATTGCAGCCCATTTTAATCAACCTGATCATACTTTAGAAAATTGCAAATGTTTACTAATAGACTCCAATTTTAGTTCTACATACACACGCAGATAGAAAGAAAAATACTGGATTTTAAAATTAAATACACACAAGCTAGGGTTAAATAGGGACTTAGGTGTGTTGAATCTTTACAAATATTTCAATAGGTAAAAATTTTTTTTCAGATATTCCAAGAAATTTTTATCTAAAACAAACAGACTTTCTCTACGGACGTGCCGCATGTTGTGAACAAACACACCACGTGATGTAAACAAAAAATACTCGGACGCTATCGTGAAATACGTTTCTAATTCAAATTTAAAAATCACTTGTTTCTGATGAAGGACCGAGGACGGTCTGAAATATAAAATAAACAAATACTGTTCAAAAAAAGTACATTTTTAAATTCAAAACTTTTTATTAATATTCTTTCCTATACATATTAAGACAGTATACGTGGATGATCATCACTATATATATATATATATATATATATATATATATATATATATGACAGATTAGATAAAGTGCAAACATTGTGTCTGCTTACTTTTAATAAAATCCGTTCATACTCACGAATAATCTTTTGCGTATTACAATTGAAAGATGTAAGAAATGAGCTGTAACGTTGACAGATAGTTTTATTATTCATTACTCGTTGTTCCCAAGTACTTTTAATCTTCTTCCGAGATCATCTTCAGGGGTATGAATTGTGGAAACAAAAAATAACCGCAAAACTGTGTTGCTAAAAATTACTGTAAATTTTCTTGCTTCAAATATAACGGTTGACAAATTGCTTACCGTTCATTAAAACGTGGAAATTATCCTAAATAGATTTTTTTATATCTTGTAATGCCATGGTCATGCACGTGTTAAAGTATGAAAAAAACTTCTTTTTATAAACATTCTAGAGTATTCATAGCTGGTTCTATTAACTGACGGCACAACTTTTTTAATGACTATTGCCTCGAGGATATGTAGTTTGCTTTTGTTGTTTTCTTATATCATGAGTGTTGTTTCTTATATATTATGTGTCTCTGGGTGTACACGCTATGTGCCATATTTAAATACATCGCTAGTTACATGGATTATTCTTATCCATACGCCGTAGACAGTTCATATATGTATTTTTATCAATTATACATCTATTTATTCTTACCTTGTTCCATGTGATGTGATAAGCTACTATAAATTTCATGAAATATGGAGGAAATAAACGTGCGTGTCGGTTTAAAAATGATATTGTAATCAAACGTTAGAAACAAACGTACTATGGCTACTACATCGTAAACACCAGATATATATGCATTCATATTCACTATATGCCTTTATGTATGTATGTATGTATGTATGTATGTATGTACACGGTGACAAAATATAGGTTTCTGTACACATACAGATTCACGTTTTTTTTACACTAAGGCAAATATATCTGATTAACTAATTAACTCATAAAAGTGAACGGTCTGTTTATATACTGTCCACTCTAAACGTATTGCAAATTCCTTTGTTTTTCAAATATTTAAAATTACTGAAAAACGTGACTGATATATATGAAATTGTATGGAAATTTAGCTAACCATTTTCAATATCTCCATAATATAATGTAATATACTAAACAACAGTAACATCCCAAAAATCAGAAAAATATATAGGAATAACCGAAAATCCCTCAAAATCGAGAAACACAAAGAATCCTTTAACAATAAAAATATCCGAATACCGCAACCGACTCTAACAATATATAGCAACTTAGAAATATAGACACACAATAGCTACCATTGAGAATGCGAAAACCAACGCCAGCTTACGACAACATCTCAAAACTTTGGCATCTTTACCTAGAGTAGAAATTAAGCCTAATTACATTTCTAGAGCAAAATAAACTGAAGGCCAGGTGTTATTTCTAGTTGCAGAACGAAACAAATTTCTGTCATTTCTTAATACTTTCACGGCTTCTGCTCCAATGAACTTAGCTCACTGGTGCTCCTTATATATGAATTTACTCGATCCACAAGATTAGCAACTAGGTCCCACCCTTTTACTGTGAAACCATTAAAATGTAAACGCAAATTCTACTCCACCAGTTTCTTTTCTCGCACTTCCCACCTGTGGAATTCCCTTCCATTTACTTGCTTCCCCAACAGCTACAATCTCCAAGAATTTAAATGTAAAGTCATCTCGTATCTCACTAACCTCCATCCTCTCCCTCATGCTTCTTTCTCCGTCCACTTCACTCTCATCAGTATTCTCCTCCTTCTCTTACCCACTTCCTGACATCCCCTATATAACCTGTCACTCTTTCTCACAATTTTCCTTCTATGTAACCCCCTGCAAAACAGTGGCAGTAAAATGCCTGGCTCGGGGCGATATGATTAAAAACAAAAATTCTATACTATTATAATGTGGATATAAAGTGGGGGATCAGTTCTACATTACGATCAATATATAAATTGATCCATCACTTTATGGTCACAATAATCTTTCACTTACCCACTTCCTGACACCCCCTATATAACCTGTCACTCTTTCTAATAACTTTCCTCCTATGTAACCCCCAGCACAAGAGTGGCAGTAAAATGCCTTGCTTGATTATTAACAAAAATAAGTTCGATTATTGTTAAATGACTCAAAATAAAAACTGTCCCTACCCACAACTACATGATACAAAATAATTTTAACAATGGGCATTTGGATTTAATATTTGCTTCCTTGACGGGAAACGAACTTTCATATAGGTAAAAGATCTAATATGTTTTTCCTACAGAGAGAATGTCCTCAAGTCATGATTTCATATTAATATTTTAACATTTTCATCTAATTCTTCTTCTTTTATGTGCCGTGTTCCTTCAGGACGTACGCGATCATGGCCCTCCACATCTGCCTATCCCTTGTAGCTCTTAACACTCCTTCTCTTGTTATTCCACTCAACCTCTGCTCCGCCATCCACCTACTCAAGTTGATCAATTATGTCACGCGTTTTTTTCCTTTGTCACTCCTTCCCTCTATCCATCTAGTCAGTCTGAGATTCTCCGAGCCCTACTTCCTCACTACATGTACAAGAAACTTCACTTGTCTTTTCCTTAAGTATCAGTTTCCTTTTCGTTCCCATCCTATTCAAAACCTAATCGTTGCTTACATGTTCTGTCCAAGGTATCCTCAGCATCCTTCTGTAGAACCACATTACGGTTGCTTCAAGTCTTTCCTTCATTTCCATGATATTGTCCAGCATTCGCTTCCATATTGAAGGACGACATCGCATTTTTCCATTGTCTCTCAATACACTATTCAACTTCTGGAACGCATCCTTGGCCATGCCAATACACCTTTGGATCTCAGTGTTGCACTTTCCGTTCTCTTTTAGTATCCCCCGGCTGGTAGCTGGCATTTTGAGCCCCTCTTTTTACTGATTACGACGCGTTCAGTTTTCTTTGTATTTTGTTTGTAGTCCCTTTTTTCCACTTTCTCTAATTCCTGTAGGAAGTCGTGTAGTTTACTTTTCGTGTCTGCTATCAGCACTGTATCATCTCCGTATCTTATATTGTTCAGATTGCGGCTGTCTAACGTCTAGCGCTCTCAGAATGGCCTCGCTGTATAGGTTGAATAGATCTGTTGAAAAGACACGTCCGTTTTTATCTTTGTATATCTGCGGATGTGCGTTGTGGTGCAGTGGATATCGGCTCGGAACGAGAAATTGGGGAGCCGAGTTCGAATTCCAGTCGAATTCATTGCATTCACTTAGGCGCAATTACCCTTGGGAAAGGTATTAATCTGTCTCTTCCCTCCAGTTATGGGTTAAATAACAGGACATATTGGGTTCTATAGCCTTGGCTGGCAACCAGTCTACCGCAGAAAGCAATGGCAACCTACTGCGGGATAATCTTCTGCCCAATCAGTCATGTCTCTTTCAAGACATGATCGCCTAAGCGTGTTTCACGTATGGCACTTAACTGACTGATATCTGCTGAACTCGTTTCCTGTCCGTATGCAGACTGTTGTCAATACAGTTTCTTGTCTTTCCCGAATATGGCAAGTTTTCCGAGCGTCTCCATCGGGTCTTTGTGGCGTACTTTGTCGAATGCCTTTGCGTAGTCTAACGTTCCCCACATACAAACAAATATATAACTTGCGTTATGCTAAAAGAATTTTTACAATATAAAAATTGAACTGTGTTTGCAAATTCTTTTGTCGAACGCTTTGAGTAAACGGCTATCAAATAATAATCTAATATGCAAAAATATAGATAATCACAAAATGAGATCAACTCTTACTGCGGTCGTGACAGTTTTCAAACCATAGAAGATGTCATACATGATCATTTACGTTTTAGAATTTTAATCTATCTGCAGCCTCGGATCAAATGTTTCATTTCTAAACATTCTTGATCTCTATTTCTCGACTAAACCCTTAGCAACATCGTGTTCACGAATATGATCATTAAACAACTCTTTATTATATTAAAGATTAAAAAACAAGCAAATGACAAAACATTTTGAATATTAATTTCTTTTTTTTTGTGTATGTTCGAAATCGTTTTAAACTGGATCAATTTCTCGTTGTTACTGTTAATACAAAGAATCGTGATCAGAATTCGATAAACGGAAAAGACGATTCAAATAAAGACAATAATCTCTTTAATATTTTAAAACATTTTCTTCAAACTTCAATAGTTTACACGATGTTCTAGTGTTTATCAGTTTTATTGACACGAATAAAATCAAGTTTATGCCAAAAATAAAAACTGAAATATGTCTAAATTTCAAAGCGATTTCAAGGCATTTTTAAACTCTGGATATCTTTCAGTCCTGATTAAATCTTACGTGGTTGGTTTTGAAAGGATAATTTATGTTGTAGCTTTTCATCAGAATATAGAGCTGGAACTCTAGGTTCGATCCTCAGGCTATTATTTCAAATGTATGCATCACAAAACAAAAATTGGCTTTTTCTACGGTTAATAAAGATTTAAGTAAAATTTAAGTCTGTGTAATAATAAACCAAATTATTATACCATATTGATCTAAGGTATGTAGAAAATAACTCAGATTCAAGTCTTTTCAGACAATCTCCTATTTATTTGCAATCTATTACCAAATTTAAAGATTGAATTTTTTATCAAACTTACTAATTAAAATATAAGAGAATGGCAAGGATTGATAAAATTATAATGCCAACCAGTTTTTTAATATTTTTGATAGATAGATAGATAGATAGATAGATAGATAGATAGATAGATAGATAGATATGAACCGACTGACATAGATAGAGAGATAGATAGATAGATAGATAGATAGATAGATAGATAGATAGATAGATAGATATGAACCGACTGACATAGATAGATAGATAGATAGATATGAACCGACTGACATAGATAGATAGATAGATAGATAGATAGATAGATAGATAGATAGATCCATTAACAGAAAAGTCACCATTATACGCAAAAGGAATTTTACATGGCACAAGGCCATTTCCAAAGACTTCATAACTAGATTTCTGCATTCCAACAATAAATTTATACGGTTGCAATGACTCATCAAATTAACGAATGGGGCATTGAATAAATGATCAAAGCATTATTTGTTATGAAATAAAGTGTATTAACAAATAACAAGATTTACATACTTTCAACAGACGTTGACTGTGTCTGATTAAAATGTCTTTCATTTTCTGCAGAAGTTTGTGTTAAAGTTTTTAGGTAAGTTAAGTTCTTTGTTGCTGGAAGACTTAGCTGCGTCAAATGTAGTTTCTGTTTGGATTCATATTGATAGAAATCTGGTGTAGAATATTGAATTTGTGAATCGGTTCATCTTGTAAGTTTTAGAAGATTGATTCAGTAAGAGAAGGTGAGTTGGACTTACGTGTTATACCGACGAGAAATATTATGCCAACTGGCGAAAAATACGCGGCAAATCGTTCAACTAGGCATTCAAAACATCCTTACGATTTCGCGGTAAAGTTGAGGATTACTTACTTGTTTTTGATTGGTTAACTTGAACCAATCAGTGAACATCTTACATTTATTTGAATTTAAACGGTTAGAACAATATTTGTTGCATACGTATGCGTGAATGCAAATATGAGTGTGTGTATGTGTCCAAATATGTGTGCATGTGTCACACCATATAGAAGAACTGACAATACATAACGGTTCTTCGTTTCTAACGATTCTCTTTTGTCTCATAATACTTTGCTTATGTTTTGCAAGATATTTTTCGCAATCCGAATGTGTCTTCAGATTTCAGTACCAAACTTTCCGTCCTCTGGTGAAATACTTTTATTTTCGTCACTCGTTTAATAAAATGTCATATGTGCTGACTGAATATTTTGTCACGAATAGAAATAAATACAATGCTATTCAAAACATAGTCAAGTTGCTGTTTATAAAAATACCAAGAAAACAAAAGCGAGCATTTTCATATCTCGACAAAAAAAAAAATATTTATTTTTCAGCTTGAAAGGAAATTATGATCTTTTTCTCTTTCTCTTTCTCTTTTCTTTCTCTCCTTCATTCTCTTTCTCTCTCACTCTCTCTATCTCTACTTGTCTATCTCTCTCTCCCTCACTCTATTCGAACGGAAAAACATAAACCACATATTAAAGCAAACTATCATCAGACCGTAAAAACGCCCCATCGATCAATCACACATATATATATATATATATATATATACCATAAACACACAGACACATATATCCCCTAACAAACACACACGCGCGTGCGCACTCACTACTATTAATGACAGCAGTAGCAGCGAATAATCGCCATTCGTTAAAAGGCACGGAACTTGAAAACGAGTTCTCCTACCATTCTGAAGCTGAGATTTTGACCTCGAAATATTAATGTAAACTAAATAGGTAATACCCAACAACTTCTTCACCTTCCTTCACTTTATTAAATGCATTGTGCCAGCCTTCAAGACCTAACCATACGCCTAATATACACAATACTTCAACCAAATTACAAAACTTTCTTATATATTTACAAGTATATCCTTTGTTACACGCAATACTTCTGTTTTCACGGCGGTAAAATTGCTTTCCCTTCTTTGTTCTTATTTTTTCTTTATTCTCCTTTACCTTCTTTTTTATTCTCTCCTCTTTTTTGTTTTATTCACTTTTACTTTTTCTTTTCATAACGGATAGTCTTAAAGATTTAAAGATTAATTTATTCCAATATTGATTTCATAGATTAGTTCTGTGAATGTTGCGCGCTTTGATTTGGGCACACATACACACACACACAAACACACACACACATAGATAGATAGATAGATAGATAGATAGATAGATAGATAGATAGATAGATAGATAGATGAATGGAAATTTGTCTGTGTGTGCGAGTGTGTGTCTGTGTCTGTGTGTCCGTTACCTATAGACTCCAATACGGCTGAACCGATTTTCTTGAAAATTTGCAGTTGTACTATAAGCGTCTGCGAGTGTTCTTAGCTAGGTTTTGTGTCGAGGTACCCCGGATGAATATTGAAAATCGATAATCGAAAAATCGGGTTATGGAAGGAGTGATCCGATTTTAATCAAATTTGATACACTCATAGACAAAGACATAAGAAACGATATTCAGAAGTTTCAAGGTTGCAATTCTTACGATAGTGCAGAAAATCGATAATATACTTATATAAAAAGCAAGATGTTTGTGTGTGTGTCTGTTTGTCTGCCTGCATGTCTGTATTTTTTTTTCAGCCCTTTTATTTTAGTTTTTGCTTCGGCTTTGGCTCTAAGTAGGTATAATTGTAGTTCTTAGTCTCAGCCATGATACCATTTACTCAGTGGACTTATTTAGCCTTCAAAATTCAGTTTACGACGAAAAAACTTATTTGATATCGATACCAGGAAATCAAAATTTGACTTACATCCATTTATTTTTCTTTCAGTCAAAGGTTTCGCTTCAACTGGAAACAACTATTGCTTTTTAGTCTTTCGTGCCAACGTCCAAAGAGTCTGAGCTCCAGGACATATGGATTAGTTTTAAAGCTTTCAGCCCTCTTCTTGTTAAGCTAAACACTTTTGCTTACCTAGTTAAAGTAAGTAATTGTTGTTCCCGACCTGCAGCCGATATTCTCATTTGTCATGATGCATGTCAAGATTCCCAATCTCCCCAATTTGTTTTTGTTTTCTCCATCTTTCTGTCATGACAAGGTGAGCCTTTGATAATTATCCACTCTGTGATTTATTTTTTCTCTCTCTTTCTAACTCCTTGTGAGTAAACGGCTTGATTCTGTTTAGCGGTTGAATACAGTGAGAACTCTTGTTATTCTGTGGATTTGACGGGTGCTACTAACATATTCTAATTTTATTTTTAATGTTTTGTTGTATTCTGTTTTCGTTATTGGGTAGATCCCTCGCTCATTCCATATCATAATTTTATATATTTTATATTAAAAAACAATTGTATATATTTTCATGTCATGGGTGTTTTAGTAGGATCCCTGTGAATATCCAGTATTATGGTATGTGTTGGATTGAATGACGATGAATGAGTTCTTATGTATGAATAAATTTTCTAAACAAATACTGTTAAATATAAAAGACAATGAATGTATTTTATGTTTAATCATGAGCCGTTCTAAACATCGTATTTTGGCTTTAATTTCAGCTGAAAATAATGACAAACATTGTCCAACATTTGGATTATATTAGACAGATTTTAGTCAACAACACAATAATACCTACTCATAAACACAGTAAAAAGAACCTTCAGATATTGGAGGCCATCTACATTAAATCAAGACAAACTACACTCAATAAAATCACATTTCAATCTGGTCACAACACATTATATTACATTTAGACATGTGGTTCTGTTAACATTTCGGTCTCTCACGTGGTGTGACGTCATAGAACCGCATTACAAATTTACGAACTGCGTCTGGTATTGGGTGACTGGTGGATATTTTTATGTTAACGTCCCTGTAACCTCTCTGAAGATGGCTCGTGTGAGCCGAAAGATTAGAACCAACATAATAAAAAAGTATCCAAATTTTGGACAATCTTTATCTTTATTTTCACCTGAAATTAAAGCCAAAATACGATGTATAGAACGGCTCATGATTAAACATAATAGACATTCATTGTCTCTTATATTTGTTTAGAAAATTATCTGCTGCCTCGATACACTAAATTTGAATAAATTTTAATAAACAAATGGGTCGTGAAACATTAACTAGGTATAGGATAGTCAGTGACGACTAACCTTTCCTCAACCCCATTTGGCCTTGAGCCATATGAAATATAATATTTTAAAGCAATTATTTCATATAATTCTTTCAAAGTGTTGAAACTAATAATATCCCTTGTTCATGTGCATGTGCAGTCATAGCAATATCAACAAACATAGTCCGATGAAGTTCTAACAGATAAAACGCATCACAGGTAAACTTTTTTAATTTTTTCTTAAAATTGATGCAGTGTATATCGTTGTTTTAATATCATACAGTCGACATGGAAAAATGTTTTAAATAAGTCTTTTGATATGTGGAAGAGTGAATAGAAATATGTTTTTGCTTAAAAGACAACTGAACGATCAGCCTGCAGTCATCGCCTTCCATCAGTTAAATACTGTTTTAACGATAGTAGTAGTACTAGTAGTAGTGTTAATAGCATTTTTAGAAGAACAAACCTAAGTTACTATAAGCCGTTGATTCATATAAACTTGGTCAGAAATGCATCTAACTTTTATGAGTAAGTCTTCTTCGAACGTCAATATAATATCGGAAGTCGGGGATTTTCAGTGGAGTAACCAAGGCTAAAATAACTGCTTTTAACTGTCTTTTGTTTCGGTCGATAAATGAATTCTGTCCGAATGTGTTCAGTTCGAATACGCTCAGTGTTAATACCTTTAGTCCGGCCCTTTCGCAACTGGAAATCATAACACTGGCGTTAAAAAGTGAAACTGGCTTCAATACCTTCAGATAGCCGAATATCAAGGGAAATGCAACCCGGGGAATATTCTAACGGAAAGAGAATCAGTGAAAAGAGCAAAAATCACAGAAAAGGTTACAGGATGGGTCAGAGAATGTTATGCAATAAGTGGGGAGCTATACGCCCACCATTCATACGCAGCACGGCTTTTAATTCCGGAAGTGTTTGTTTCTATTTAGAATTTGGGTCTTACAATCTTTTCAGTCAAGGCCAAAGATGAGGACTCAATCGATAGCGAAAAATTCAAAATACAGAAAAATGTATGAGTTTATCATGAGAAATCATATAAAGTTCTTCTGACTGTTTACTGTGGGATATTTAAACATTCCAATCTTTCAGGAATCACGAAGCACAGTTCGCCTTGAAAGAAATCACTTTTCTTTGAATTTCCTTTCTCGGCAAATACAAATACTTGATTTACATATCAAATATTCACAGTGTTATAAACTTTTCATTGCAGATAAAACTTGACTTTAAACTGAATGTAAGGATTTTGGTTGCTCTTTTAAACGTTATTCATTTTTATTGAATGGGGAATCAATTAATTTTCGAATACCCAAACATGTATATTCAAGATTTTACTTAAACTATCTGTAATATTGTTTTTTTATAAATTAACAATATATATATATATATATATATATATATATATATATACATATGTGCTTGTGTGTGCATGTGTGTGTGTATTAGTTCGTTACAAAAATAATAGCCGATTTCACAAACAATCTTCTTTTTGAAACTGTAGAAATAGTGAAACTAGTCAAAATACGAGCCTTGAGCGTTTATGCACCTCTACTATCGATCGACGAGATTATTTATTCCTTGTTATTAGCTGAGATGCAACAAAATCTTTGAAAGCTGATTCCACTTCTGGCTTGGACCTAAAAGTTTTACCATTTAAAAATGTGCTTAAGTGATTAAAAAATGATAATCAGTGGGTGAAATATCAGGAGAATATGAAGGATGTGGTAAAATCTTGTGTTCCAAGTCTGTGAGTTTCTGCAACGTCATTCTTGCAACATAAGGATCCACTTTTTATCACAAGGGACTATTCGGTCAAGAAAGGGATTATTGGTGTTACACAGAAATTGCATCGAACATACTTCAAAATTCTTCATTTTTAAATTTTCATTAAGATCATGAGGAACCAATTTATCGAGCTTTTTCACTTTGCTAATACTCCTCGAATGGCGTGAGACTGCTGCAGTGCTGACACCAAGTGTCTAAGACATTTCTCTGATACTTTGCTGTGGGTTTTGCTCAACAACTTCTTGATTCCTCGTTGTCAACACTTCTGTCTTGCTTTTCATGTCAATCATATTTCTGTCAGGTCACAGGAATATATTACACTTTCCTTTAATCACCATAGACAAACTCTCCTGCTTCCCATCAGTATTGAGGACACTAGTCTCCCAGAAAGCAATTCACTTTGCCTCCTCGGCCTCACTCTCATAGGCAGGTCGGGCCACTGTTTCGGGCCAAGAGGTTTTTCTCGTCAGAATAAACCTTGTACATATACAAATTTACCATTCGTTTATACATTGAATACTGCTACCATGCTGATTGTGCGCTCCTTCTATTCATCTCGAGATTTTTTTTAATCATTTCACCCCAAGCAAGGCATTCCACTGCCACTATTGCGCAGGGGGCTACATAGGGGAAAGTGATGAGAAAGAGTGGTTAGATATAGGAAATGTCAGAAGGAGGGTGATAGACGGGTAAGGATATACATGGGAAGAGTGTTTGAAAGAATGAATGCGAGTTAGTGTGTTAGAAGGTGTCTATTGACCTTACATTTAAACTCCTGGAGATTGTAGCTGTCGGGGAAGCAAGTATGTGGAAGGGAATTCCACAAGCGGGAAGTGCAAGAAAGAAAGCTGTTGGAGTAAAAATTTATTGGTTTCACTGTAAAATGGTGGGACTTAGTTGCTAATCTAGTATCTCGTGCAAATTTGTACCCAGGGGGCACCAGTGATCTAAGTTCATCGGAGCAGAAGCCGTGAAAGTATTTATAGAAGAGGCACAGGGAAGCCACGTCACGCCGGTGAGAGAGTGACTGCAGGCGGTCTGGATGCTCGACAATATTGAAAGGGAGGGTCTGCATTGTAATCAATCCTGATTTGGAGGCTCTACTTCAGTCACTTTCTCACCGTCGGTATGTGGCTTCCCTCTGTCTTTTCTACAAATACTTTTATGGTTTCTGCTCTGACGAGCTTATCTCCCTGGTTTCCTCTCTACACGACTTTACTCATGCTACTAGACCGGCGACTAGGTTCGATCTTTTTAACGTTAAAACAGTCAAATTTAACCGCCTCCTCTACTCTAACAGTTTCTTTTTGCGCACTTCCAGTCTTTGTAACTCTCCCCTTCTATACACTTACTTCCTTAGTAGATACAATTTCTACAAGTTTAAGTGCAACGTCATTTGCCATCTTTTATCCGCTTGATTCCTATTTTTCTTTTAGGTTTTTACTAAACACCCCACTATCTGTGTCTTGTTCCTTTTTCTTTTCACTTTTCTCTTTTGTAACCCCCTGCGCACTAGTGGCAGCACCGTCTTCTTGGAGTGAATAGATTAAAAAAAAAATAAAAGAAAATCACCAAGACAATTAAATGGGAAAATATAAAAAGAGCAGCCCAACACAATAGCAATAGCAAAAATTGCAAACTATTTGGAAAAAAATTAAAGCAATAATCAACATTCAAAACTAAAGTAAACTACGAAACAAGAAAATGTAATAATGAAAATATACAGACACTTGAATAAATACTTACTTTGCCATGTAAATACAAATACAAACAAAACAAATAAATACAGTATTTAGGAGAACGTACGAGTATACCAGATACCAGGTTATCTAGTATACCAAAAGATAACCTGATAGAGATGCTGACTTTCTGCACACAGACAACACACTTTAGAATAAAATCAGTTATATATCGGCAGGATGAAGGCTTAGCAATGGGTTCGCTATTATCACCATCAAATATTTGGTGTACTTAGGGCATTCTACAAGAGCCGTGAAATTCGGTTGTAAGGATTGCAAATCCGAATGAGAAGAAAATAATTCCAGCATATAAAAAAAATTTGATGTCACTTGATCTGCTTCTATAAAAACACAAAAATCCTAAATGTTTGTTGTGCTGTCCTTACAAAAGATACTTTTCAAAGCAAATAATAAAAGTTAATAAATAAAAGAAATGTTATGGTAGAAGACAGCAAAAGAGAGTTCACATGAAAACTGGGATTTGGGATCAATGTAATTAGAAAGAAATTAAAGCGATTAAAGATTCCAGGCAGAATTGTTGATTACTGTGCAATAGCATAGTAATCAACAATTCTGCCTGAAATGTTTTATTATACTTGAATCCCTTTAATACAAGGCACGAGAATCCCTCAAGCTAAAAATTTAGTGAATGAGGTGTGCAATATTAATGAAAGAGCTGGTGGTAGGAAGTGAATAAAGATAAATATTGACCATTGACTTGAATAGAAGATAGTAATGTTCAGGGAAGCCACCATGCAGAAAACTGCTTAAGATGCCACGTAAAGTTTCTTTGAATTTTGATAATGTAGCGATTGCAGTGTATCATTTCTGCATAATAGAGTTATGTTGAATTGGTCAGTTATGATTTCGCTTCTATAGTCTGCCACAATTCGTTTCGATGCTTAGATTTTTCGAGGTTTGAGCAACATTTAAAATTTACAGTTTTGGATTTTGGCTATGATTTAAAACTGTCATGCGAGCGATCGCTCATTTTTCGAAAGCTAATTTTATTTACAATAGTGATTTAACTGAATTGATGCCATCTTTGAATTTACACAGCTGACACGGGTTCAACAGGTTAGAACAAATCGATTTTACTTCTGGTTTGGCAACAGAATAATGTAAAGGTTAGGGAAACACCATTTTAAAAGTATACTGAAAACTTCAACGTCTGAAGCTTTTAGGAATTTATTTAATATTTAATATTTCCTGACAAAAAAGTATATGACATGAACAGACATTAAAGAAAAGAGCAAATCCGGAATCAATGTAAGCAAACAATTCGATATTGGTTTTATTTCATTTTATTTTCATTATTTTCTGCTTTAAGAAAACATTCAGTCTTACCTGCACGTGCATATACTATGTATGTTTACATCTATAGAATCATTTTTAGCAGAATATAAATAAACGAGTTTGGCATTATATCATTAATGACAACCTTCTCTTGAGACATCTTTGGATCATGTAAAAACCTTAAAACAATGATTGATTGATTTTTTTAAAATCTGGTCGTAAAATTCTCTAAAAAAAGAGAAATGTAAAATTGCTTTCAATTATGTTTAGAGTTATAGCTTTGTTTGTAATATGCTTAACTACATAGATGTGTGTATATGTTAATAAAACAAAATGAAGAAATAATTATATCTACATTGATGTTTTCCGTTACTACAATTTCTCTCTTTCTACCCATTCTTACTATCTGTTTCTCTCTCTCTCTCTCTCTCTCTGTATATATATATATATATATGTGTGTGTGTGTGTGTGTGTGTGTGTGTGTGTGTGAGAGAGAGAGAGAGAGAGAGAGTAGCTAACCTAGAGAGCCAACGAACCTACCAAGAGCCAACTTTCCCTGGAGATCCAATTTGGTGAAACCTTGGTAGGTTCGTTGGCTCTCTTGGTTAGCTACTTACTTGTTTGCTCTACGAGTGTCTTAAGCGCTTTACGACTTAGGTTAATCGTCTCGGGGTTTTTTTCTTTCGACTACTATTTTGACTAATGTTCAACTGCTTAGTCCGTTTCTTTTTCTTTCTTTTTTTTTCCACTTTTTCCCCTCCGCGTTTTTCGATACGTGTTCATAGACAAATTTAGAATTATATATATATATATATATATATATATATATGGGTGTGTGTGTGTGTTTATTGCCACGTGCGTGCCAAAACAATAAGATAAAGAAAAGCAAATGGAACGAAAAGAAAAATTTGTAATAAACAAAATTTGGTTTTATTATAATTTTAGTGGTTTGGTTAGCTAAAGAAAGAAAACAATAATGGCTGACGAGCAAGAAATTAGAAATATTTAAAAATAATTTTAGCCGTTAGTTGCTGGATTTCACAGTATAGTTTTCATATCAGGTTATCAAATGGTAGTAAACGGGCTGCTCTCAACTCTCAAACAAATTTCTACAACAAATGACTTTGCCAGCCAACTCGCTTCAATTTGGCACCATCTAATGAATACAAATACCTAGATGAAAGAATTTCACTTTGTAAATGTTATGTTCCCAGACACTGGGGAGAATGAGGTTATGTTTAAAAAATAAAAGCATGAAAAAGAGTAATCTTAACTTATTCTAGAAACATACATGTCGGATGATAGATTTTGCGTTTGCAATGCAGACACACACACACACACACACACACACACTCTCTCTCTCTCTCTCTCTCACACACACACACACATATATATATATATATATTAATGCAGGTTTCATTGAATAATATAGACAAGTTTTGTCTATTAATTTTGTGTAGGGTCCGTTCATACCGTCTGATATACTTGATGGTGATGTCATTGAAAGAAAACAAAAAATCACAGTATTTGTTGAATTTTTTATCGGGTCTAAGCTTTCGGCTCACATAAGCCATTATCAAAGAGTAAATATTAACACACAGTAAACATAGAACATTTAAGCTATTAACAATAAAGATAATTGAATTGAAAATATAAGTCCATCCCTACCGTGGTGGATGGCGGAAGACAGTGACAAAATAGTGGTGTTGTGGTCCCTGGTCTGATTACAGACATTTGAGTACCTTATTGGAAATATCGAAATTGATTATATATATATATATATATATATATATATATATATATATATATATATATATATACTAGCAGTATAGCCCGGCGTTACTCGGGTGTAATAAAAGCGTTAAAACTAATCCGTGATCCTGGAGCTCAGACTCTTTGGACGTTGGCACGAAAGACTAAAAAGCAATAGTTGTTTCCAGTTAAAGCGAAACCTTAGACTGAAATAAAAATGAATGGATGTAAGTCAAATTTTGATTTCTTCAGGGAAAGTTGTCTCTTGGTAGGTTTCTGAGAAAATTATCAAAGTTCGATGACAGACAGATGTAGAAGGTCAAATAATGCAGGGACTGAAAAGTTGTGAGTATAACAATTAAGACCCACGCGCCGATCTTAGTAGCTAAGCATGTAATAATCATTATTAACCATTTAAAAACTTGTGAAATACAACCGACGTTAATATCTATCGAAAAAAGATTCCCAATAAACTCTATTTAGATTAAGAAAAATCAGGTCCAGATCGTTGATCCGACTGGATTGTAATGCGTACATACAATAATCAATCACATATGCAGTGAGGCATCACTATATACTTTGTTGGTGTCTTTTCTTACTAATAATAAGCGCATTTTTCTCTCTGACTTTTAACCAGAAATGATAAATGTACAATTTTGTAGTAGTTTGTAGTTTTTCACATGTTCTACCGTAATAATAAATAATAAATATTCATTACTCTATTTTTATATTGAGTAATGTTTTAAATTAATGTTTTGAAATTTGCAATTATTTTTTTCATTCTTATTCATTTGGATAATTTGCTCCTATTTAATGTTGAGCAATCTTGCCATTAATACAAATTTAAACATGGATAAAGTTAATTTCGACATTTCGTTGAAAAATATTCTCATTCTAAACAAACAGGAGTACTTTCAAAAATTAGTCCTAAAGACTGAAAATCTTACACGAAGGGTGAGATGGGAAGCGCATTTTTTCATTAAAAACCATGGTATTTCTAATACAATCGTTCTAACCTAATAATAAATAATATAATAGTTTTTTTACATTATCACCTGAAGAAGAACAGTATTGTTCTGAAACATGAAAATTTTAAAATGCTTTTATAAACATTTGTAATAACAAAATTAAAATAAAAAGCTCTACTCTGTATTGAGCACTCTTTATAAAAGTAAATGCTTAAACAGGGTGTTTTAATCTATGTGTTCTTTCACTTTCTTATAATATATATATATATATATATATATATTATCCTACGTCTATGCCGCGACTCGGGGTTTCATGCGTTTAATCCCCTTTTATTTTTGCTCCTTACATGTTTCATTCTTAATTCGAAATTTTAGCTCTTAATTTTTTTTTCATTTTTCTTTTATCATATTTTACTTTATTTTTATTTTTATTTAAAATTTAAACATTTTAATTTTCCCTACATTTTTATGTATATGCAATATTTAAATTTTTAAAACTCATGATTTAGGCTACTTTGATATCTTCTCTCAGCATTTGATTATTTTTTTATTATTTTATTTTAATTTCAAATTTTAAATTTAAATTTTGAATTTTGATCCACATGTAACCATAAAATTATTAAATTTTTAATCTTATATAAAAAAAAGAAGTAACGTAACTTTATAGGATTTAATTCCTATGAACATCGAGTAAACTTAAATTCAAATCTATTTAACGTCAGTTTGTAAAACTGCACCAGATGATTGCATAATGCATGAAACTCCGAGTTGTGCCATAGAAGTAGGATAATATATATATATATATATATATATATATATATATATATATATATATAATTACTTATAATAAAATTATACCAGTACACACTCTATTAAAAAGTGTTCAATACAATTATATATTAGAACTTTTGAATATATTTCATTTCTAAATGAGTTATTACGCGACCTAGGTTTCTACCCTGTGGTGTCTTCAGGTGATTTGCAATAACTGATTTCTACCGTTATTTTTTTAAGAACGATCACGTAACGCGGATTTTTTTTTTTTTTTTGTTTTTTTGAACGCGCAATTTTCAAAATTAGAAATTATAACGTTTTCATCCATGGTTGTATGACCTTAATATTTTATGGCATGATTACACTTACACTCATAATTTTTGTTTTTTTATTCAGTAATTCATTTTTGTTTGGAAATAACATAATAGCTAACTTTTCTTCCTGTCACAGTCTACATATTTTGCCACCGTTGTAAAGCTTGGCTGTTTTCACTAAACTCCACGTTATGTCTAGGTCTTTTTCATTGTTTAATTTCAATTTTCAGAGCTGGCTAACCAATTTTGTACAATATTTTAAGTGTTTTATTTTAAATGTAGACCTGTGATCGAAACATCTGGTTATTAGCCATGTGTAGAAAAATACCCGTTAATATAACGGTTGACAAATTGTTAGCGTTCATTAAAACGTGAAAATTATCCAAAATGGAATATTTTTTATATGTTGTAATGTCATGGTCATGCACGTGTTAAAGAATGAAAAAACATTATATTTGAAGCAGGAAAAATATACAGTAATTTTTAACAGCATAGTTTTCCGGTTATATTTGTTACCATAACTCGTCCCCCTGAAGATAATCTCGGAAAGAGATTGAAAGTTCTTAGGTACCTTAAGAAATGAATGAAAATAAAATCTGTCAACGTTACAGTACATTTTTGACGTCTTTTGATTGTAATACGCGAAAGATTATCCTTGAATATGAACGGATTTTATTAAAAATAAGCAAACGTAATGTTTGCAATTTATTTAATCTGACATGTTTGAAAGAAAATTTGCTGCCTAAATACACAAATAGGGAGAGATTTTTACTTAGTGATTAGTTTAATGTTGTGTTGTTGCAAGCATAACTTTTTTTTTTAAATCATTTCACCCCGGACAAGGCGTAAATGCCACTGATGTGCGGGGGGGGGGGGGGCTACATAACTGAAAGAAAATTAATTAGAGGAGGGAGAAGAGGATTACAAACCAATTAGAAAGAAGCAATAGAAAGATGAAAATGCAGGTGTAATAACAGTTGCAAGGGGGGAGAGAAAGGGAAGGATATACGGGGTGGGGGAAGGGCTAGAGTCAAGTGGTTAGTAGATGAGTATTGACATTGCATTTAAATTTCTGGAGGTTGTAGCCGTCAGGAAAGCAAGAATATGGGAGCGAGTTCCATAGGCGGGAAGTGCGAGAGAGGAAGCTGCACGAGTAGAATTGTCACTTGGCTAACCTAACTGTGAATGGGTGGGACCCAGTTGCCATTCTGGTTGCACGAGTAAACACCTGTTGAGGAGGAACCAGTGACTTAAGTTCATCTGAGCAGAAGCCATGAAAGTACTTATTGAACAAAGGGAGGCCACATCTCGTCGGTGGGGAAGTAGCTGTAGTCGAGCCGCCAAGTCAGCACCTATCTAACTCTCCTTTGGAGCCTGTCGAGAACACTGAGGTGAACGGCAGGGGCGCCTGACCATAAATGGCAGCATACTCCATGCACGGTCGAATGGTAGACTTGTATATATGCAGGGTGGATTCAGGCGGAAAAAACATCCTGGATCGACACAGTGACCCAACCTTCTTAGCAGTGGATTTAGCTATGGATTCGATGTAGCGGTTCCATTTGAGATCAGAAGAGAGGGTAAGGCCGAGGAGGCGCAGTTGAATAAGCCGATGGTCGCAATTTCATGTAAGATACTGTCATGCACACCTCGTATTTTTCCAGAGAAGCGTACGAGAAAAAGGAATAGAAGTTCTGCATTTAATCAGGCTTGAATTCCACAAAGGCGTTGGCGCTTGCTTGAATTGATCCATACGTATGCCTTTCCACAAATCTAAATTCAATTCCATATTACATCCTGTACTGATCATTATATTATATTTTATCTTCTTAAATTGTTAGAATCGTTATATATTGATACCTTTTGATTCGTCCGTTTTCCTTGGACAAAGTCATTCCTCTAATGACCATTATGAGTCTTTTTTTTTTTTTGGCTTCAAATGGCATTGCCTGAAACCATAACAAGGTTTCATCATTGTTTACTCCCCAGTCAATATCGATAGAATTTCCTCACGACAAAGAGAATTTTTTTATAACACGAAATATTCTAATTTTCTTCACAAAAATATTTGACAATTTTCGAAGTCGTTCAAAATGTATTTTGTTAACATCGATGCTTCATTGGTCGAATTCATCTGTGATCACTGGAAGAAGTTGTTTTCGGTCATAGTTTACAACGATTGCTTGCGAAATTTGATTTTGATTATTATTGGTAGCAGTACTACTACGACAATCACGGTGAGTGCGTTAAATTGCTGATATACCGAGAACGAATGTCCAGTTTGTGAAGGCTGTCATAAACATTTGACTAGCATTTGTTCTTCTTTAGTATGAAAGAGTTTCCAAATAGATCGCCAAACTGAGCCACTAGTTGAGCCAATAATTTTTGGAAAGCGACAAAAATGCAAAGACGAAAAGAAAAATAATTGCACCAAAAGAAAACCAATTTCAGTTAGAAATGAAACAAGTTGACATCTAAAAATTCATACAACTAAGTTTTTGTTTGGTTGTTGTTTTTTAACACCCATCAAATTTTACTAGTACGTAAATGTACACTATTTAATTTTTGTTTTTCCTCATCCAAAACAAAGAAATTCTTTGATAAGATTAATTAAAGATGGAGAATTTCTATTTGCGGAAATATTAATTAATTTCTACTTTTGGCACTTTCTTAAATACCCTCCGACTAATATCTCTCTCTCTCTCTCTCTCTCTCTCTCTCTCTCTCTCTCTCTCTCTCTCTTTCTCTTATATATAAGTACTTCGGAAAATAATGAGCGTTTTTAAAATTGACTTTCATTCCTGAATTAATTTATTTAAACTGTTTAAATCAGTCCAAATAAGAACTTACTATCTATACATTTCTGCCAACGAGTTTAAAAGATAATGATGTTTTTTACTATAAAACCTTAGAGGTTTGAATTCCAAATAATATTTAAATGTTGCTGTTGAATATTTTTTACAACAGAATGTCTTTTGGCTTAAAAAATTGTAATGATGTTTCAAAAAATGGTAGTCAATTGACGAAAATCAGGAGAAATATGGTGGAGGTGGCAAAGTCTCGTATCTCAAGTCTGTGAACTTCTGCTGTCAGAAAGCATGTGGCTGAGAATTGTTACGAAGTAGAATCAGACATTGTCGATTAACCAGTTTCGGCGAGCATTTTGCTTAGCTCAAGGCGCATTTCAGCCACTTGGTAGCAGTAAACTTCGGTAATGATGCTCTAAACAGATTCCAGAAATATTTAAGGGATAATGTTAATTGCGAATCTCCATACAATCACCATAATCTTCTGGTGGTGCGATTTCGGTTTTGAAACGTGTTTGGTTGCTTCGTTATGATCAAGCCATTAAGTCGATCTTTTTTTTTTATTATCATGAAGGATTTATTTCTCATCCTAAGTCAGTACTCGATCAAGAAATAGATCATTTGAATTTGGCGAATGTAGCATCGGCAACACATATAAACTTCTAAAGCTTTTATTTTGAAACTATCGAGTTTATTCACCTTGTCAATTTGTTTCAGGTAGTCCGATATTGTTGAAATACTGACAGCCATTATCTGAGAGATTTCTCAAACACTCTGACATGGGTTTTGTTTGATTAATATTCTTAGATGTTGATTTTCAATTGCAGATGGACGTTCCACCTTGATCTTCAGACTCGTATCCCCACTGCGGAACTCCAAATACAAGCGGCCATATTGTCCGATTACAAGCCGATTCTTCAGTCTCTACTCTGTTAATGTTAGTAAAAGTGAGAAGCGTATGGACAAAGATTGAACACATGCAGGAAAGTAAACGCAACTCTTCTTTTCTTTTCATGTTCAAGAGGAAGGATGTATAATGTTTGAGGTCATTTTAATCATTAGGAAAGATTAATATATTTTTGTTCAACTATTATAATAATATATTAGGGCACGTAAGGCAAACTCTAAAATTTTCAAAACCAATCTAATATTTTATGGAACAAAAAGAACAATTACGCAAATTTTGGTTTATTGAAACAAAATAACAAAGTTCTGTGAAAATTTGAAATAATGTATTTCTCAAAATATCTCGTGATGTAGATTTGTGTAAGGAGGAATTTGGTTTGTGTCTTTCTTAAATACTTTTATGCGATTTGAACATAAAACGCTTAAATCTAAATTTGAACTTGTTTCAACTCGTTCGCCACTTAACTTCATCAGTGCCTTGTCCTTTCCATTCGTCTATTTTACATACCCTCGCTATCACAAATGCCGGAAAATATCAAAACTGGGTCTTTCTATCTTTTCTCTTTGTATGTGACATCAAATCGGCGGGAAAGATTATATTTTCATCTTTCCTTTACCGCGTCGGGACTCAATGAAGGAATTCAAATAACTTAATTAGATTATTTTTGTTAGTGAGTTTGCGGTAAACTAAAATCTCCTTATCTCTTCTTGAGTTCAGACTGCCATAAATTATACTAACGCTGCTTAATAAGTCAATTACGCGTAAAGCCTGCTTAATCAATGAAAATGAAACAAGGCAAACATAAAAATAACAGAATTTTCTTCTTGACCAAACTAATAATTATTCTTTATATACACATTTAAAGATTTCCAAAAAGTATAGTACTTAAACTACTTCGCTAAATTAATCGTGTAAAGATACTGACCCTTCCTTTCCCTTCGTAACACTTCGCCTGCCAGTAGTAAACTCGTTTCTATCTTGAATGCAAAAAATTGTAAATTTTGTATATATATCATTTTGTGTTTATCGTAAATTAAATATTCGTATGTGATTTAACTCTGAGTTTTGGTCAATCTTTTTTTTATTGTTATACTTAACATGTAACAAAACGAATATGATAAAATCTACTTTTAAGGCATGCTATATTTATGGGTTAAAGAGCTCAATATTAGGGATAGAGCGTATGTAGATATAATAGTAGACATTGAAGTCAACACCCAGAGGCGACAGTCTTTTTCATGCTTAAACACAATCTTTAGGCCATATGTACATATGTATATATGTATGTATAAAAAATATTAGTATGCTAACATAAATATATTTGTGCTTATATCATTGAAATATCCCAAATACAAAAAAGCAGACTTCGAAACAAGGCAATTACTAATGAGAAAATGATATTTAACAAACAACGAAGACATTGCAAGTTCGGTATTGGTTAGGAGAAATTATATAACAAATATAATAAACTATTTTCTTTTAGTTTAGGCGATATTCGGGATAATTAATGAACAAGTGGACCAATTTATGTGATTGTGGTAATCAGTGATGAAAACTAATCGGCTGAATTCGCTTTAGGTCGTTAAGTATTTGATTTGAGGGATTCGTTTTCTACGGCTTATAAATCTTTTGCGGGTTATTTAAAGCCACAAAAATATTTTAGATTAATCGAATTGTTTGTGGGGGGGGTAGATAATAATGATTCCTTGATACAAATCTTACTTAATTAATTCATAACTGAAGAAGGAAAATATGTATTCATAATTTTTCTAATGGGATTTGCGCGCAGGTGAATATAACGAAGCCTAAAAATATCATAAATATGGCAACGAAAATAAAGACAACATTTCGAACAAAATAGTATGAATAACGAAGGAGTCATGCTGAATAAAAAAATATAGAATAAATCTATGCAAAGAACAATTATTAAAGGATGCTGAGCAATCATCACAGGCCGCAGAAAGCTTTTAAAATTCCTTCTTGCATCCTTTGTTAGCTTCTTAAATAACCTGTTTTTTAATAGTAGTGTCAGAAATTTGATTTGGACAGGATTCTATAAAAGAATAAATGAAGAATGTTTCACAAGACAGTCAGTTAAGTGCCATACGTGATACACGCTTGGTCTATCATGTCACGAAAGAGACATGACTGACTGGGTAGAAGATTATCCCGCAGTAGGTTGCCATTGCTTTCTGCGGTATATTGGTTGCCAGCCAAGGCAATAGAACCCAATCTGTCCTGTTATTTAACTCATAACTGGAGGGAAGAGACGGATACCTTCCTAAGGGTATTTGCGCGTAAGTAAAATGCAATGAATTCAACTGGAATTTGAACTCGGCTCCCCGATTTCTCGTTCCGAGCCGATATCTACTGCACCACAACGCACATCCACAAGACACATCCCAAATTGGTCCGAAGTAAGAATGGGTTTTAAAAAGTAAACAATTTAGAATGCGGACAGTTTTTGAAGTTGCTACAAAGTTTCTTTTCAAACGAAGCTTAATACATCAGCTGCCGACCATAATCCCGGAATTGCAGGTGAGAACAGCCATTTTGTGAGATTCTTTTTCTTCTGCTTCCGGAAAGTCTTCCTCAAATTAACGACTTGTATTCCTCAAAATAAAACGAAAGCTACAAAAACCCTTGCCATTGTGATATTTAAACTCGCTAAACGGCAGTTATTGATGACAAGACATTTCCAGTGATTTGGAATGACAGGAATTCCCCTACTTTGCCTGCCATTCATTGTCTCATAAGAGCAAGCATCTGACACGAAATAAGTGCTTAGCAGACCAATTGCGTCTTCTCTCTCTTTTGTCTTTAAGTTTGGTTTTGTCATTCTTTGAAAGGCATGTCTTAACCACTTACTACCAAACCTTGTCTAAGAAAACATTTCACCCAATTAGGTATCACTCTACGTCCATTCTGTCTCTGCCCCTTCTTTTGAAACCAACGCCATTATGTACCGTTGCCAAGCAACGATGTCCATTTAAGAACTTTACTTGTTTGTCTGTCGAAATGTTGTTTGCTTTTGCCACTTGTCAAAATCAATAGTTTTTTCCCCTCTTCCTGTCCTCACCGGTCGCTCGCTGTCTTTCATCTCCACCTCTCTTCAGAATCTGATTTTCTCTCTCTCGCTCATTTGCACTCTCTTTCTTTCTCCCTTTCTCTCTCTCTCTCTCTCTCTCTCTCTCTCTCTCTCTCTCTCTCTGTCTTTGTCTATCTATCTATCTATCTATCTATCTATCTATCTATCTATCTCTCAGCCGGTTCATATCTATCTATCTATCTATATATATATATATATATATATATATATATATATATATATCGTTTGCTTTCCTTCTTCTAATTTTTTTCCTATTTTGCTCCTTCAATTTATCTTTTCAGTTTTCTTTTTCTTCACTATTTCTTTTTCTACTTCTTTTTATTTTTTCAACTTTTCCCTCCCTTATTTCCTTTTTCTCTCCATTCTTTATTTTTCTTTCTTCCCTTATTTCTATTTATTTATTTATTCCTTCATCTATCACCTTGCCTTCTCTTTCTCTTTTTCTTCTTTTTTCTCATTTTCTATTCTTTTCACCATCTCTCTCTCTCTCTTTCTCGCTCTTTCTAATTTTCTTTTCATCTGGATTTCTCTTTCTATCTATTTCTCGTCATCCCTTTTGTTTTTCTTCTGTTTTTTCTTCCCCACTCTTTCTCGTCATCTTTCTTTTTTCTTTCCATCTGGTTTCTTTTACCCTTTCTTTTTCGGCATCTCTATTTTTCTTTCCTACTGTTTTTCTTTTTCCTTTTTTTTCTGCCTCTCTATCTTATCTTCTGATTTTTGTTTTGTTTTCTTTCTCTTTTTCTCCCTCACTCTTTTTTTTTTGTCTTTCCTCTTTCCTTATCTATCTATCTATCTATCTATCTATCTATCTATCTATCTATCTATCTATCTATCAGGATATTTAAAGATTAATCTATTTTTAACTGAAAATGATCAGCCTTGTTTGCAATAAATTCGTTGTTTACAATGCCATATAGCACTACACTAAAAGTCAAAAGGCTGACATTATCTTCAGAGTCAATTTTGAAAAAAACATATCAATCATAAAAAATGATGTCACTACTATAGTCGAATATTTTCAAAGAAGTTTCTATATGTTTTAACTCGCTACTAATGTTTACGATATTATATCTTGACTGATTCTATCTATCTCAGTCGGTTCATATCTATCTATCTATCTATCTATCTATCTATCTATCTATCTAATAGAATCTAATAGAAGTATGTGATTTATTTAAGGAATCATGCCTAGTTCATTTGTGTTTCCGGGTGTGGGGGAGGGATTATTTAATCCACATCAATATATGAGTTCCCTGTATTATCATACATTCCAATTTATGTCCCTGGCTCAAGTGTACGCGTTCAGGTTTGCAACCATATACTCACATATCACTGGAGACACGAGGTAAATATCTATACATTCCAGTGAGGAGACAAGGTTAATATATATATATATATATATATATATATATATATATATATATATATATATATATATACAATTGAAAGATGTCAGAAATGAGCTGTAACGTTGACAGATGTCATTATCATTCATTTCTCAAGCTAGAAAAGTACTTTCAACCTCTTCACACCCCTGGAAAAGGATCTTGGAAATAGGTTGAAGGTACTTGGGTACCTTGAGAAATAAATGATAATAACATCTGTCAACGTTACAGCTCATTTCTGACATCTTTCAATTGTAATACGTGAAAGATAATCCGTGAGTATGAACAGATTTTATTTAAAATAAGCAGACATTATGTTTGCAATTTATTTAATCGGACATGTTTAAAAGACAATTTGCTCCCTAAATACACAAAGTTTAAAATATATATTCCATTGCTGTTATAATCTACATAGTCTTAGTTCTTATTGAAACTTCAATTTCAAGCAATCTCAACTTTCGAGCTTTTGAGACAAATGTGCACTATATATTATCGGCTTGACCATAATATTCGCAGTTTTTCCGGACAAAAGTTTTTGTTTTATTAAATTTTCATCCTGTCGCTATTTCTTCCAGCCACTTCTACGATTGGACAAGATTTTTATTAAGTCTAAATCAAAAACATTCAATATTTTTCTTTGTGATTCCAATTCGTTTGTAATTTAATTACCTTTTTTATTTTAAAACTAGTAAAAAAATGTAAATAGATTTATTACATAAATTTAAAAGCCTCACAAAGGTTAAGCATTTGCAAGTTTACGTTAAAACCGGTTATATGCGATAACTAATATTTAGGAATTCCTTAAAGTTTCACGAGCAAGAAATGCTAAAGAAGAAACTGTTAGCATAGAATTTATGGTTGCTAATTTAGGACTCCGCTTAAATTTTGGAAGTCAAGATGCCTAACAGAAAAGCTTGTCAGAACGATTACAATGAAAATATTTGTAGAAAAACAAAAGAATGTTTCCTTTACAGAAGTGGCAAAGTAACTGATACCGATATGTCATATCAGAACCGATAATATTGCCGATTTTTCTTTTGGATTTTCTCATGAATATCTAGACACATGACAGAAACGCCATACTAGATGCAGCATCAATATTCAGTGTACGGATTTATAAAAGTATAAGATAGATTTTGGCGAGAAAAAAATTTTGAACGCACAACAAAGATACCTCCCTAGCATCAGACTCAGCAATCAATTCTCTATAGCCGTCATGTCAGTGAAAAACGTTTGATTAAAGAAGGTGCAATGAGATACATCTGGAGGCTAGCACCAGGTATATGCTGGTGAAAGGCAAAAATGATTCTGTAAGACGATTAGAAGAAGACAAGCCATTTCTTGTCCCAGGTAATAGATTGAAGTTCAAATTTTACATCATTTTTCAATTTGATCATATCAACCCCATCATACTTATCATTGTAGTTATATCATCAGCACAAATAATGAGTTGAGGGCTGATGAGGAAGGTCGTTGGTAACAATTAGGAATAAGCACTATTTTTGTCAGTTTCGTTTTCTGCTTGACCTTGTTTATAAATTTCGAGCAAACAAGGAACTTGGCTATGCGCTTTTGTTTTTTTTTTTTGTTTTTTTTTTTCTTCAAAGCTGTATTTTTGAGGTTTTTAGATAAATTAGATAGATAGATAGATAGATAGATAGATAGATAGATAGATAGATAGATTAGATTAGATTAAATAGATTAAATTAGATAGATTAGATTAGATAGATAGATAGATTAGATTAGATTAGATTAGATAGATTAGATTAGATAAATAGATTAAATTAGATAGATTAGATTAGATAGATAGATTAGATTAGATTAGATTAGATTAGATAGATAGATTAGATTAGATTAGATTAGATAGATAGATTAGATTAGATTAGATTGGATAGATAGAGAGATAGATAGATAGATAGATTAGATTAGATTAGATAGATTAGATTAGATTAGATAGATAGATTAGATTAAATAGATTAGATTAGATATATAGATTAAATTAGATAGATTAGATTAGATAGATAGATAGATAGATAGATAGATAGATAGATAGATAGAAGTATGGTCACGTATAAAGACATACGAGCAATTTAATTAGACGCTGAGTAAACAATAACAGTGAGTCTATGTAATATATGACGTCGAATGATGGAAGTAATTGACAAGTACATCCAGCCGTAAATAAAGTAAACAAAAAGTGACGACCTGCTTAAAAGACGATGGCCCGGCAGACAGATACATCTGGCCGTACATCTGATAAAAATCAACAAAAGAGAGTGGTGTTTGACAGACATATTCGGTCGTATATGATGTTAACAAAATGCAACGAAAAAAATACAAACGACAACCGGCTTAAAATGCAATAGACCGCCGGGTGTGAATGACAGATAAATCCGGCCGTCAGCAAAGTGACAACCCGAAAAAGTAAAACTGTGTGGGAATTTTGAGACTATATAAAGTCTAGAGTTTTTGGCTGAAGAGACAGAGAAGACTCCCGCTGGTTTCCGACTCCTGACGGCCCCTTCACGTGCATAAACTCACTTCAACTGCTCTATTGTTCCACACAAGCGTCACCGTCGAAGAATGAAAATATATGATTATATTTTTATATATTCGTGTTCCTTGTTTGTTTGTCCAGATCCAGCGTAATGTACTACGTCTTGGCTCTAAACTAAATTGTTTTTTCTAAAGATTAATACTACTTTAAGCTTTAAGAATTACCGAATCTTTAGTGTTTGTAACCTAAAAATGTCGATTTTAAGAAATGCTTTTTTATTTTGAAATGTTTCAAAATAATTTAGCAAACAATAAAAAATATAAGATATGCGAGAAGAACGGGTCGAATATATTCTGAAGAAAATAATTTAAAATGTTGACAGGAAACAGCAGACGAACGATTAATAGGAATGAAGGATAAATTCGTAGTAGCAAATGACGGAAGTGATATTTGTGTGCAATCTATTAAATGTTGTGCGCCCGTGACAAGAGGCACATCCGGCTTGCCGCCTGAGACAGGAAGGCAGGCCAAATGAGTCTTGTGCGAAGTGACGATAACCGAGCAGATTAAGTGAATGACAGACATACGTCAGATGGAGTTATATAAAAACGGGGCGACATAAAGAGATGAATTAGCAGATAAAATGTTTCTTTGTCACTGAGTGAACGACAATCAGAGATGAACGATAAAAAAGTGCAGATATCTACATGTATTTAACTCACCACACATACATACACATGAGAGAACCTAAATATTTAAGTGGGTAGTCATACGCGCACACACGCACTAACATACTGTTGAAAGGCATATCCCCTTTGTCTCTAACGAATGCTCAGGCGGGTAGACGTAAAGCTATTCTTCTTCTTCTATGCGCCTTGTCCTTTCAGGACGTAGGCGATCATGGTTTTCCACGTCTCCCTGTCCCTGGTGGCACTTAGCACGCGTTCTCCTGTAACACCACGCAACCCCTGTTCTGTCATCCACCTGCTCCGGCCCTTCAAATATGTTATCCGCTGCTTTCCTCTGTCTCTTTTTCTGGCCTGTTAGTATCAGGCTCTTCAAGACCTTCTTCCTCATTGCATGTCCCAGGAACTTCAGTTGTCTCTTGATGATGCTCAATATTAATTTCCTTTTTGTTTCCATCCGTTCCAAAATCTCATCGTTGCTCATGAGCGCGGCCCATGATATCCGCAGCATCCTTTAGTTGAACCACATTTCAGCTGCTTCAAGTGTTTCCTACATCTTTGATGATATTGTCCATCCTTCACTGCCATACTGAAGAACTGGCATCACATAGCAATCCAGTCGTCTCTTCTTTGTTTCTGGTGAAAGATTCCTGTCTCTTAATACTTTACTCGGCTTCTGGAAAGCATCTTTTTCCGTGCCAATTTGCCTTCGGATCTCTGTGTCACACTTTCCGTCTTCTGTTAGAACACTTCCCAGATATTTAAATTTTTGTTCCTGCTTGATTTTAGTATCCTCCACCTGTATTTGGCATGTTGGGTTGCTCTTTTTACTGATGACCATGCATTCGGTTTTCTTGCAATTTATTTGTCGTCCTTTCTTGTCACTCTCTTCAGCTACTTTCTGTAGGAGATTTTGTAGTTTCGTTTCCGTGTCTGCTATCAGCACTGTATCATCTGCGTTGTTATTATGTTGTTTAAATCGTGGCCTTCGATGACAAATCCTGGCATAACATCGACGGTCATCAGAATAGTCTCGCTGTACAAGTTTTATAGATAAAGTTACATTGTTTAAAAAGCGGCGATGTCTACATAAACACGTGCATCCATTAAATATAACGCTTAAAAGTAATAAGAAATAGGGTTAGATTTTAAGTAAAAACTATTAACATAAGGGAATTACTCGCGTGCACGCACTCAATAACACACATACACACTCACATGTATGTTTATGTGTGTATACATGTGTACGTGTGTGTTAGTTTCTATGAACAGTATGGTTTCTGTTTATTTTAGATAGCATTAGGAGTGTATATCTTTCATTAATTGCTTTTTTATTTTGTTGTGAAAGTCTTCATTTGTGCATTCACGTTTTTCCAAACTATCAAAATTAACATTTTTTTCTTTGTTGAGTCTTACATTGATGATGGAAGAAAACGAAATATTTTCGTCGGATTATGCTTGTTCATGTTTATAAAGGCTAAAATATGACATCTAAGACAAAACAGAGTTAGGACAAGGTTCCATAACTTTCATAGAAACAATAATATTCAGTAGGAAAAGTCAACGTAGTATTAACAAATAACATTAATTTTATATAACAATAAGAATACAAGAAGTTGGTTGAATCTATTGAAAGAGTAATGTCAGTGTTCTTATTAATAAAGTTTTTGAATAGAATATGAATTGTATTGCGTATGTATATGAGAACAGGGAAATGTGGTTACATGTGTGTTTGTGCTAAAGAGTCAGTATGTGTAATAGTAAATAAAGGATATAGGTAGAATTTAGTCCTTACTGTGGACGATGGCGCCGTAGTCTGAGGCGGGCTCGTTGTAGTTTGGTCAGTTTTGCGTGTGGATGAGTTTTGCGGGGTGGAGTTGAGTTGGGTTGAGTCACCCCGGTCTAATACTTGGCAGTCAGACTGACTTGTAACACTCTTTTTATTTGTTCTTTCGTTAAATATATATGTTTCACTAAAACCCGGGCTCGAGTTTTCTTCCGGACCTATTCTGGGTCCATAACAAATTGCATATGAAAAATTCAAATGCTCACTAAATTCTAACTACTACAAACCGATGTAATACACCAAGTTTTGGTACAATGCAAATGTAATTAAAAAAATCGTAATAAAAGGAAGCCTCTGAAATCAAAGACGTTCAAAACAACAAGAATTATGCAGACAGTGAAATATTCTTAAAGCATATTAGGGCCTCGAAAGCACAAAACAAAATATCCCAAAAATAGCATTTCAAAGTTCCGAGACGAAAGCAATTTCCTATAACTACGCTAGTATATAACAACTCTAATAATTAACTTTGTTGCGTGGGGAGATGGTTAATTTTTCTTTGATTCGGCCTTGTGTCTTACTTAATCGAACTCCCCACAGATTATAAGTTTTATCCAGAATTATCATCAGAAGGCTTTCATCAGAAGGTTGGTTGTCTGCAGGATGGAATGTATGGAATAGTGTTATAATAATATATACATTTTGCATTTTAGAATATGAATTTATTAAAAAGAGGGATAACAAGAATTCGTAGAAATTAATGTTCAATGAGAAAGTTAAAGGTATCAAGAGTTCGTACAAAATGTTCGTAGTATTAATTGTTGAAAGAGATCAGGAAAACGAGAAAGAGGACAATGTCCGAGTCTCTTGAAGTTAAAATTCCATTTTAGATTTTTAAATTCCATTTTAGATTTTTAGTCCTCAAGTCTTGCAAGTCGCTCCCATTGGTCAAAAATTAATTTAACACCTATTTGTGAAATCTGATTTCGACTTTTTGTTTAAGCACATGGTCAATATTTTTTCTATTTGGGAAAAACCAGGATTTCACACGTTATTGTGAATTTTTACAAAAGTGAAGAAAGTTGATTTTAAATAATTTCTCATCCTCTACAACTCTCTTTCAAAGTAAACACCAACATTGATAACCGAAGAAAATATGTAAAAATAAATGGATAAAATAATAAGTAAATAAAAACAAGTTATAATAATCTAAACTATTTGTCTATACTTCTTAGATGAGGGAGTATTTACATTATTTGGATTGTTGTCCTCATCTTTATTAAGAGTTAATAAATTAGAGATTTGAGTTAAAGGGAGTTAACTAAGACATCCGAAAGTTGCATGGCTCATGAAACGAGAACAATATACCCCAGTGATCGAAAAAATGTTTCGGTTTAAACTTCCAATCACTTGAAGATGGCTGGAGTGTACAACGGTCGAAATGTCGTGAATATTGCAATAAAGACGAGGACAATAGTCCGAACAATGTAAATAAGGTAAGATAACTCACATTTAAATAAACGATGCTGGAGATATTTTGAGTGAATTTGAGGCGATAAAATGTAGTGACTTTATATGACATTAATTCTTTGACTGACATTAATACTCTGCAGTTTTTCACGCTAATTTTGCCAAAATTCAGAAACATCAATCCATAACTTCCTTTCAATAAATAAATTTCAATATCTCAATCGAAATTGAAATGATAATGAAAGATATCATGCTTACGCTTTTCTTTACTTATCTGTACATCTTCGTTCAAATCTATTTTTGAAAAAACTTAATTCATCTGCCACTGTTTTATAGACATACAGGCGCAACACCCATACAACAGGATGTAAAAATGTTCCAGGGAAATTGTTTTCATTTAAATGTTTTCACATTTCTACTATTAAAAATATTCTAAATGTTGTCGACAAAAATGGAAATATTTGGTTGGAGTTAATGCAGAAAAAAGAACTGTTTTTTTTTTATGTTCTGTTAATGAAAATTCCTATGATTTTTCATATCAATCTAAATTTGTAACTCTTAAATTTAGCCTTTCTTACAACGTTTATCTTCTTCAATCTCAATATATATTTTCTTATTTTAAAACTGGTGTTTTGTTTTTATTTTTGGGTGGAATTTTTTTCAGTAAAAGGACTTTAGAAGACTTACACAAGCAAAGTGGAAAATTCATTCTACTGGAAAGCAGAAAGCAGAGTATATCTTTGCGGTCTGTCACAAATTTGTCATTTACATCTTAAAAGTTTTAAGCCTTTTTGGCGTAGACTCTAGATAACCGTGTAGTTGGTCTGTCTGTTCACATGTATATCTATCTGTCGTTTAACGTATCAAGCCATTCTTCATACAGACATTGTAGTAATCACTCCAAACTAATGCAAATTAATTGAATTTGCAAGGGCGTTTACTAATTTGTACTTCTAATATGTTTATGCATAATCGAAGTGGGGGGGAGACACATCGGTGCAAAGGTAACAAAATATACTTTTCCCAGTGATTATATATATTGTATCGGATTTAGCAAGCAGACTAATAATTAATGATATTTTCTCATAATCAGATAGAAATAAGCGTAACTGGATATAAAAAATAGAAATAGATAGTCAACTTTCTAAACACTGATTAAATGTGGTACAAGGCTGAAAATATGGGGCACCCAGTGAGGATCGAACTCGCTACTCAATTGTAACAGGTTCTAGCGAGACAAGCTTGCTAACCTTTACACCACGCCGAAGTGATTTTCTAAGCGCAGCTTAGATGTGGCACAAGGTCAAAAGCATGAGCGATTCAGTAAGGAACGAACTCACTACTCAATTGTAATGATTCTAGGGAGACATGCTTGATAACCATTACACCACCTCGAATTGCCATAGATAGATAGATAGATAGATAGATAGATAGATAGATAGATAGATAGATAATAACCCTAGGATAGTGATGGCAACAGAGATGCGAATATAAAATTGTTAAAAAGAAGAGATGCTCAGACGAAAGGGCAAATCATTTTTTATTTGTCCAAGAATTAAGACAATATACGATTGACTCTGCTTTTTAAAGCTAGACTAAAGGTACAGAAACGAAACTGGTGCTAAAACCAATCAAAACTTGATAACAATAATGTTCTCAAGGTTCAGCATCTTTCGAATTAATGTTGACATTGAACCAATCAGGGAAGAGGAAGTATGATCAAGCAAATAAATGTTAAGAAATTTATCGCCCCAAGCAAGGCATTTTACTACCACTGTTGTGCAGGGGGTTACATAGGAGCAAAGTTATGAGAAAGAGTGACAGGTTACAGGGGGTGTCAGGAAGTGGGCAAGAGAAGGATGAGAATACTGATTAAAGTGGAGTGGACTGAGAAAGGAGCATGAGAGAGAGGGGATGCTAGTTAGTGAGATAGGGGATGACTATTGACTTTAAATTTAAATTCTTGGAGATTGTAGCTGTCGGGGAAGCAAGTAAACGGAAGAGAATTCCACAGGCGGGAAATGCGAGAACAGAAGCTTATGGAGTAGAATTTGTGTTTACATTTTATTGGTTTCACAATAAAATGGTGGGACTTAGTTGCAAATCTCGTGGCTCGAGTAACTTCATATCTAGGGGGCACCAGTGAGCTAAGTTCATTGGAGCAGAAGCCGTGAAAGTATTTGTAGAAGAGACACAGGGAATCCACGTTGCGCCGGTGAGAAATTGACTGTATCTGAGCTACCAAGTTGGGAGTGATCACATTACAAATTCTCCTTTGGATTTTGTTAAGGACACCAAGGTGGATAGCAGGAGCACCCGACAAGATATGGCAGCAGTATTCAGTGCACAGGCGGATGGTAGATTTATATATGCCCTAAAGAAATAAGAATGTCCTAACAGTAAACACTCCTTTTATTATTTCCTTGCTGTAACGTTGCAACCAACCAGAAGACCTGCTTACACATACATGAACAGACACTCTCACGTGGAATCGGCATTTTGGGCTGAACAGAATGAACGAGTGCCACTTGCAATCCGAAGAGAATCAGCAAGAATTAAGAAATCATCTGACTTACTCATTCATTTTGAATATCTCAACTAACCTTGGTGCAGGGTTCTTTGAGAAAAGATAATCACCCAGATTTGGCATCTATCTATTTTTTCTTGCAGGTCAAATCGCCGTAAAAACATAGTACTTTTCAAACCGCAGATAAGATTAAGGAGAACATTGAAGCTGATAGTGATCAGGAATGTATATATTGCAACATGTCTTGAAAACTGGAAAGAATGAAGAAATTAGTATGAAGTCAAATGATTTGACAAGGTCAAAGTCACCATTTCCCTGAATTACTTAATCTTTCAGTAATATTTAATGCTTAAATCCTTTCTGAGCAGAATTTATATCTACTAAATCTCTCCAAATGTGCAATGATAAAGATCTGGGAAAAAACGGAAATAATTGACAATAGAGTAGGTACCACCACTAAATCGATGAAAAACAGAATAGTATGAATAAAAAAGACCCCAAACTTAATAAAAACGAACTTTTTTCATTAAAACGATTATATTACTATTAAGAAAAAAGATCGAAGAATTTTTTTAAAATTTTAATCCCTTCAAATACGTTCGAAATTTTGCTAAAATATCTTGTTTTGATTTTATTTAGCGGGTAACCAAATCGTTAGATAGTTTACAATTTTTTTTTACATCTGTTAACCCCTCCACATAAATACATGAAATTTTAAGAAATTAAATTTAAGAATTGTTGGGAAAACAATTGGTTTTATTAATTAAACGCAGAAATCGTTGAGAAATGTAAATCAGCTATTATTTTTTTGAAAAATTTTGCCTGTATTTCTAAAAATCTGTTCCAAATAGAAAAATAAAAAAAGCTATATAACTATGACATTATTTAATTTGATAAGCTTTTAATTGATTCGATAAATAATATAAATTAAGGACCTTTATAGTCTGATATAAAAATTCTATTAATAATGAAATTTTTAAAGAAGTATTTTCATTTTTAATTATAATAATTTATAAAGATTCAAAAATATTTTTTAAATATTTCAAAAATTTATTGGGGTTAGTTTATAAAAATTATTAAGCGAAGATAATATTTACTAACCGAAAATTACAAAACTAATACAAATCGCTGTGCCTCCCTATTTTTAAAATAATTTTTTAATTTTTATATTTTTATTTCTAATTTATTTTTGTTTGTTTTTTTGTTTTTTTGTTTTTTTGCATGGTAATTTCTATGTGTACATTAAAAGGTCATGCGTGTTAAAGATTTTTCCCCTTACCGGAAGAAAAATTTGTACAATTATGTCACTTGTGATCGCCATATACTTATCTTATCTCGGCTGTCAATCTGTCAGCATAGATACGGTGAGAATGTTTAAAAAGTTCAATTCTGTGTTAAAGAAATAGTTTTATGTTAAATTTCATGTTATAAATAAAAAATACGTGTATAAACCAGATTAATTGAACATTAAATTTGTTTGTTTTCAAAAATGTGTCACAGATGTATAATTTATTTTTGCAAGATTTTTAAAACCGAGAATTAACTTTTGCTTACAAATGGGTCGATCGTTCAAAAATGGTCGACAAATTGAAAAACTTTTTAACATCTCAAAATTTTAGATTTCAATCAATATAATTTCTGATTTAAATGCACCAGAGTATTTTGCTTATTGGAAATAGTAAATTTAATCATTTAGCTTTAAATTAAAACTAAAATAAAAGTTTCAAGAAAATTTATTTTTAAAAATTCAATTTAGAATTTAGATATCTAAAAATAGTGAAGGTGTCTACAACAGAGAAATACGGCACAGCCTCTTGTTTAATCTTGCGTCGAATGTGCGAATTTTAGCCGTTTTCTTAAAAGATGGAAATGAAAAGGATGATTATTAGTTTAAAGAGAGAATTTACATCTATTGTCGTAACATTTAGAAAATACCATCGATTGACCCAAGACAAGTCAATTAGACTTGCGACAAACCAGATACGAAATCGTGATTTCGCAACACAATAATTATCGTACTAGGGAAAACATGCGACTGATTTTGCCGCGAAATCAATCTACATATAGCGTAAGCTATTTTCTTAATACTACGATCAATATTGCATCGATTAAATAATCCCAAAAGAAAGTATAAAGTGATGTAAAGGAAAACATTTAGCTGAAGCGAATTCGACATCAAACTGAGATTATTTCTATCCCTCTCCCCCTAATGCCTTTAAGGAAATCATATATCGAAACATTCCTCTTCTCAATCCTAATGAAGTTCATCACTGTTAGTTTAATTACTGACATGTCACCATGTTAAAGAAATGGGAAAGTTTGTGCATGAGCAATCAACACTTTAATAAAAATTTCACCTGATCAAATAAAATTGTCTGAGAGTTCCATTCACGATGTTGAGTTATTAGTCATTGTCCAAGGAATCACAAAGAGGAATTCGTAGATGTGGACATAGATTTTATTTCATATGTACATATATATCTGACAGAGAATGTGGGTATAAAATGGAAGAGTGGTATTACCAATGAAACTATCTTGTCTCTTTCCTTTGCGGTACACATCCATTTTAGATAGATAGATAGATAGATAGATAGATAGATAGATAGATAGATAGATAGATAGATAGATAGATAATGTTAATATTGATCTGATTATGTAAAAGTATAGAAACATATTTACGATAAACATTCACAAAACACAAAAAAAGAACAATTAATAATAATAATAAAATAATAGAACAGTCATACAAGAGAACAACTATTGGCTTACTAACAAACATAGAAACAACAAAAGACTGGATGATACAATTAGTCAAACAAAATGAAAACAGAAAGAAAAAATATTCAAAAATGAAAAAATGGCAATAAACACAAACAAGATTTACATTTAGTAGATACTGTAGAAAAGCAAAACAGAAGCCAATAACCAACTATTACGGCAAAAAATATGAAAAAGAAACCCAAGGATAAAGCTTTTGAACAGATGAAACAACGCTGGAAAGACAAACCTTTGCATGGCCACTATCCAGAACGTGCTAATAAACCCAATGTTGATAAATTTAATACTCATCAATGGTTGCGTGTATCTGGATTAAAGTCTGAAACTGAAGGCTTTATTCTTGCAGCGCAAGACCAAAGTCTTTTTACTAGGAACCTTCAGGCAAATATTATACATAACAATGTGGATCCAAAATGAAGGCTCTATGATAAATACCAAAAAACAACAGACCATCTAATCTCAGGATGTTCTGTACTTGAAAACAAGAATCGTACCAGTGATAGTAGGTGCACTTGGAATGCTAAAAAATGGAGCAAAACAACACATTAAAAAAAGAATGCCTGCAAACCCCAGCTTAAGAAATATACAAAAAAATTGTCTAGTTAAGAACAGCCCACACACTAAGGAGAACTGTTTATGTAACGCTAGGGATGTTAGGGGACATAGAAAAAACATGAAATGGAGCCATAACAACAAACCACGACCTGCCTTAGGTCTTTTCGCAGACTTGGTAGGTAGTATGACCATGGCAGAAATCGAATTATGATGAATAATACTTCTTCTTCTATGTGCCCTGTCCCTTAAGCACGTAGGCGATCATGGCTTTCCACGTTTCCCTATCCCTGGTGGCTCTGAGCACGCCTTCTTCTGTTACACCGTGCAATCCTCGTTCTGTCATCCACCTGATTAGGTCCTTCAAATATGTTATCGGTTGCTTTTCCCTGTCTCTTTTCCCCTCTATCTGGCCTGTTAGCATCAGGTTCTCCAAGCCCTCCTTCCTCATTGCGTGTCCCAGGAACTTCAGCTGTCTCTTCCTGATGACCAGTATTAATTTCCTTTTTGTTTCCATCATTTCCAAGACCTCACCATTGCTCACATGCTCGATCCATGAGATTCGCAGTATCCTTCAGCATAACCATATTTCAGTTGCTTCAAGTTTTTCCTTCATCTTTGATGGTATTGTCCAACATTCACCGCCATATTGAAGGACGAACATCACGTAGCAATCCAGTACTTTCTTCCTAGTTTCTAGCGAAATTGTCCTGTTTCTTAATACCTTACCCAACTTCCCCATGCCAATTCGCCTTCGGATCTCTGTGTCGCACTTTCCGTCTTCTGTTATAACGCTTCCCAGTTATTTAAAGTTTTGTACCTGCTTGATTCTGTTATCCCCGATCTGTA
Source organism: Ascarosepion bandense (assembly GCA_037127315.1). Taxonomy (NCBI): domain Eukaryota; kingdom Metazoa; phylum Mollusca; class Cephalopoda; order Sepiida; family Sepiidae; genus Ascarosepion; species Ascarosepion bandense. The sequence continues at coordinate 2,130,199 of JBBBDQ010000531.1, read as the reverse complement.
TTTGGCATATTGTGCTGCCCTTTTTACTGATGACCATGCATTTAGTTTTCGTGCAGTTTATTTCTATTTCTTTCTTGTTACTTTCTTCTGCTACCTTCTGTAAGAGGTTTTGTAGTTTCCTTTCTGTGTCTGCTATCAGCATTGTATCATCTGCGTACCTTAGGTTGTTTAAATTATGGCTTCCGATAACGAATCCAGACATAACTTCTAGGGTCCTGTACAAGTTGAACAGATCCGGTGAAAAGACACATCCCTGTCTTACGCCTCTTTCTATCTTTGTATAAATACTCAATTCGTTACCTGTCCGTATGCAAGCGGTTTACTGCCAATAAAGATTCTTGATTACTCTCAAGTCTTTTCCAAATATGTCCAGGCTGCCGAGCAGTTCTTTGTGGCGTATTTTGTCAAACGCCTTCGCATAATCAATAAAGCACAGGTATAAGTCCTTCTTCATTTGAAAATCTCAAAAATGTAAACCATGAGGATATATACGATTCTAGTTGTAGTTGGAGCCCTCGGATCGATTAGAAACGCTTTAGATAGAATCATTGAAAGGATACCTGGTAGCTATGCCTTTTAAAGAAATAGAAGAAAATATACTTACAAGTACATTTCATGTAAGTAAAATGTGTGAGATCTTAGAAGGTTTGGGAGGTTTCTTTCCAAAAAATACTCAGTGGAAAATTTCATGATGCTATTTCTAAGCATAGGTCTCTGGTTAAATATACATTTAAAATCTAAAAAAGAAGACGCAACAATAGCGTATGGTTGACAATAGGAAAAGATACACTGATCCATAATAAAGTCAGGATAATTTAAGCCAACAACATGCTTATCACGTCAGTGAGAAACATGTTCTCGTAACAATACAATGAACCGAAGAAATTGTTGGGCTTTATTAGTGTATTTTCAAGTCACAGAAACAATGCTCAAAGGTTACGAAAGAAATGAATGATCCATTATACATCAACAAAACAATACTGAAAGAAGCTAAAACAAGAACGAATAATGAAGAGACTCTAGAAGGATTTACGACATAATACCACGTATATGGGTCATAGAATGATTAAAAATGCTAAAGAATATCAAAACAGTGAGTTTCATCATCTGTCTATATTCCTGAGATGCAGTATTGTAACTATTTACACTATTTACGTTACTCGGATAGATTTTCTCATATTTATTGCAATATTGACGACGTTTCGGCAATTGTATGCCTCGGGCTTCTTCAGATGATATACGTTGGAATTTCTAACTGAATTATTTATTTAGCCCACGGGAGTCGATTGCTCCAGTTTCAATTAATTCCCATTAGTAATTAAACTCTACAAGTTTTTGTTCACTTCTACTGAGACCAGTTATTGTCACTTCTTGGATAAATGCGTTCGTTGAAGTAATCCAAAACGAAACTTGGCCAAAAGAGTTGTGAGTTCAATACCTGGCCACAGCAGAGGTGAACAAAATGGAAAATTGAGTGACTAAAGGGAAATAACTGAAACTGATATATTCAGAAGAGGCATGTCACGCGGAACTAGAACTTTCTGTAGTTCCCAGGTCCAAAAACCCCCAACAAAAAACTATGAAAGTATAAAAATAGATTTTTGAATAAAAAAATACCAACAACACATATTTATTGTAAAATTACAAGTTTATAGTAGATTTACCAACAATACTTTTTACAGCAAAATGACCGACTATACATTTTATCATTCAGCTGAAGCCATAAAATTGTGTTCAAAATGTTTAGAGTTTGACATTAAATAGTCCATAGAGGTGTTGATATGCTACTAAACCATTTCAACTAACCAAGAAATGGTTAGGGAATCAATAACAACAGCCGTAGAAGTTCCAAACAAGTCTATGAGAACGAACTTTATTAAAGACAAGGCACATGGGAATAAAAATTCCCAACCTGATGACAAAGAGGAAAGAATAAATAAGAGATGATAAAAAATTGACTCTCAGGAGAAGGAAAATATGATTATTATTGAACGGGGGCTGACATAAAACTGTGCAAACCACTTGGGTTCTACCATACAAAGATATGAAATTGTCTTTGTAAATAAAAGGATTATGATTGATATACGAAAAGCAATGCAATCCTAAATTGTCGAGGGGATAAACAGAAACCGAGGAAAACTGAATAATTGCCGATCACATTTGACACAAATCCCCAAAAAAAAAAACGAAGAGAAGCTTTCTTGTCACTTGATATCCTAATGGTGGTCAGAAGAATAAAAGTGATTTTAAGATGCAAAACGTGTATCGATGCTGGAAGTTTCATCATTATACAGGGTGACCAAAAAAAAAAACGAATATTTTTTAGCAATCCAATAAAAGCAAGAGTGATGGAAGAAAAATATTTTATTCAAAGTAATTGAAACATTAAAACCTGCCATTTAAGAAACAATGTTGGAACTTTCATTTTTTTTTTTTAATTACATCCTGTAGATGGCGTCCTCCTGTACGAATGCATTCTTGAAATCTGCTGTTGAGACAGTGACAGTGACTGAGATCCTCTGTTCATTTTCAAAAAAATAAGGTCCAATGATCCCATGTAATGAAACAGCACACCATACTGTCACCTTACTAGCGTGTAAAGGGCGCATATGAACTTCAGTAGGATTTGTGTCTGCCCAGTAACGGTAGTTCTGCTTATTCATATAACCCGTGAGATGAAAATGAGCCTCATCTGACATCCATAACTTGCTTAGAAGTTCATCTTGATCCCTGGTTACTGAAATGGCAGAGTGTTTACTTTGTGAGGCCACTGTTTCGCAGTGCTGACACCTGCTTATGTCTGCCAATAGACACTACAAAAATTCCCGTTTTTTGTGGTCCCCCAGTATTTATGATTATTATTAACTCAGTTTTGTAATTTTTATGATGATGATGATCATTGCTATCATGCCAATCACGATGATAAAGAATGAAATCTGAAGTGTTATTCTCATATGAACGCTATTTACAGAAGTTCGAAACCAAAATGTTACTCCATTGTAAACAAATATAGAAATCTGTCTGTTGATCTCTCTCTCTCTCTCTCTCTCTCACTCACACACACACACACACACACACACATGAGTATGTACGTGATTACAGTTATCAGTGAACGTCCTGATCGAGCAAGAATCAAAATTGCTATAAACAGAATGACATTTTTGCAAATTTCCACCTGTAAGAAACATACGTTGTTCAATAGCACTCTCATTATTATTATTATTATTATTACTATTACTATTATTATAGCCGCCTTTTTCAAGATTCTCGGTTGGTTACCGCCATGATTTATTGCTCGCAAAAACGGAAACAGACAAGGCGCCATGTTTCAATTGCTACATTTTTTAACGTCTTTGTGAGTTAAAATAACTTTCACTTATTGCAGTAGGAAAATCAGAGATGAAAACAGTGAATATTCTGATTCACATTTGCTATCTGTCGAAATCAATATTTTTTTTTTGTTATTGATATATCACTTGTGTTCGAAAGATTAGGGACTGAGTGAATAATATACGAGTGAGAAGAGTTCATTTTTGGATGATAAATTGTGTTCATCAGCTCTCGATCGTCTGTTTTGAAAATATTTGATAGATTTTAAATAAATATAAGTAGTTGTGTATTATTTGATTTAGCATCAATTATATTTTCTAAACGTTTTAACTTCTACGCATGGCATAACTGTTTCCAGGGAAACTTTAGTTAATATCTGAAAAATGTTTTCAATTCTTTTTAATCATCAAAATGCATTTCTTTCACTGAAGAAAAAGGTCTTATAATTTTCTGCCCCTTATTTACTAGGATTTGCTTTGATGTTTTTAAAGTTTAACCTACAAATCAAGAAACGATTTTTATTTTCAATTTTCTTCCTTGTAACTCGGCAACAAGGCAAAGTTTATCATTCAGGGCTTGAGAAAATAATTTACTAATTTCTGTTTTTAGAATAAATTCTTGTCATAAACCTAAATCAGAGACATTTTCGAATATTTTTGTCAGTATTTGTATTATTGAATCGAACATAATTTAAATAAAATAATTTTACTCCAGACTTTTAATTTCTGCGTTTAATACAAATTATGAACAATATTACATGATATAGACAATATAATAATATTGATATACACAATATTATAATTATATTGATAAATAAAACATTATCATATTATAAATATATTGATATACACAATAGCCAGAGCCGGATAATGACCTTTTGTGGCCCCAAGTTTAATGAAATTATGTCTCGGCTCCTTAGATGGAGACACTCTTTAACTTGTCGCAACCATCTTGAATATTCTTTTTACTTATGATATATTTTAGTTACATTTACAGAGCTTGAATTAAACTTATTGCAAATTTCTTAAACTAAAATAGTTTTGTTTGTCAATAAAAATATTCTTTAAGAAATGTCAATATTTTATTATTTATTGCAAACCAAATTAGCACAGATTTCAACAACTATAGTAAAAATAAAATAGAAAGTTTTATAACCAACATTATAGCAAGAAAACAATCAAAATAAATTAGTTTGTCATGTTGATATCATTTTAGAAGTTATAAAATCTAATAAATCAAAACCAGTCAGTCAGTCCAGTGTCATACGTGATACATGCTTGAGCGATCATGTCTCGAAAGAAACATGACTAACCGAACAGAAGATTTTTACACAGTTAATTGCCATTACTTTCTGCGGTAGACTGATTGCCAACCAAATCTATAGAACCTAATCTGTTCTGCTATTTAACCCATAACTGGAAAGTAAAGAGACGAATTAATACGTTTCCCAAAGTTATTTGCGCATAAGTCAATTTAACTGGAGTTCAAACTCGGCTCTACAAATTTCCCGTTCCAGGTAAATATTCGCTGCACGACCCACTCACCTCCAAATTAAAACCACTGCTTTATAAAGGACTGAAGGGCACTAGACAGCAGTCTGTTCTAGCCTAAATGTTAATCCGGCCCTGATTATAATTATATTGACATACGAAGTATTATAATGTTGAATAGCTCAGTGATTAGAAAGTTAACCTTTCTTATTGTTAGAAGCGAGTTCGAGTCTCACCATGATTGATTTTACTGGGAAGTAACTTTTTGCTAATATTGGCCTGGAGAAGCATTTAATAGTGCGACACCTTTTTCAAGTAGCTGCAAAACCATACAAACCCGAAACGGAAGTATCATGACGTCACAAGTCACCAACCGTTTTTAGCTTACTTCAAGATGACGACAGATTGTGCTCTGTGGGGTTTAAAGAAACACAATTATTCCTGAGAAGGTGTCTACAGCCATAGCAGACGAGCATACACGCAAACGATTAACAAACCGTTGTATTATATATAATATTCATTACCATTCTATAAGAAGAGTAGATTATTTTGATATAAGTTCTGAACTATAAGATGTTAAACAATGTCATACATTGCCATTCTTTAAAAGTCTCCATTATGTAATTCCAGCAAGACCATTTACTTCTTTTCATACGAGTATAATTATTTATTTATGGCTACAACTCTTTATTTCCCTCTCTCTTTCCCTCCCTCTCTCTCGCTCTCTCTCCCTCTCATTGTATGTGTGTGTGTATGTGTGCTTTTTCTATCTCTGCGATATTCCTTCATGTGATCCTAACTCTATACGTTCACATCTTTTCGGGATCCCAACAATCACCTTCCCTCCCTTCTTTATGTTTGTGATAATTCTTCCTCTATTCATTTCTTCCAAACTACCAGCCTTCTCGTGTCTATAAAGGAATACATAAAAATTAATTATGCCCTCATTATGTCATGTACATAAAAAGATTTTAAAAAATAATTATAGCGTCAAAAATAATTAAAGTAAATTATTTACAACAATTATAATTAACATTAATTCATTCATTCTTTTTTCCCCATGCACACACAAATACGTGACATTCTCAGTATTGGAAAATCAGTTCACACGGACAAGTCGCTAACACGTGTGTCAGCGAAAATTTCGTCCTCTTTTTTTATACAGTCTATAGTAGTAACATTCATCTTTGAGCTCTCAACAAAAATTCGAGGCAAGAAAATCCCCAGGCAGATCTTGTAATTTTTTCAACTACATTATATCAACACTCATTGCACGCATCTAAAATTAAAAAAAGAAACATACGATAAAGTCTCTAAAGACGTATTCTTTATTCAAAGTTCACTGTTTCAGCATTTTCAAGCATTTCAGCATAAACAGTTTTTTTTTTTTTTGTTATCCAAGAAAATTAATCATGTACACTACCGGCCATAATTATTAGGCCACCCCAGTTTTTTAAAAGAAATGATGTATTTCATACCACTTTTAGTATTTATTGCCAAGTGGATAATTCTAAATGAAAATAGAATGGTTCTTTCGTTATCATTATTTTGCAAAATTTTGCAAGGCAAGGAAGCAAAGATGAACTCGCCCGAATCACCCTAAATTTTCTGCATTATTTGATTGATGAAACTGCATTATAGGTAATTATAAAATATTTATAAATTCATTTGATGCACATGTTATTGTACAGTATTAACAAAAGAACCATTCTATTTTCATTTACAATTATTCACTTGGCAATATATACTAAAGAATAGTATGAAATACATCATTTTTTTAAACACTTGGGTGACCTAATAATTATGGCCAATAGCGTTGCATTCACTTACGCGCAAATACCCTTGGGAAAGGTATTAATCCGTCACTTTCCTCCAGTTATGGGTTTGATAATAGAACAGACTGGATTCTGTAGCCTTGGCTGGCAACCAATCTACCGCAGAAAGCAATGGCAACCTACTGCGGGATAATTTTCTGCCCAGTCAGTCATGTCTCCTTCGTGACATGATCGTCCAAAGCGTGTATCACGTATGGCACCTAACTGACTAACTAAATATAATAGTTGAAAACATGATCAAGGCTTCTATTGGGCATAAAGTGGGGAATCAGTTTTATATTGTTATGAAGTAATAAACTGATCCCCCACTAATTAATAATAATATAATACATCTTTTCCCCCTCTAGCCATGAGTCAAATAATAGGACAGATTGGGTTCTATAGTCTTGGTTGGCAAACAGTCTACCGCAGAAAGCAATGGCAACATACTGCGGGATAATCTTCTGCCCAATCAGTCATGTCTCTTTCGTGACATGATCGCCTAAAGCGTGTATCACGTATGGCACTTAACTGACTGAGTATACATCAAATGCAATAGAAACCTTTTTCTATTTTATCCTGAGAATGTATTGCTTCACGAATCGTTACTTACAGAGAAAAATGTATTTCTGCCACTCGTACATCAATATTTTGAGAGCAAGGTTTCAAATGCTGTTTAATCTTCACATTTCTCTGATATGGTGGTCATTTACTAAGACTAAGCTTGGTATAAAGATAAAAATTGTAAGAAATTTGTTTCAGTAACAGTCCATGTAAAAAAAAAAGCCCACTCGTTTTGAGAAGCAACATTTAAGATCCTGACTGGCGTTGGAATAGAATATAAACCCCTGGCACCAGTAAGAAAATAAAATCTTTCCTGATAATCTAGAATACATTTACCGCATTTATAATTAATGGTTGATGAAATCCTGATATTGATTATTCGGTGTATAATCTGATTTATTCTACTAATATTTTGTCGTTGTTGTTGTTACAATCATTCCATTTCGATTGTTATAGCGTAAAAATCTGTTGTTTTTTTTGTTTTTTTTTTTGTTTGCTTGTTTTTTTCGGATTAATAGATAATCGGGTCTTTAGCAAATAATGTTCTACTCTAGTCTGCCTCATTATTTGAGTCATTAATTCCCCTATCAGTCATTAGTCTCAGAGTAAAGCATTCAAAGTTAGATTGTAGTATATATATATATATATATATAAAAATTAAACCTAGTGAGCGAACAAACCTACCAAGGTTTCACCTAAGCGGATCTTCAGGGCCAACCTTCCCTGAAGATCCGCTTAGGTGACACCTTGGTAGGCTTTGTTGGTTCACTAGGTATAATTTACTTATTCTGCTCTACTTAAGTATTGAGCGCTTTTTTGTTATGGATTACTCGTTTAGGGTTTTTTCTTTGGGCTACGTGCTGGCTCGGTCTAAATCTCTTTGGCTGATGTTCCTGTGCTTAGCTTTTTCTTTTTTTACAACCATTTTTTCCTTCCGCGTATATACGCGGAGGGTTTGTTTTTTTTCGAAAAGATTATATTTATAAGTTTGTGTTTATATATATATATATATATATATATATATATGTGTGTGTGTGTGTGTGTGTGTGTGTGTGTGTGTGTGTGTGTGTGTGTGTGTGTGTGATAGCATAAATAATAAGACGTTTGACAAAGAATTTTATTGAAACGTGGGTTTTATCCTCTCGACACTCCCACATTCTTCTAAAACAAATGGAAGGAAAAGCTTAACTAGCCTTGTTATAAAACTGATTCTACATATAAAGAGGCCTCAAAATCAGCAAAAAAAAAACAAGCGTTTCGACGCCAGAGACCATCTAAGACAAGGTTAGACATGCTAACACAAGCTTCGATTATCCAGCCTCCGCATACGCGGTAACTGGATAATCTCTGACCAGCGGCCCGAGCGTACGCGTTCGAGTTCCACCTACCTTATGTTTTACAACTCGCTTCAGAATGAGGGTAGCTAAATACCGACGAGGTAAAAAAAGTTTTGTATCCAATTCCAACGTATGTAGGTTCTTATATCACATCCTGAACCAGGGAGGCATGAGTAAAAATGTTCCGCGCCACAGACCTGCTATGACAAGCTTAGTACCCAATCCTTGCGTATGTAGCTGAAGACCAACTCACAGTTACAATCATCATCAGCAGTTCCAGCTTCTTCTTCTTTTATGTGTCATGTCCTTTCAGAAGGTAGGCGATCGTGGCTTTCCACATCTCCCTGTCTCTGGTAACTCTTAGCACGATTTCTCCTGTTGCACCATGCAAATCTCGTTCCGCCATCCACCTGATTAGGTCCTTCAAATATGTTATCCGCTGCTTTCCCCTGTCTCCTTTTCCCTCTATCTGATTCTCTAATACCTCCTTCCTCATTGCTTGTCCCAGGAACTTTAGTTGTCTCTTCCTGGTGCTTAGTATTAATTTCCTTTTCGTCTCCATCCTTTCCAAAACCTCGTCATTGCTCACATGCTCGATCCATGATATTCGTAGCATCCTTCTGTAGAACCACAGTTCACCCGCTTCAAGTTTTTCCTTCATCTTCGAAGATATTGTCCAACATTCACTGCCATATTGAAGAACCGACATCACATAACAATCCAGTACTCTCCTCTTTGTTTCTAGTGAAATTGTCCTGTTTCTTAATACTTTACTCAACTTCTGGAATGCTTTTTTGCCATGCGAATTCGCCTTCGAATCTCAGTGTCGCACTTTCCGTCTTCTGTTAGAACACTTCCCAGGTACTTAAATTTTTGTACCTGCAGCCATCCCCAGTAGGTTTTACAGCTCCTGCAGCCCCATCCATATCCAGTAGGCATTCAACTTCTGCTCGCTCTGATAGGTTTTTCTTCAGTAAACAAAATCCCACAACCATTTAAAAATACTCAGAGAAGCATCAAATCTAGCACTACATAAAAAATGAACAGCCCGCAAGTTCTCATCCACCACAATTGCCACTGCACAAGTATAACTAAGCGAAGAAAGAGTTCCAGATTTTTTATGAATGAAGGCATCATTCATGCATGTGTTTTCGAGTATGCGTCGATTACAGGAAATTCTATTTCTCAACCATCCCTGAGCGCTATCCAGTCCCTCATATCGATGAATTTGCATCAGGACTACAGAGTACCCGAATATTATCTAAAAACAACCTAATCAAGGCATACCACCATATCCTTGTGTCTATGGACGATATTCCTAAAAACTGAGGTTACCTCATTTGGTCTATACGAATTCGTAAAATGCACAGTAGGCCTTATCTTGTGTCACATCCTGTCTCAGTGGAGAGATATGAGTAAATAACCAAGCGTTCTGCTGCCCAGATGACAAAGAACAAAATCTGTTCCATCAGCAGCAGCCAATAGCCTTCCTAATTCTACTGGCATCAGCAGAAGTTCCAGCTATCATCTTATTCAGCTTGTCATAAGCCGTCGCTCTAACAATTTCCAGTAGCCATTCAGTATCTTCCGCTCCAGTTAGCACCAACTGCTTTTCTTCTCCAGCCATTACTAGCTGCAATGATACACAATAAACTTTTGACACTCTTGAAGATCTATCTTTTGGCCGGTGCTTATGTGCTTTCTTTAACAAAAATAAACTTGGTAGTTGTCATGTAGGTGTCACCCATTACAACGGATTGAACTCTTCCTACAACTACATATGCTTCCCCTTACAAGAGGAGAGCAGATAAGCAGGGGAGTGAGAGATTTGCAGGAGATCAACAGGAGAGCGATAGGCAGAGATAGCCAAGACTGCTACCGTACGACTATTGCGAGTCCCAGTTATAGTATTATTTCCTAACCCATATTTATTCGTTCTACTAACAGAGTTCCACGTATTGTATTTTACTGTGTTTTATATATATATATGATTTTTCATTTTTTTTTTTTTTAGCGTGGTTCTGTCATTCTATATTATTTGTTTGCGGGACAATGTTCCACCTGCAACACGTGCGTTTCTAAAATACTGAGAAAGAAACAGAACTGTGAAATGAAATTCTATCATAAAAGAAGAATGATGCGTAACCGAAAGGTTTTTAGATAGCCATGAATAGGATGCTAAATATCATGTTCATTGAAGGGATTTTTCTTCGGTTGCGTGTGTCAGTGCTTCGGCAGTGGGGGTTGAATGAACAAAACCGAAGCAGTTGTTATTTCTTGTGAAAAGAGAGCCGCAAAATAGTGGTATTTTGCGGAAGAAAAGTGGAGTTTCCCAACTAACAAAGTTCTTTAGTACATGTTTTGTAGAGAAAGATTTCTCCACTAGTTCTCACGAGAAATTTACTTGTGAAATTTTTAAAACTGCTATGTGTCTTCTGCAGCAAGGGCTGTGTATATTTTTTCCGCCGGTTTTTACACATATGATGTCAAACTGCCAGAACCATGTCACATCTGTAGCAAAGGTTGTGAAGATCCCTTCGAAGCCAGCCTTGAATGTTTTGGCTGATGTAAGGAAAAGCCAAAAAAGATAAATCATGAGACTCCTGTTTGCTTCCTGCTGATTACTTCCGTTGTTGCTACCACTGAATCAAACAAAGTAAAGAAACCCCCCAAATGGTGCAATAGTCAACAAGTGATAAAATTTCTTTATCAATTCGAACAGCAAACAGTTTCTTTCCATAATACAGGTTAATTTAAAGGCGAAATGAATTAAAAATTGCATTTGTATGTTTTTTAATAAATAGGCTTAAGTGTGTTGTAAAGTTTTTCTTTAAACTAAATTTTAATTCCTAAAATGAAAAGAAACGCCCACTGAATAAAAAAAAGACATGGTTGCAGGCTGCTTAAAACAAAACCAAACATGTGTTTCGTTTAATAAATTTTACTCAGTGAACAAACAGTTTTTTTCTTTTTTCTTCTTTTTCATCAAAGTGGCTACGTAAATGAGGTAAGACTGTCAAAAGAAATTTCAGTTTTATCGAGTACACTTATTAGTTTAGGCAAATTTAGCAAACTGCTGCCATATCTGGTCGGATGCTCCTTAGGGTTCTTGACAAAATCCAACAGAGAATCTGTAATGTGATCGACCCTAACTTGACAGCTCAGATACAGTCACTTTCTCACCGGAGCAATTTGGCTTCCCTGTGTCTCTTCTACAAACATTTTCACTGTTTCTGCTCCGATGAACTTAGCTCACTGGTGCCCCCTAGATATGAATTTACTCGAGTCACAAGATTAGCGACTAGATCCCACCCTTTTACTGTGAAACCAATAAAATATAAACCTATATTCTACTCCAACAGCTTCTTTTCTCGCACTTCCCGCCTGTGGAATTCTCTTTCATTTAATTTCTTCCAAGACAGCTACAATCTTCAAGAATTCAAATGTAAAGTCAATAGTCACCTTGTATCTCACTAAACTGCATCCTCTCTCTCATGCTTTTTTCTCCGTCTATTCCACTCTCATCAGTATTCTCATCCTTCTCTTACCCACTTCCTGAAACCCGCTATAACCTGTCACTCATTCTCATAACTTTCCTACTATGTAATCCCCTGAAAAACAGGGGCAGTAAAATGCCTGGCTTAGAGTGATAAGATTATCAAAAAATTGAAAAATAAACAATAACCAAAAATATTAATGAAAGGTTGCCACTTTTTCATGAACAGCAGTATGAAATATTTGAATATTACTTGGGGTTAGCGAAAATGTTTTCGTGCGTTTATGTGCGAGCGCTTCTTTAAATTGCGACCAAGAAAAATGATCAGAATATTGAGAATACAGTACAAAATGGTTTGAAGAAAGAAAGAAAGAAAGAAAGAAACAGACCATTTAAAAATCCGGTTTCCAAAAACCCAATCTTATTTCATTCATGAAACTCTTTCTGCCACTAGAAATGCAAGTCCTAATCATTTTCCCGATTTGATTCAATCATTTTTCAAACTTTAATCTCTGATTATTCATTTATTTTATTCTTATCGATGTTGCTACAGATTTTAATGTTTGCTAATCTGTCTATTTGTTGAAATCAATAGAAAGTCCTTGCATTTCATGTCATTCAGTTCTCTAACGAACGAGGGCAACAGATGGAATAAAATAGCGCTAATACTGCTGCTTGTGATAGATAGATAGATAGATAGATAGATAGATAGATAGATAGATAGATAGATAGATATGAACCGGTTCTAACAGATAGATAGATAGATAGATAGATAGATAGATAGATAGATAGATACGAACAGACCGACATAGATAGATAGATTGATAGATAGATTGATATGAACAGCGTTAGATAGATAGATAGATAGATAGATAGATAGATAGATAGATAGATACGAACAGACCGACATAGATAGATAGATTGATAGATTGATATGAACAGCGTTAGATAGATAGATAGATAGATAGATAGATAGATAGATAGATAGATAGATAGATACGAACAGACCGACATAGATAGATAGATTGATAGATAGATAGATTGATATGAACAGCGTTAGATAGATAGATAGATAGATACGAACAGACCGACATAGATAGATAGATTGATATGAACAGCGTTAGATAGATAGATAGATAGATAGATAGATAGATAGATAGATACGAACAGACCGACATAGATAGATAGATAGATAGATAGATAGATAGATAGATAGATAGATAGATAGATAGATAGATAGATTTTTTTTAATCGTTTCACCACGAGCATTCCACTGCCACTGTAGCGGAGGGGATTACATGGGGTCGGGGAGTGATGGGAAAGGATGGTTAGATATAGGAAATGTTAGAAGGAGGGTGATAGATGGGTAAGGGTACCGAGAATGAGGGTTGGTTAGATGGTGAGAGTGTTTGAGAGAATAAATGCAAGTTAGCGTATTAGGAGGTGTCTATTGACCTTACACTTAAACTCCTGGAGATTGTAGCCGTCGGGGAAGCAGGCATGTGGAAGGGAATTCCACAGGTGGGAAGTGCGAGGAAAGAAGCTGTTGGAGCAGAAACTGCGGTTACATTTTATCGGTTTCACTGTAAAAGGGTGGGAACTAATTGCCAATCTAGTATCTCGTGTAAATTCGTAACTAAGCGGCACCAATGACTTAAGTTCATCGGAGCAGAGGCCGTGAAAGTACTTGTAGAAGAGGCACAGGGAAGCCACGTCACGTCGGTGAGAGAGTGGTTGCAGCCAGTCCGCCAAGACAGGATCGATCACATTACAGATTCTCCGTTGTATTTTGTCAAGAAGCCCGAGGAGAGTAGCAGAGACACCCGACCAGATGTGGCAGCAGTATTCAATACACGGGCGGATTGCCGATTTATAGATGTGCAGGACAGATTCAGACGGGAAAAATTTCCGGGCTCTGCACAGAGAACCGACCTTCATAGCAGCGGACTTAGCGATGGATTCGATATAGTCATTCCATTTGAGGTCAGTCGAGTGTGTGAGGCCAAGGAGGCGTAGTGTTTTACTCTCAGGGAGGCAAGCCTGTTCCATGCTAATGGGAGGTAGGTGCGATTGTCTATGGTGGTTAATTGATAGCAGCTTCGTTTTGGAGGCATTGAACTTCACGAGCCACTTCCTACTCCAGTCCACCACAGATTGAAGGTCTTTTTCAAGCTCGGCAGCGAGGTTCGCTTTGTCGCCCACACCGTGTTTTTGATCGATGCGAGAGTAGATTGTGGTGTCATCGGTGTACATGCCTACCCGGGATCTAATGGCATCTGGGAGATCATTGATGTAGATCAGAAAGCGCGTGGGTCCCAGGATAGAGCCTTGAGTGACGCCAGCGTTCGTATAGTAGTTTTGGGAGGCATGACCGTTTAATACTACCTTCAATGTGCGGTTAGAGAGGAAAGACTGGATTAGATCAAACAAATATCTAGTTATACCATAGCTCCGCGGTTTGCACAAAAGGCCAGTATACCAGATTCTGTCGAACGCTTTGGAGATGTCCAAGGCAACGGTTCGTGCTTCGCCATTCTTGTCGAGAGCCTGGTATATGTACTCGGTAATGGTCGTTAGCATATCAGCAGTAGACCTGGTGAAGCGGAAACCGTACTGTTTGTCCGATAGAAGCCTGTGGGCCTTGAGATGCTGAATTACCTCGGCGTTGATAATAGCTTCTAAAATTTTGCCAAAGATCGGAAGGAGGCTGATAGGGCGGTAATTAGCGGGGTCCGAAGATTCGCCAGTTTTATTAAATATAGGTACTACAGAGGAGGACATCCAACAGGCAGGAAAGCAGGATGCAGATAGGCAGAAGTTATAGAGCTTAGAGAGGACAGAGGAGAGCTCAGGGGCACATTTCTTCAGAACTATGATTGGGATTCCGTCACCACGGCTCGCCTTGTGAGGGTCAAGTTTTGAGATTATCTTAGAAAGCAGCGAGGGTGTAATGCTGACGTTATTCAGTTCAGCCTTAGTTCTAGGTGGGAAGTCGAGAGTAGGTACTCCTGACGAATCCAGTGTCGAATTGGTAAAGAATCTACGAACAAAGCATTCAGCCTTGTCCGCAGAGGAGGTGAGGACCTCAAATTCGTTGATATGAAAAGCTTTAGATCGATAGATAGATAGATAGATAGATAGATAGATAGATAGATAGATAGATATGAACAGGCTTTGATAGATAGATAGATAGATAGATAGATAGATAGATAGATAGATAGATAGATATGAACAGACTTATATATATATATATATATATATATATATATATATCTTTTAATTCGATAAAATGGAACCAATTAATCATGTATTGTATGTTTTCTAACTGATAAATCGACAATCAAAATATACTTATTGCTTGGATTTTATGCGAATGTCTCTATTCGCTTGTGTGGATAAACACAAAATTAGAGCTCTCCGAATATTTATTTTCATAGACGCCATGCACGTTCTAAACCTACAATCTTCTTTCTCAAAAAATCATTTGCTTAGAAAATGATCGATTTAAATCAGTATTACAAATACACCAGAAAAATTGATATAATAACCAAATTTATAAACTGATATTAAATGTATAATCAAAAGAAACCTTTACTTCTCCCTTCCGTTCTTGTTACACACTTATTTTAGATTTTTTGCACCCACATACATAATTTTTGAAATTTCCCTTTAACAGATCGACTTGAATTCAATTCGCTACCTTTTTTAACGCTCCCATCTTCTTTGCAATTGCATTTCGTTACGCCTGCATTCTAACATAGCCATCCCTTCGTTGTTTTTACTTCCCCTTCACTTT
The DNA here is from genome assembly GCA_037127315.1 of Ascarosepion bandense. NCBI lineage: Eukaryota > Metazoa > Mollusca > Cephalopoda > Sepiida > Sepiidae > Ascarosepion > Ascarosepion bandense. The sequence continues at coordinate 2,114,372 of JBBBDQ010000531.1, read as the reverse complement.
TCTTCCTTATTTATTTCTTTTTCTTTCTCTTTCTTTCCTTGTTCCTTTTAATCTCCTGCTTATTACTACGAATTCTCTTTTTTCTCTCCCTGAAGTGGACTTCTAGCGTCTTTCTCCACTCAGCCTCTCAAAAATCTTTCGAATTTTTCCAAAATAAAAAAGATCGTTGATGAAGCAAATTCATTTCAATACATGTAATTTTAGAAATTCTATATGTAAAAATAAATAATTTGAATTACATTGAACCCTCAGGTTGAATGAGTTTTGATATTTTATTTTCAACAATTAATATTAATAGGATCTCCCTTAGGATTTTAGTTATATGCCACTTCTATATGGATTTAAATATCTATCTATCTATCTATCTATCTATCTATCTATATATATATATATATATATATATATATATATGAGTAATTCATCGAGTTTTATTTGACCTCAACAGAAGTGCTTTCTGCATTCTGTTGAGGTCGAATAAAACTCGATGTATTACGTAATTATTTCAAATTCTCCTACTATTTGTTATATATATATATATATATATATATATATATACCTGATACATAGTTTATATCACCTAACGACAAAAATAAACAAACTAAACCCATCATTTCTTACAAAAATCTGACAAATTAGCAATATTACAACTAAAAAAGCAAAATCTTTAAAATAATTCATCAGACCGATATTTTTTATGAGTGAACTTGATCACTTGGAAAATTTATCTCCAATAATAGTGCAAACAACACATATATTGGTTACTAAACCACTGAAATATCGCACCGATTAACATGCCATGTATATAGTAAGAGTTAAATTAAATCACAGAAAACAAAATCATAAAACACATCAATCTAAGAATTCCTTACAAATAACTGAAAGATTTACCATCACATAAACTGTATGGTGTAAGAAATAACAATTAAAAATACGCGATGCATTAGGCATAACAGACAGACAACCCAGAATGGACAAAATGTTATCAAATTTAGAAACAAACATACCAAATATATTTCATTAAAATATAAAAAGTTAACACGAAAGATTTTTTACGCGGGGACGGGCAAAGAAACGAGATTTTAAACTGATGAAAAGCTCCATTATGCAGAAAAAGTATTTATTGTTGTATGAATCTTTATATATATATATTTTTTTTTAATCATATCACCCCAAGCAAGGCGAAAACGCCACTGATGCGCAGGGGGCTACGTAAGAGTGAAAAGATTGGAAAAGAGAAAAACCGGAAACCACATCCTAAATAGGAAACAAGGGATGAGCCTCTTCAACTGTTCAACAGACGTGGTTGGAGTGTGAACTGGGCGATAATTTAGTCTACCTACTCCAATTGAAAAAAATTTTTTTTAAAAAAGAGTGAAAAGATTGGAAAAGAGAAAAACCGGAAACCACATCCTAAATAGGAAACAAGGGATGAGCCTCTTCACCTGTTCAACAGACGTGGTTGGAGTGTGAACTGGGCGATAGTTTAGTCGATCTACTCCAATTGAAAAAAAAAATAAAATAAAATAAAAGAGTGAAAATATTGGAAAAGAGAAAAACCGGAAACCATATCCTAAACAGGACACAAGGGATGAGCCTCTTCACCTGTTCAATAGACGTGGGTGGAGTGTGAACCGGGCGATAGTTTAGTCGATCTACTCCAATAAGTCTATTCAGTAGACATACTTGCACTCGATCCAGCTTCGCGTATATATATATATATATATATATATATATACACGAAAACATGAACAATGAGGAAACCAGTTTCGTATATATATATATATATATACACGATGCTGATTCAAGCACAAGTAAATGTAATTAATACAATGTTTATATGTTTATGCTAATAATGTATATGTATATATATTGTTACTTCAACTGATATTTTTTGTAGATACCCGTGTTTGAGCTGATATCTCGTTTTTTTTTTTGTTTTTTGTTTTTGTTTTGTTTTGTTTTTTTAAGTGTGTATTAAGTTACCGGCTTGCTCACTTTAGAAAACTGAATAAAGAAAATGTGATCACCGACAAGGTTCGAACCTGCGTACTTCTTTGAAAAAAAGAATCAAATTCTAATCCGCAGTGTTTTAGACCGCTCGGCCTCAGTGAACCTCAGAGTCAAGTACGAAGTACAATCTTTAGAAACGTTTAAGTCTACAATTTTAATGCAGTGTATTGCATTATCCATATTTAGTTAATGCAAACAAAGTGCAATATTACATCATATTTAAGTTTGAAACACTGTAAAACAAAGATTTGTCCATTTTAAAACCTGTGAAATTGTTATAAAGAACAGTTTTCAGGAAGTAATACTTTAAAAATTCTGAGCTACTCTGCTTTTTGGAGTGTAGATGTGAATCACTAAACTGTTTTTTGCAAATTGGTTAATTGTTTTCAATTAAAATCCTTTGCGAAACATCTTCCCAAAATTCTAGATTTTGTAGAAATTAAAAAAAGAAGCGAATGGCATTCACCAAAATCCATGAACAATGAAGAAAACTTGTCTGAGGATCGAAACTGTAACATTTTGTTTTATATCAGTAGAGATTATGAAAATTCTTTCAGAAGACAGATGCCTGAAAAGATGTTACCTACAAACAAACCTCATGACCAGATGAATTTGAAAGATGTGGGTTTATATTTCCCGGCCCCTGAAGAAACTTGAATGGACAAAAGTATCTGGAACTGTTGTAGAATAAAAGTACATTGATGCATGAGGATGTCCTACGCCACAAATCAAGTGCAAGAATATTTTAATAAGGTCAATGCCACTCTGATAGAATAACCAAACAACATCCCTGGCCTCATTCCTCTAGAGGATTTGTGAGATAACATGAAGAATAACGTTGCAGAGAAACAGTCAGCCAATACAAGGTTTTTTTGGTGGAACACTGACAAGAATATCTGGACTATTGTAATTTCAGTAGAATATTGACAGTTGCATAGCCAACACACTTAGTCGTACTAGTTTGTATTAAAAATTCATAGAAAATAAACCACTTTGAATACATTTGATGCATTGAACTGAGTAGAATCTTTTAATTTTATGTCTCTTACGGTCATATCACGGTAAACCACTCCCCGAAATTAAGACATTGAGCCGGGTCAGTACTTAGAGGGGTGATTGCTTGGGAATACGTAGGACTGTATGCCTGGATGTGCGGTTGGGGTAATGAATAACGGCTTAGAATGAGCAAATACCCCTGGGAAATTTATCAATCCACTTCTTTTCCCCGCATCTATGAGTTAAATAATCGCATTGTTATCTGAAAATCATTATTATCACAAAATATTCAATCACAAAAAAATTCTTACAGCGTAAAATATGTTTGAACTTTAAATAAACTACAAAAGGTTGATTCAAATGTTAAATTGTCTCAAATTTATTGCTACAATTTAATAAACACGTATTTCGAAAGATAATTTTTCCGATAAACGCAATAGATTGAGTGCATGAATGTGTGTACGTGTATGTGTGCGGACGCACATGTGTATATAGACAGACAGACAGATAATACATTAGCACGTATACATTCAAACATATGAATCTGAAAAGACAGATATAAATGCAAACAATAGCCACCTTTTCTCCATCACGTTGGAAGTTCTGTTTTCTCTGGCAATATTTTCCCGATTAAAGCTATTGATTACCATTTATTATTTTGACGTCTTTCACAACTTTAGAAAGCGTAAAGAATTGTTGATAATATTTCTTGACTGCCTCGTGACAAGAGGGACCCTCACATACACAATGGAGCCTTTCAGCAATGGCGCTTGGCGTTCTGGACATTTCCAACTTTTTCTCACATTCTATTTTGCCAAATCTGCAATTGGCATGAGAGAAATAGGCAAAAAGCAATGAACTCAGTTCTTCCAATATAGAATGACAGGACAGAGGAACAAGACAAAGATCAACATGGCAAATATCACAAAGATTAGGAATTTTAGGTTGTCATGAGATTTATGGTAGGGGCGACAGCAAGTTGGTAACTTAATATTAATGCAGAAAATGGTATTGATTTCGAAAACAGTATTCGACTTCAAAGTTGGTATGAAATTTGGAAAGATTTTTTATCCACTTGATCAGCAACGACGTTACTTTCAGTTTTCAATTTTTTTAAATGAATTTTTTTTTATTTTTTTTTATAAGCGTTTCACCCCGAGCAAGGCATGTCACTGCCACTACTGTGCAGGGGGCTACGTAGAGTGGAGAAATGCTGATTAAATATAGGAAATGACAGAGGGTGGGTGATAGGCGGGTAAGGATACCGAGAATGAGGGTTGGGTAGATGAGCGTGTTGTGAGAATAATTGGGAGTTAGTGTGATAGGAGGTGTCTATTGACCCTACATTTAAACACCTGGAGATTGTAACTGTCGGGAAAGCAGACTTGTGGAAGGGAGTTCCACAGGCGGGAAGCGCGAGAAAAGAAGCTGTTGGAGTAGAATTTACGGTTACATCTTATTTGTTTAACTGTAAAAGGGTGGGACCTAGTTGCTAATCTAGTATCTCGTGTAAATTCGTGCTTAGGCGGCACCAGTGATCTAAGCTCATCGGAGCAGAAGCCATGAAAGTACTTGTAGAAGAGGCACAGGGAAGCCACATCATTCAAAAATGTCACTTAAGAAAGAAGAACGATGTTTGCTTAAAGAAATTAGTTTTTAATTTGTTCTTTTTTTTTCAGAAATTGTCTCTGCAAGATAGATAGATAGATAGATAGATAGATAGATAGATAGATAGATAGATATGAACTGGTTCTAATAGATAGATAGATAGATAGATAGATAGATAGATAGATAGATAGAACAGACAGACACATAGATAGAAGAGAATGAGATTTATAGATTATAAAAATTGTATTCCTCATAAATCCAAGTCCCTGTGCCAAACACAACATCTTAGTAGAAATACCAAGACACGTTAATAAGCCCAAAATTATAAAACACTATTTAAAAAACATTATTTAAAATTTTAAAGAGAACAACACCTTTGTTTACAATTTACAATTACGGAAAAAAGGTACAAAGGAAATTTTCACAAAAGATTCTTTTTATCCGTCTATTAAGGCTGCAGGATAACAATTTCTGATTATCAGCGAAAAATGAGAAACAATTACAACTCGGAAAAAGACAAGGATTTTAAAAAAGGAAGAACAGAGAAATTATTAAAGCCTTGAAAAACAAAGGTGCAACTACCTTTAAAAAAAAATAGAAACTACTTTCAAACTTTCAGGCATTTTTTTAGGACGCAGAAGAAGGAAATTACTGGGAAATTATTGAAACTCACCTGAAGCGGGCTGATTATATAATGCTCCTCATGTTAATGACATTTCTACCGAGCTTCTCTACGGCAAATGATTTCATTGACTTTCTTTTAATGTGTTACTCTCGAATTTATATTTAAATTGGGGTCATCGGGAGAGAGAAAGGCCGCGAAACGGAGCACATTCCGAAGCATTCACAGTAATCTTATTTTAATCCCTTTTGACACAGTTCGTTCTCGAGAAAATTTCTCTGAAATCCTTTCGTTTTGGACTGTCCAACCTCAGGAGAATTTACACTGGAACTTCAAATTTCTCTCGTCTTTCTGTGCTTGGCTGGCTGACTAGTAGATGTGCTTGATATTCTCTTCATGTCAGTACCCTGTTAGATATTTTGACCTGCCTCCTACTGTCAACAGACACTCTTCCATTGCTGTCAAAAAGGCCTCTCTCCGTATCTACTCACCTATGCTTCTTCTTCTTCTTCTATGTGCTCTATCCCTTGTGGCTCTTAGTATGTTTGCTCCTGTTGCTCCTGGCAACCCCCTTTCCGTCATCCACCTGATCAGACCCTGCAAATGTTATCCGCTGCCTTCATCTGTGTCTCCTTCCTTCTATCTGACTAGTCAGTATCAGGTTCTCCAGGCTCTCTTTCCTCATTGAATGTCCCAGGAACTTCAGTTGTCTCTTCCTGATGCTCAGCATCAGTTTCCTTTTTGTTGCCATTCTTTCTAACACCTCGTCCTTGCTTGTATGTATATCCGTAGCATCCTTCTGTAGAACCACATTTCGGCCGCTTCCAGTTTTGTCCTCATTTTCGATGATACTGTCCAGCATTCACTGCCGTATTGAAGAACTGACATCACGTAGCAGAAGCGCACTTTTTTCTTTGTTTCTATTGAAATTTTCCTGTGTGTTAGTATTTTGCTCATCTTCTGGAACGCGTCCTTTGCCATGCCAATTCGCCTTCGGATCTCCGTGTCGCACTTTCCATCTTCTGTTAGAACACTTCCTAGGTACTTAAATTCTTGTACTTGTTTGATTCTGTTATCCCCCACATGTATTTGGCATTTTGGGTTGTATCTTTTGCTGATGACCATGCACTCAGTTTTCTTAAAGTTTATTTGTAGTCCCTTCTTGTCACTCTCCACTGCTACTTTCTGTATGAGGTCTTGTAGTTTCCTTTCCGTGTCCGCAATCAGCACTGTATCGTCCGCATACCTTATGTTGTTCAGGTTGTGGCCTCCAATAACAAATCCTGGCGTGTCATCTAGGGTCCTCAAAATATTCTCGCTGTATAGGTTGAACAAATCTTGTGAAAAGACACATATTTGTCTTACACCTTTTTCTATCTTTGTGTCTCTACTGAGGTCGTTACCTGTCCGTATGCAGGCCGTTTGCTGCCAGTAGAGATTCTTGATTATTCTTATGTCTTTCCCGAAAATGTCGAGGCTGCCTAGCATCTCCATCAATTCTTTGTGTCGTATTTTGTCGAATGCTTTCGCGTAGTCAATGAAGCATAGGTACAAGTCTTTCTTCATTTGTAATGCCCTTTCAGAGAGCATCCTAATCATGAATATGGCGTTCCTTGTTCCAGTCTTTGATGAACCCGCACTGTTCCTGCCCTATCTCTGGCTTGATTCTGCTTCGCGCTCTATTCATCAGGATTCTGACGATCAGTTTTGTAATGTGACTCATTAAGCTGATAGTTCTGTGTAGTTCGCACTCGTTTGCACCAGGTTTCTTCGGCAGCGCTATAAATATCGACTTGCATAGGTCGTCTGGTATTATTCCGCTGCTATAAATTTCGTTTATTATGTCGTTAATCTTTTCTATGCCATATTCTTCTAAGGCTGTCAGGAGCTCTATCACTATACCATCTGGACCAGGTGCTTTGTTTCTGTTCATTTTGGCCATTGCAGCTTCCACTTTATTCTAAAAATTTAGGCTGATTTCTGCCCCACTATTCAGGGTGTTATTAGAGTTTCAGACCACGTATCTCAGGGGACATTATATAAGAAAAAATAATTTCCATAAACTGGAAATGAATCCTTCAAAATCATGTGCTGTATCTTTATATCCCTTCAGGATGTAGGCGATCATGGACTTCCACTTGGCTCTGTCTCTTGTCGCTATCAAAATTCTTCCTCTTCATATGTTTCCCAAAACCCGCTCTGCCATCTATTTTCTCGCGCTGATTTCCTCTGTCTCTCTTTCTCTCTATCCGTCCTGTGAGTATTAAATTCTCCAGGCCCTCCTTTCTCATTACATGTCCCAAAAACCTCATCTATCTCTTTCTTATATTAAATATGATTTTTCTCCTCGTTTCCATTCTCTCCTTGTTGTTAGTTATTGGCTCAGGCCATGGTATCTTCAACATCCTTCTGTAAAACCACATTTCTGCTGCTTCAAGCCGCTGCTTCATCCCTGAAGAGATCATCTAACATTTACAGCCATACAGAAGGGTAGATATCACATAGCAATCCAGCACTCTTCTTTTTTTCCAATGTGATTTTCTTTTCTCTGGTTAGCTTTTGAAATATGTTCTTCGTCATGCCAATGCGTCTTTGGATTTTAACATCGCACCTTCCATCCTCTGTCAGCACGCTTTCCGGCTATTTAAATTTCTTTACTTGTTTTATTTTAGTTTCTTCGACCTGTAGTTGGCATTTTGGGGTCTTCTTTTTGCTGATAACCATACATTCTTTTTTCTTGAAGTTTATGTTTAGTCCTTTCTTCTCGCTTTCGCTTGCTACCTTCTGTAGGAGGTCCTGAATTCTCCTTTCTGTGTTTGTTATCAGCACTATCAGCACTTATCATTTGCGTATCTTACATTGTTGAGATTGTTGCCGCCAATGACAAATCCTGGCAAGAGTTTTATTTCTCTCAAAATTGATTTGCTATATATGTTGAAAAGTTCCGGTGCCAACATCTTCTAAGGGCGTTAACATCTCTATTACAGTCTATTACGGGTCTTGCTACTTTATTTCTCTTTAATGTAATATTTCTGGTTCATCCCTATTTTTATGTATTGTTGGTTGCTCTCTCTTGTTGTGGAAGAGATCAGCTATATACTCACCCCATCTCTGAAGTATTTTTCCTTTTTCTAATGAGTGTACTGTCCTTTGCTTTTATATATCCTGTTGCAGAGCAGGTCATTTTGTTCTGTTAGTTTCTTTATTTGTTTATACATATCACCAATCGTTTGTTGTGCTCAGTCTCTCTAATTCAGCACATTTATCGTTGAGCCTGTCTGCATTTCCTTCTTATTTCTTAGAATATTTTCTTGTATTCCGTTCCATATCTTGGCATCGCCTTTTGTCTCTTTTGCATCAGATCAAGAATCTCTTCAGTGATTCACTCATTTTTCTTCCGATGTGCTTTTTCCTTTGGTAGGATGTCGTTCACCGATGTCACTAGAGCCACTCTTAATGCGCCCCGTTTTGAGCTTCTGTTGCCAATTTGTTCTTCGTATTTCGTTTTCACATTGTCCATAAACATTTGCTGCAGGTTCGACTCATTCACGACTCTATTGTACTTCAGTCTAGGGGCTGTGTTAGGTTTCACTAAACGCCTTAGTTTTATCCTTAGTTTGCATAAAACAGGTATGTGGTCACTTCTGCAGTCAGCACCTGGGTATGCTTTGCTATGAATAGCGGTTTTAAGCGCTGAGCCGAAAAAGATACGTATTTGTAACAAATTTCGCACAAACCGTCTGGCCTACATAAAAATACACTTCCCTCAAAAAGGCATGAATTAAAAATCAACCTAGACAATTATTCATTTAAACAAGGGTAACATTTTTAAATAATAATAATGAAATTTTTAAAACAGACATGCATAAAGAAATGAAGGAACTGACAGGAAATAAACCTACTCGTCAACATGATGTATAAAACCCAAGGACGGAACGATCATATTGAAGAAAGAAGAAATACTCCAGCGATAGGAAGAATATATTAAAGATCTTTTCCACGACAAAAGAGAGCAACCAAAAATACACAAAGATGAGGACGGAACGGAAATATTTAAGTTCGAAGTGGAAGCTGCAATGGCCAAACTGAATAGAAACTAAGCAGCTGAACCAGACGGCATTGTAAGAGAGCTCTTGATAGCCCTGGAAGATTTTGACATAGAGAAAATTACAGAAATAATACATTAAATTTATAATAGTGGTGTAGTACCAGATGACCTCAGCAAGTCGATCTTCATAGCACTGCCTAAAAAGCCAGGTGTGAACTCCACCGTACAATTAGTTTAATGAGCCACATTACAAAACTCATCGTCCGAATCCTGATGAACAGAGCGAGAAGCATAATCAGGCTAGAGATAGGACAAGAACGGTGCGGGTTTGTCAAAGACACTGGAACAAGGAACGCCATATATATTATGATAGGATGTTCTCCGAAAAGGCAATACAAATGAATAAGGACTTGTGACTTGTACCTATATTTTATTGATTATGCAAAGGCATTCGATAAAATACGCCACAAAGAATTGATGAAGATGCTCAGCAGCCTCGACATATTTGGGAAAGACATCAGAGTAATCCAGAATCTCTACTGGCAGCAAACCGCCTGCATACGGACAGGAAACGAATTCAGCAGATATACAAAGATAGACAAGGGCGTAAGACAAGGATGTGTCATTTTACCGGATCCATTCAACTTCTACAGCGAAACTATTTCTGAAAATCCTAGATGTTATGCCAAGATTTGTCATCAGAGGCCACAATTTGAATAACATAAGGTACTCAGATGATACAGTGCTGATAGCAGACACGGAAAGGAAACTACAAGACCTCCTACAGAAGGTAGTTGAAGAGAGTGATAAGAAAGGACTACAAATAAACTGCAAGAAAACTGAATGCATGGTCATCAACAAAAAGAGCAGCTTAAAATGCCAAGTACAGGTGGGGGATACTAAAATCAAGCAGGTACAAAAATTTAAATATCTGGGAAGTGTTCTAACATAAGACGGAAAGTGCGACACTGAGATCCGAAGGCGAATTGTCATGGCGAAGGATGCGTTCCAGAGGTTGAGTAGAGTATTAAGAGACAGGCAAAAAAGAGTACTGGATTGCTATGCGATGTCAGTTCTTCAATATGGCAGTGAATGCTGGATAAGCAATGATGAGGTTTTGGAAAGAATGGAAACGAAAAGGAAATTAATACTGAGCATCAGGAAGATACAGCTAAAGTTCCTGGGACATGCGTGAGTAGCGAGGACTTAGAGAACCTGATACTAACAGCCCGGATAAAGAGAAAAATAGACAGGGAAAAGCAGCGGATAACATATTTGAAGGGCCTTATCGGGTGGATGACAGAACGATGGTTGTCTGGTATAATAGAAGAAAGCGTGCTAAGAGCCACCAGGGATAGAGAGACATGGAAAGCCATGATCACCTACATCCTGAAAAGATAGGGTACATAAGAAGAAATAAGAAATAGATAGATAGATAGATAGATAGATAGATAGATAGATAGATAGATAGATAGATAGATAGATGTCGAACTCAATACTGCATCAATATTAAACGTTGATATTTAATATTCAGTCTGTAGATATCATTGTCAATAAATTTGATCTTTTCCCTCCATATAACTAAACTTAAGCGAAACTCTTCGTCTATTTTTCCCAGCCATCATAATAATTTTCTTAATGCTCTTTGAAAGCGAGCTTTTAAAGTCTACTTAAAAGTTGTGGGTGTCTCGTGTAGATGCGATGAGCCGTGTTAATGACACTTGTCATTCGGCTGTCAGATGATGAACGGCATGTCATCATCAACGGCCATTGCAAATCTAAGGGTTTTTTTTTATGAAGACGGAAACAAGATGTTTGAATGGAAATGTCGATACCGTGATCCATGTCGACAGTTGTAGGACTTGTATTTCGCCTTGCCTCTTTGTGCTAAGAATTCGCTATTCGTTTTGAAATAAGACCCGGAACAATCTCATTCTTTATATTCATTCTCTCTCTCTCTCTCTCTCATTATCTATCTATCTGCCACACGCACACATGCACGCACACACTTCTACACCTTCTATCTCTCTATTACGTTCTCTCTCTCTCTCTCTCTCTCTCTCTCTATCTATCTATCTATCTATTTATCTCTATCTCTATCTCTAATTTACTACCCCAATCTGTCTTTTTATTCACCATTTTTATCTCTTTTTTTAGTGTTTTCTCTTCGTCTTCTTCATTGAACACTTCCCCTCTCTATCTCATGAATATGCTTTTTTCTTTCTCTCCTTCTCTCTCTATTTCTCTATCTATCGAATTCACTCTCTCTCTCTCTCTCTCTCTCTCTCTCTCTCTCTCTCTCTCTCTCTCTGAAATTCACACTCTATCTCTTTTTCTCTCACCTGTCTTCTTTTGAGGCTTCTTCACAAACTGGACCATCCATGTATCGAGTCATCGAGAAAGGAGCCTTAACAATTCGAATTTCTCGAAGGGATTAGAATTTTATCGAATTGAAATTGTATTCAATTGAAGTCAATAAAAAAAAAGCAAAGCGTTCCACGTGTTTCGTATTTAAAAGAATTGCGGATATTTCATTGGTGTCAAAGATCGATGTTTCAATTCAGATTGTTTTAATTACTTTTGTTTTTAAACGAAACAGAACTCAACTTTGGGAAGATTGGTGCAACACGATCTTTCTCTCCGCATTATTCCTTAAGCTAAAATTTAAATAGATCCAGATATGTACGTTACCTTATTTTCTCTTGTGAAATTGCTAGCAGTAGAGTTTTTGTTAGTATTCAAAGTCAGTGTTCTATGTACGCTGCTCCCCCTCTCTCTCTCTCTCTTTATCTCTCCGTGTGTCTTTTAAAGACAGAGAGAAAGAGAGAGAGAGAGTGAGTGAAATAAATTAAACACCTGCACAATAAAAAGAAAACCAACCAGTCGCAAATATGACCACTCCCACAAAATATCAAATTGCACCAAGCTCCAAGAAAAACCCTGGATCGAAAAAATAACAGCCCTGATGAGTGAGCACATCATAACAATGTCCTCACGAAACACTTAAATTCTTTGTATTAAATCTATCAACACTCTATCTCCACCCCGATATCAAGCACTTTACGATAAAAAAAAGCTTACCAAAATATCTTTCCATCAGTATAAATAGTGAAAAAATAACAATCCTGACGCTCAACATTATCAGAATTATATATATATATATTGGATTTCACATATGTAGATCCTATCGAAACCCATTCGCTGATTGTCATGAGTTTTCAATGATGCACGAAACAGTCGCCATGCATTGTTAATTCCTATATCCACAGTCTATATCTATATACTCTTTATTTTCAATAGTGAGCACTCTTCCTCTATATAGACACCAAATCTTAAACAATGTGTGTGTGAGTGAAAAAATAATGTGTGAGATTGAGAGAGAGAGAGAGAGTGAGAGAGAGAGAGAGAGATTGAGAGATTAAGATAGAAAGAAAGATTGAGATAGAGAGAGATTGAGAGAGAGGAAGAGTCGCTTTCGAGGTCGCATCGAATCTATCCTCGGAGCTGGAAATGTTTTATTGAATAACGTTTTATGGTTTGTTTATATTTGATATATATACAATGATTTGTTTAAAAACAGTGATTTTTTCTATTGAAAATCTTTGCTTTTCTTTATAATTTGTTCTCATTTACCTGAGGCATACTATTTATGCCTACCAGCCGATCCGTTAACATTATTTTGGGGATTACATATGTGCATTAGAATATCATTTGATCTCTTTTTCAATTTTTGCCTCTCTATCATTTTCTCTTTTATTTGTCTCTCTCTCTCTCTCTCTCCTTCTCTCTTTCTCTCTCTCTCTCTCTCTCTCTCTCTCTCTATGTCTCTATGTCTCTCCCTTCTGTATCCACGCTCTTTCTGTTTCTCATCTGGCTTTCTCTTTCTCTCTCTCGCTTTCTTTCTGTTTCTCTTATTCTCTCTTTCTGTTTCTCTCTTATCTCTCTCTTTTTTTCTACATTTGTCTTTCTGCTCCTTTTGTTTTGTTTCTCTCTCTCCCTCTCTCTCTCTCTCTATCTCTCTCTCTCTCTATGTCTCTCCCTTCTGTATCCACGCTCTTTCTGTTTCTCATCTGGCTTTCTCTTTCTCTCTCTCGCTTTCTTTCTGTTTCTCTTATTCTCTCTTTCTGTTTCTCTCTTATCTCTCTCTTTTTTTCTACATTTGTCTTTCTGCTCCTTTTGTTTTGTTTCTCTCTCTCTCTCTCTCCCTCTCTCTCTCTCTCTCTATGTCTCTCCCTTCTGTATCCACGCTCTTTGTGTTTCTCATCTGGCTTCCTCTTTCTCTCTCTCGCTTTCTTTCTGTTTCTCTTATTCTCTCTTTCTGTTTCTCTCTTATCTCTCTCTTTTTTTCTACATTTGTCTTTCTGCTCCATTTGTTTTGTTTCTCTCACTCTCTCTCCCTCTCTCTCTCTCTCTCTCTCTATGTCTCTCCCTTCTGTATCCACGCTCTTTCTGTTTCTCATCTGGCTTTCTCTTTCTCTCTCTCGCTTTCTTTCTGTTTCTCTTATTCTCTCTTTCTGTTTCTCTCTTATCTCTCTCTTTTTTTCTACATTTGTCTTTCTGCTCCTTTTGTTTTGTTTCTCTCTCTCTCTCTCTCTCTCTCTCTCTCTCTCTCTCTCTCTCCCTTTTGGATCTACGCTCTTTCTGTTTCTCTTCTGACTTTCTCTTTCTCTCTTTCTCCTTCTCTCGCTCTCTCTCTCTCTCCTTCTATCTATCTATCTATCTTTCTTTCTGTTTATCTTATTCTCTTATTCTCCCTTTCTCTTTTTCTCTTATCTCTCTCTTTTTCTCTTTCTCTTATTTCTGTATTTGTCTTTCTACTTCTTTTGTTTTGTTTTACTCTCTCTCTCTCTCTCTCTCTCTCTCTCTCTCTCTCTCTATCTTTCTCTTTTATCTCTAATTTTCTACTTCTTTGTTTTTTGATTATTTCTTTTAGTATTTTTATTTATTTTCTACTCATACTTTTCTGAATATTTATGCATATATTGATCCCTCTGTTGAGAGCAGTCTGCAGTAATCAATATCTGCTTCGATCTGATTGATTATTTTCACTCTCTACTTCTCTTTTTCTCTTTATACATACATACAAACGAGTACTCACCCCCACTGACCATATCACTGAATCTCTCTTTACCTATTTCTCTCTTTTTTCCTCTTTCTCAACAATGTGTGTGTGTGTGTGTGTGTGTGTGTGTGTGTGTGATGGGTATTTTGGTAGCAAGCCTTCTTTCAAACAAATTTCGTTGAATATGACAAACACGGACAATTTGATGAATTTTTCTATTTAGTTTTCCCAACATTTTCTCGTTTGGTGAGTGTAAACGAGTACAAACATTGACCGTATTGTCCACTGTCCCAAGCGCTTTCGTTAACTTCTTTCGCTATTTTCAAGAATGATTTGTTTTTAAATGTTTCTTTTCTTTTCCCAGTTGTCTTTTAAGATGTAGTTTTTGGTGCTGTTTGAATAGTAACAGCGTTTATTCTAAGCTTCGCAAGTTAAGCGTGGCTGGAAGACGTGTTAGCGTCTTTCAATTTTAAAAAAACCTTCAACAAACAACTTTTGATTCTGAATAAGGTGAAATTTATACTGGGTGGCAGATGCTTTGAGCAAAGGGCTTCTCTCACAACGAGATGTTTTCGGTTACCTGACCCAAATAGGATGCTGGTGCTATCAATTCATATCAACGCTATATCTCCACTCCTATACCGACCATTTTACAATTAAAAAAATGCTTTGCAAAATACCTATTATCAGTAAGACTAATATTTTTTAAAGTGATAAAACAAGAATTTTGGCGCAAAAAACTCTCACAATTCAATTATATATATATATATATATATATATATATATATATGTATGTATATATATATATATGTGTGTGTGTGTGTGTGTGTGTGTGAGAGTGTGTGTGTGTGTTTCATGACAGAAGATATCATTAAGAACTCAAATTATATAAGAATTGTCCAAATTTTTGTGCTTTCGAGCGCTTTCGGTGATACTTTTAGCCATTATCAAGAATTAATTTTGTTTTACTTATAGACAAGGCATTATCATTAAGTTTTTATATAATTTTTCATGTGTTTGTATAATTTTTTTCTTTACGGAACTCAAATTATATAAGAGTTGTCAAAATCTTTTGTACTTTCGAGCGCTTTCGGCTATACTTTTAGCCATTATCAAGAACTAATTTTGTTTTACTCGTAAATAAACAGGTATAAAGTTTATTCCTGGGTATGTTCTAAACACAGTAAGCACGTTGTTACCATGTTCATAATTGATGCTATTAAGTGTAGGATTTCTCTTCTGGTCAATTTTGTGGTAGTGTAGCTAATGTAATTGTTTACAAACTTCGATAGTTGATGAACGCAATTCTTCAAATGACATACAAATTAATATGCTAATAAAAAGGAAAAAGTTAAATGATGATAATTGGTAATTTAGTATTTTTGGTAATAAATGTCTTTTAGTTTTAAAAAAATATTTTAAGAACAAAACTTTCTTTTATTTTTTCAATTTTTTCTGATCTTTTCTTCCCTCTTTTTTATCCCCCCTTTTTTAATATCTTTTTACCTCGTACGGAAAAATAATTCCAAAATAAAAAGCAAGCGTTGTTCTTAAAAGAATTTTTTAAAAAGTGTATTACCACCATTAACTACCTGATGAGACATTGTTTTATTTCGAAACGAAATGTACAATTTGTAGTTTTTACATTTTCTAATGTAATAATTAATAATATATATATATATATATATATATATATATATATATATATATATATATATACACGCATGTATAGACACATTTGTTTCTTACCATATCTATAGATAAATAAATCTCTTTTTATGTTACTTTTTTATAGTTTTTAAATATGTACATATGTACGTCTGTGTGTGGGGGGGTGTTATAAGTTTAGCATATGGATCGATTTGAACTCAGATGACTATTCATAATTCTGTATATATATATATATATATATATATACAGAATTATGAATAGTCATATATATATATATATATATATATATATATATATTCGACTCTGTGTGTAAAACTTTGTTTTCTTCTCTAATTGTTATTGTGTCATAATCCGATTATTGCCTGCGCCATCAAAAAAGCCTAACATGGCGCCTTACTCGTCCAGCTGGAAGCCGAGGGTGGTTCTTATCATTATTTTCAGATGTTGCCACCATATCTGACACGCATCTCCCCGCATCTGCTATCGTGCCTTTCCCTCATCGGAAACAGCTTCTGATTCTTATCACTTCTGACATTTATTGTTCCGTGCCCCTTTTCCTTTCCCGGGCTTATTTTCGGCTTTTCTCCTGCTTTTCTATATATATCCCTGTTGCACAATCTTTTCATTCTTTCGAAAACCATTTCCTTCTTGAACTGACTCTCCATCGAAGACAAAATGGCGTTTCTCGCCAAGAATATCAAAGAGAACGAGCTTTCCGTGCCCAGGGAACCGCATGAAATAAAAATACCACTTATGTTTCAATATTTGTGGGTTTTGTGGTAAGCAATCGATGATTTGACCAGGGCTTTAATGGCTTTTTAGAAATCGAAGAGTCTGCAAAAAAATCTATTGTCGGCATTTCGAGCTCTCGATAATACAGATATTTATAATTTTGCGTGTGGTTCGGGTTAAAAGTGGACAAATAGACTGATTGCATTTAACTAAGAAGATGAAACAGTGTGTTAATATACTTTGACGTCTTAAACCAATAGTGTATATTATTAACTGATTGAATAGTTTCGTTACATAACTGATTATTGTCAGCTACTTTGGTAATTTTAGTATTATATTATATTACACATGTCTATTTTTGCTATAAGAAAATACAAACGAAGAATTAGCATCAGTGTCGTTTATATGCCGACACTGCATTTGGAAAACTGACAATTTTTAAAGAATATTCGGGAAAAAATAGAAGTGTCACTTTACTTTTTTTTTATTACTTTATGATAATGCCCCATGAACTTGGAACGAAATATCAGTCGGCGTTTAACCAGTTTTGTTTCTCTAAGTAAGGCTTTAATAAGCAACTCACTTGTTTGACTGAAAAAAATATTAGGACAAGGACTATTTTATCTTTTATGAGACATATTGACAGAAAATAAACAATTTAATTAAAGTCATTTTATTTGTCTTACTCAACAAATGCTTTAACAAGAAAAAATACTTGTTACAAAATAAATTTAATATTATATTAAGCCTTTTGTTTTGATCACAGCCTTCATTCTGTCAGGCATTGACATCACAAGCTTCTTCAATGTATCTAATGGTATCTCCTGCCAAGCAGCTTGTATTTGTTCCCAAAGTGTGTCTTGCGAAGTAACATTAGATTTATAAATTCGAGAGGGGGGAATAAGAAAAAGTCAGTCATATCCAAGGATAATAGAATAATGAGTAGTTTCAAAATGACTTGTTTAATAGAAAATAGGAAAAATTAAATATAACTTTATTTTAATACATTTCTTTTACACCTAGTTTTAAATAATCAATATTTATTAGCAGTTTACTTGGGTTTTCGCCCTGTATTTGAGTTTCAGTGAGGTTTTAAGAAAAATCACCCCTGTCCTAATACTTTTGCACACTACCGGTAGTGAGCAAAAGTGTTAGGACAGGAGTGATTTTTAACTTTATTTTGATGCCTCATAAAAAATAGTTTTGTCCTAATTTTGCACAGTACAGTATATATATATATATATATATATATATATATATATATATATTTGTAATTTCAAATAAAATTAAAAGGGGAAATAGCCATCTTCAACATGTCAGGTTAATACATGCATTGTCAACCCCATTTAATCAAAATGAGGAAAAATTCTAATGCAGGGGTCAGGGGCTAGTAAGGGAAGGAGTGGGTGAATTTTTATCATTTTAGGGTTAACCTAGAGGAATCTTAGTAGTAATTTCTCTTATGGTAGTGGAAGGCATGTGGCTTGAACATTGGGTTAGAAATGGTGAGTGGGGGAAGGTTTATTGCTTTACCTATTTTTTTTTTAAATTCTATTGTGGCTACATGAAAGAATGAGATAATTATTGCAATTTAAATTAATTCCCGTGACGACGCAATCTAAGAACACGAATCTCGCGATAAGAATAAACGCTACTACCATTCCATAGGCATCATACAACTTAAAAGACTACCATTCCATAGGCATCATACAACTTAAAAGACTACCATTCCATAGGCATCATACAACTTAAAAGACTACCATTCCATAGGCATCATACAACTTAAAAGACTACCATTCCATAGGCATCATACAACTTAAAAGACAACAGTGAAAAAATGAATAAAGCAGCCCTTGGCACATTAGACACTATGGACAACTTTTACGCTTCCTTTCACCCACCAAACAGACAAATTTAAGAATACTTAAAAAATTTCAATAAAAATTATTTCCTTATCTGTCATATTAAATGTTGTTTAGTTTTTGCACAGTACAGTAAGATTATTTGCACTATTTACATTGTTAGGACTGTTATCCTAATGCTCTATAAATAACGTTTCGGCCGTTGTACGCTCCGACCGTCTTCAACTGATTGGAATTTAGAACTGAACCCTTTTTTTCGTTCAACGGGATAGATTGTTCCAATTCCACAAGTAATGCCTCGTTTCAGTATCAGCTTAACTCAAGTCCCTAACTTTGTTTTTTGTTTAAATCTTCTGTAGCCAGGTATTGAACTCACAAATCATAGGGTCAAGTCACTAAATCCAACCAACCAAAGCTTTTATTCAATGGGTCATGTGTCCTTGACGAAATCAGTGGATGAGTTTTTGGGACTTTTAAGTCTAATATCTCAGTTATCATTTTTTCTACATCTCATATTATGATTTTACATAATGCATGGATTCCTTAAGTTTTCGTATTTTCCAGCAGTATTCTATGTCTATTATTTCAACTTCATCCCACGAGTGGGGGCGGGCGGTAATCGTGGTTCGGCCTTGCGGTGCTCTTGTAGTCTTATTGTAATAGGGAGGCAAGTTTCTCCAATTTAATTCTAACCAAAGCTGCATGGGATGACGTTCACACGGTTCTTAAATCATGTTCCCTTCTATTGAAGATCTTACTCGGAAGAAAATAGTGTAAATAATTAAAATTAACTCATCTCAGGAATATAGTAGGGTCAGTTGAGCACCGTCTATTAGAAAAAGAGCACCATGATACAATTCACTACGCCAGAAGTTTAAAAACAGCATGCTGTACTGCTTGGCATTTGCACCGGAAGTTCTAATACGAAAATTTTAGAGTATTTGGGTGTCAATCTGACGACAATGCAGTGATTCGGAAAGAGTTGGATGAGTTTGATGGTGATTACGAAGGTACAGAATATCCGAAAACTCTCTCTGATCTTTCTAATAAGAAAAGAACTCCTAAATTTGTTAGTGAGGGCATGACTCAACACAGAAGACTGCATCAAGTGCCTTGAGAAGTTGGTGCTACTCTAGGTCAAGAGGGTGGCTGCTGGAAGAGTCTATGTCTGGCAACAGAACTCTGTACCATGCCACACAAGCAGGAGAACCAAGTCATGTCTATCAGTCAATTTCTGCGCCCACATAACCACTAAAATTTGGCTGCCTAACTCAACTGCAACACTTTTGAATATTGTGTAGGGTGCAGTTGAGTGAGAAACCAATAAAAAACTTGTAGCACCAAAGATAAACTGAAAGCAAGAATTACGGCAGCATTCGCCAACTAAAACAAGAAGACCGTCTAAAAGAATTGCAGGAGATTTCGAAGTCACCTGGAGACCGTGATTGAAGCCAAGAGCGATTTCATTGAATAAACTTCCTCTTTAGTGTTTCAAGATATTTTTGTGTAATTTTAGTATATATATCTGTTAAAATGAGATGTGTGTCTTCTTTTTTTTTTTCATTTTTCCTCACTTAGTCGACGATTTATCCATCGCAACCTGTATATATGCACAATACCGTACTCAATTGGGAATTTCATTACTCGTTTACCTGGGAAATCTGTGCAACAGGTTTCTTTGATTTATTTCATACCTTCCCTTCAAACTCTTGCCGAACTTCACAACTGTCCTCTTGGCAACTCGGATCATTCCATAGCATCTATGTATATTTCGTTCTAATCATCTGTTTATCAGAAACTTCCTGTTTGTAAGGCCTATTTGCATTACCAACATGCTGATTGGGATTCACTCCATGGCTTTCTTCGATACGCCGCTGGAATTGATATTTCTAACCATCGTATTGATAATTGTGCCACTGAGGTTTCTTCTTCAGTCAATGCTAGCATAGAAATACCATCTGACACTTAAATCTTTCCGTGCTTCACACCAGCATTTTCTGTTGCTAGAGTCTACAGGAATCATTATTTCCGGCTATACCAGCGTGACAGTTCCCATCATAATAGACGCCTATTCGTTACTGCTCTTAATAAATGTAAATTTGTCCTCGAAGGCGTTGAGTCTTTGTTTACTGAGAGAATGAGGCACCATATTGAAATTAACAAATCTCGAGATTACTTGCAGCTCTGTAACAGTGTATTAAGTAAGTGTAAGATCTTTAATCTTCATCTCGTCAATTTAAGGTGCTGATGAAGCTGAGCGCCACTCCTGTACCTTTAACTTCTAAACTCTGCTCTTGACTCATATGGACTATCTTTAACGAACTTCCACTTAGAACTGAGTGTCTGTTGAGTAATGTGTATTTAACCCCTTTTACGTTTTCTACTATCATCTCTAATCTGGGTCTCCCAAAAGCATGTGGACCTGATGATATTCCTGTAATAGTCTTTAAACAATGTACTTTCGAACTGACTCCCATAAATGCCTCGTTTGCTCTTGTTTTCCTGTATGTTGCCAATCCTAATCCGTTACTCAGAGCTTTTAAACACACAGGTGAACAGTCTGACCCTTCCAACTATCGGCTTATTATCCTTCTACCTGTTTTTTAGAAATTACTAGAGGCCGTAAATAATTAATACTGAATTGGTTAAGTATCTCACTTCGCGGGGCTTTCTTTCAGACAAGCAATATGGCTTTCGTTTCTCTAAGCCAACAGCTAAAATACTGACGATAATTGCAGAAATAGTCTATCAAGTTCGAGATAAGACGAGTTAAGTTCGGAATGTTGGACACCTCAAAAGCGTTCGACAGGATTTGGTATCCAGGTCTTCTTCCCAAGTTCAAGTTTCCGAACAAATGGTTAAGTCTTTCTTATCAAATACTGAAATGAAAATTCTTTAAGAACCACACTTATAGATCCTTTCGTAATAATGCTGGTCCCCCAGGACTCTATTCTTGGTCTTAAGTTTTTCCTAATTTTCATTAACAACCTTTTGGATTGCATCAGGTCACAACTTGGTATCTATGCTGATGATACAATTCAATTCAATAAGATATAACTAGCATGTGACGTCAAAAATAACCTTTAGTCTGTTGTTAACTAGGACAAAGGATGGCTTGTTAATTTTAAGTTTCCAGAATTAAACTGGTGTCTATGAATGAGGGACTTCTTTCTACCTTCCATCAGTATGGCTGATGCTAACCTCCACGAGAGTGACTCGCTGTGATTTCTTGTGCTAACGTACTCAGCTGGCATAAAATGGAAAGACTATATCGAATCACTTGCAAAAGAATTGGTTCACTGTGTCATGCTGAACAATTTCTCTCTACCATTCATTCACGCTTAGAATATTGCTGCCACATATGATCGGGAACTTCTTCTATACATTTAGAGATCCATGATAAAATCCAAAGAAGAACCAGGAGAATCATTTGTTCTGATATGGCGTCTCCCGATCAATTACATTCCCACCCACCACCGAAAAGTTGCCTCTCTGTACCTTTTCTATAAATAATTCCATGGTAATTGTTCGGATGAACTATTCACTGTGGTATTTAGACTTATCAAATTAAATTCAGTACTATACTAGCGATTAGGTCTCATCATTTTACAGTTGAGATAGCTAGGTTTAAGTGTAAATTAGATGCTAACAGTTACTTTTCTGGCACTTCTCGTTTGTGGAAATCTCTTCCTGCTTTCTAGTTAACATCATTCTTCAAAGATTTAAATGCAATTTTAATCGTTATCTACTGGCTTCCTGATTACACTTCTATTGTTATTGTTATCCTCCTTAGTAATATTTATATTTTCTAATTATTTCAGTAACACCCTTTTGTCTTAGTGGTTATGATGACTTTCTTGGCTGAACTGGATTAATATATATATATATATATATATTATATATATATATATGAGTGTGTGTGAATAACGATCGGTACCCACAGAAACCACAAATTGCTCTAAAAAGAAAAGACGTCATACTTATCCCAAACCATGGAGACAGAGATGGATGGATGTCTTTCTTTTTTGGATGTCTTTGTTCAGTATCGAGATGATGTTTTCGTGACATCTGTGTTTCACAAACCAACTTTTACAGGTTTGTTTACTAATTAGAATTCTTTTGTTCCTAAGTCCCGCAAAATTGGTCATATAGAAACTTTGATTCGCCGTACCCTCAATATTTGTTCCCCTATGTGTTTGAGCAGTGAACTATTGTGCTTGCAAAGTATCTTGAAGCGAATGGGTACCCAACCAATGTGGTTAAACGGTTTAAGGAGCCAAAAGTTGAAGGACCTATCCGCTGTCCATTGTACTTAAAATTACCCTGGCTTGGCAGAAAATGTCAAACTGTCACTGACAAAGTGAGGCATTCCCAGACCCCCTTGAGACGGACGTTGGTAGCAGACACGCTTGTCGACGTGATGTCTGCGTCCTCTCCACAGAAGGGAGTATAGCAGACGCTCGATCGCCTCCTCACGCTCGCTACAAAGTGGAAGTACAGACAGCCGGTAAAGAATCATGGGGAAGATGTATATAACACACACCTCCGCCAGACCCTTTAAGGACAACCGCCTTCGACACCAAGTTTCGACCGACGCGCCGACCTTTGCCTGTATATCAAACCAATTCTTCTTCAACTGTAAGTCCGGCCCGAACCACACTCCAAGAATGCGGACGGGACCGTCCTTCCAGTCGAAGTGCCCCGGGAGGGAAGATCCCTTCCAGGCACCTAACCGCAAGCCGGAAGACTTGTCGCGGTTAATCTTGGCCCCTGTCACCTTTTCGTACCGTTCAAGCGCCTTCTGTACCGCTCTTATGTTTCCGCGAGAGGACACAAAAGTCGTTACGTCATCAGCGTACGGGGAAACCCTGGCTCGAACACCACCAGGGATTGCGATTCCACGTAGGGCCGGATTGCACGTCCTGTCCCTTAGCCGGCGAAGGAGGGGCTCCAACGCCAAGACATAAAGCAAGGACGACAGTGGACAACCCTGTCGAACCGACCTAGACAGCGCAAAAGCGCTCGACAGCTTTCCGTTCACCTGCACCACAGCCGTTGGCGAGCGATACAGGAGACTAATCCAGCGGCAGAAGTCGGTTTTGAATCCGGCAGCCTGCAGGACAGCCGTCAGGTAGCCATGGTCAACCCTATCAAATGCCTTGGACTGATCCAAATTGATCAGCGTAGCTTCATCGTCGTCTTTTACACCCTCTGCAGGTTGCTCTGAATTGTTCGGCCCTTCACAGCGCAAGTCTGATCAAGTCCCAACAGAGACTCGGCAACTAGCTGCAAGCGATTAGTCAGGATCTTGACCAAAATCTTTAACTCTGTGTTTAGCAGAGTTATGGGCGTGTAATCATCTAGTTCCCTCCCAACATTCTTGCCTTTTCTCAACAGCGTGACCACACCCCTGGTGAACCGGTTGGGGACGGACCCCTGCCGGAACCAGTTGTTGAACACCACTGTCAAGATAGGGACAAAACTGTGCGACAGCCTCAAGTACAATTCATAGGGCAAACCGTCCAAACCCGGCGACTTGCCACTGCCGCCCTTCTTTAAAGCCGCGTAGACTTCGTCCTCCGTAATCTCTCCCTCGCAACTAGCCGCATCAGCCGGCACAAGCCGGGAGAAGTCAGCCAAATAGTTGCGAAACTCCTCATCGCGGAGACCAGGCTCCTTGGTAAACCGGCGTTTGAAGTGCTGACGAAACGCTTCACACATCTCATCAGTCGACCTAAGGGTGTGTCCCTCCGGGTCTCGTACCACGCGAATGTACCGGTCGCCTCCTCGACGAACTTCTTCCTTGCGCAGATCCGCGCCCATGTTCACAGCTTCGGAAGACATCTTGCTTAACTTATGTCTAATTACTTGACCCATGTAACGATCGCTAGTCGACCGCTCAAGGGCCTCTCTAGCTAAGGCTATCTCTAGGGGATCCACACCAGCCTCCGCCCGGGAGAAATTAGCTCTAAGCGTCTTCACCTTGGCAGCCTTATCTAGTTTGAGCCGTTGGCTGTATTCAGTGGAGTTATACAGAGAAAATTAAACAGGTCCATTTTTTGCGTCGCAGATGGCCGCAGGCGGTGAACGAATGGTGGTAGTAGGTTTTTGGTCAAATGAGAATATAGTGGCACGAGAGGATTGGTCTGGGAACTGCTACTACTATGGGTGTAGGGGGTAAGTATAGTAACTATGACCTCTCCCGTCGATTATAGGAATTGGAGTATGTTAGTGGAGGTGTCGAAATTTATTTTATTTAAGCTAGGACCTGTTTAATTTTCTCTGTATAACTCCACTCTGTTAATAATTTAAATGTTCTATGTTCACTGTATATTAAATGTTCATCCTTTGATAATGGCTTATGTAAGCCGAAAGCTCAGACCTGATAAAAAAAATCAACAATTACTGCGATTTCTTGTCGTCTTTTCATGACAACACTGTCAAGCTAATCAGATCATACGAAAGGATCTTACACAAAATAAATAGACAGAACTTGTCTATATTATTCAATGAAACCTGTATTAATGAAAAAATGCTGCCAAAATACACACACAATATATATATATATATATTTGTGTATTTAGGCAGCAAATTTTCTTTTAAACATGTCAGATTAAATAAATTGCAAACATTATGTTTGCTTATTTTTAATAAAATCCGTTCATACTCACGGATAATCTTTCGCGTGTTACAATCAAAAGATGTCAGAATTGAGCTGTAACGTTGACATATGTTATTTTCATTCATTTCTCATGGTACAGTAATACTTTCAACTTTTCCGAGATCATCTTCAAGGTTGTGAGTTATGGTAACAAATGTTACCGGAAAACTAAAAATTACTGTACATTTTTTCTGCTTTAAATGTAACGGTTGACAAATTGCTAGCGTTCATTAGAACGTGAAAATTATCCAAAATGAATTTTTTATATGTTGTAATGTCATGGTCGGATGTAGTGCAATGGATATCGATTCGGAACGAGAAATCGGGGAGCCGAGTTCAAATTCCAGTTGAATTCCTTGCATTCACTAACGCACAAATACCCTTGGGAAAGGTATTAATCCGTCTCTTCCCTCCAGTTATGGGTTAAATAATAGGACAGATTGGGTTCTGTAGCACTGGCTGGCAACCAGTCTACTACAGAAAGCAATGGCAACCTACTGCGGGATAATCTTCTTAATAATAATTTCGAGACATGATCACCCAAGCGTGCATCACATATGGCACTTAACCGAATGTCATGGTCATGCAAGTGTTAAAGCATGAAAAACATAAGTTTGTCCAGTCCAGTGCTTTCTGCATTCTGTTGAGGTCTAATAAGAACTTGATGAATTATCTAATTATTTCAAAAATCCTCCTACAATTTCAGTATATATGTATATATATAATCTCTTCTATTCTAACGCCAATATATGAAGAGGTTCCAACTGCCCTTTTACAAAATCTTTTTATCGGAATCTAATTCGCGCCCTTCAGGCTGAATTGACGATTTTCGATATTGCCAGCAGCCTATGTAATTACTGGTCAAACTATGAAAAATCGATCTGACCCAGCCATATCAATACAAGTTTGATGGTCAGATTTCTTGAGCTATACATTTTGGACTTAGACTTAATACTCTACGGTAATTTATTAAACTTAATTTTTGTTTCACCAATGCAAATTAGAAAGTTCTTGGCCAAATAAATGCCACTATTCATCTCGTTGAAAATGTATATATCTAACAAATAATTGCTAATGTAAATTGCAGTGCTAAAGTGTACACTGAATGGTTTCAGCATCTATCATTCGTAGCAATGGACTCAGCTGAATGACGTATTCATGACGTAGCAGATGAATCTGTCGTGTAACTTTTACAGTGCTGCTCTGATAGTGTAGCTGTGACTGTCTATAGGACACGAACAGGTTTTTAAATACCATATTCTCAGAATGACTGTTGACGCTAGAATTATGGTAACCGCTCAAGGATTTTTCCGGGCAACTTTAAAGGTGTATGAGATATATAATTGCAGACATAAATTGTGGACACCCAGAAGTGATGCAGAGAAGAACAGGACCGTCGACTTTTGACAAGGTTGGTACCCATTCGAAAAAGAACACCCATTTACATCCTGTTTCAATACTGGTGCCGCTCAACGTATCGGTCAATGCAAGTCAATGCAGTCACTGTATTTCCTATTCATATTCATCAAAATGTAGACAAAATTGACACACCTACATCCATTAACAATGCCTGACCTGATTCAGAAGAAAGTTCAATTAAAGAGTCGATTCGTACCGTGTCGCCCTTGTCTTCTTTTATGTACCCTATTCCTTCAGGATCTACTTGATCATGGCTCACCACAAGTTCTTATCCTTTGAAATTCTTTGTCTTCTTACTATCCCGCTCAGTCTCTGTTCTGCAATTATACAAGACTGTTAGGTAGGTTACTTGATGTTTCCCTCTGATTCACTCGCCTTCAAAACGTCTTGTGAACTCTCCAACCCTTCTTTCCTTCTCATGTGCCCACATGTTCCGTCCATTGTATTTTCAGCATTCTTATACAGAATCAAACCGGTTTCTTTTGTTTCCAGCAAAATTTTCCTGTTGATATTTCTCAATGTTAACGTTTTTCTCAATTCCACTTTGTCCTTTGAACTTGTGCGCTACATTTTCCGTCATCAGTTAACACACAGTTATTCTGACGTCTTCCGTTCGTAACTCACAACTTGAGATGCGCCCTTTTGCTAAAGACCATACATTGTCTTCCTACAATTAGTCCTTTTCTCCTCACTCACTTTTACCCTCTCGTTTAAAATTTCTTGCATTTTTTATGTCTGCTACTTAATGGAATCATGTCTCCACCCCTTCTTTGGTACCTAGACTTTATGAATTTAATACAGCACTATAGATACCTGCTTGAAATTGCTAAAAAAACAGCATAGTATGAATAAAAACGTTCCAAACTTAATAAAAACGAACCTTTTCCATCAAAATATTTATATTATTATTATTATTAAGAGAAAAGATCAAAGTAATGTTTAATTATTTTTTAAAATATTTGAATCCCTTCTAACATGTTTGAAATTTTGGCAGTATGATTGTTTACAATGGAAAACGTAATGATGAGATCACCCACTTTTTTTTCCCGGTGACAGATACATTAATTTGGAAATTCTCGAAAATTTCAAATAATTGTAGAGTTTTAATGAAACTTTCAGTACTTATTTACAAATGAATCAAATTATTTATTTATTTAAAAAAATCTTGGCAACTTTTTTTACCTCTGTTACCCCACTCCACGTAAATCCATGAAATTTTAATAAATTTTAAAGTGTTGCGGTCTATAATTTTATTAGTTAACGCAAGACTCATTGGGAATATAAATCATCCATATTTTTTATTTTTCCTCTGTATCCAACAATTTGCTCTGAAGAATAAATAAAAAACAATAAAACTTTGATATTATTTAATTCGATAAGCTTTTAATGGCTTGAATAAATAATAAAAATTAAGGACATTATAGAGTGAAGGAAAAAAAAATTCGATTACTAATGAAGTTTTAAAAGAATTATTTTCATTTTTTTTTTTGTCTTATTATAATTTATAAAGATTCAAAAATATTTTTAAGATCTTCAAAGAACTGTTGCGGTTAGATTTTTTAAGAATTGATGATTATATTGCTTATCGAAACCTGAAAAGTTTAATAGAAATCGTTATGCTTCCATATTTTTAAAACAATTTAATTTATTTTTTGTGCATTTGAAGTTTGTCTTTTTTGATATGGTAACTTCTATGAGCAAATTAAAAGATTAGAGTTTCCTCCCTTATCCGAAAAAAAATTGTACAATTTTGTTACTTATAAACGCCATACACTTTATCTCTAATCAAGAATCTGTCAACAAATTCTTGATTTACGGCGAGGACAGGACAAAAAATTAAAATCTGTGATTAAAAAATAATTTTATTCTAAATTTCACGCTATAAATAAGTAATACTTGTTTAAATCAGAATAATTGAACATAAAATTTGCTAATTTTTCAAAAATAATGTGTCACAAATGTATATTTTATTTTTGCAAGATTTTTACAATTGAGAATTAACTTTTGTTTATAGATGTGTCGATCGCTCAAAAATGGCTGCAAAATTCAAAGATTCTTTTAAAATCTCAATTTTTTATATTCCACTCAATTTAATTTTGTTTGAAATAAACCAAAGTATTTTGCTTATTGTAAATATTAAATTTAATCATTTAGCTTTCAATTAAAACTAAAATAAAAGTTTAAAAAAACTTTTCGTTTTTAAAAATTCAATTTAAAAGTTAAATATCAAAAATGCGGTGGGTTACCTATAGTACTAGCTAGAAGTCAAGGTCTCATCTTTAATGTCATTGATTGTAGGGGCTTTAATCTTTTTGTCTGGATTCTACAGATCTTCAATATTTAGTGCTTCTTTGTTGAGTCATTTTCTTTTTATCAACCTCTTTTTGAGGGTAGCAGTTCCGTCACTGTATGGAGGCAACTTTGCTTAACTTAATCTTTGACAGATTGCAAACGCTTTTTATTTTTCTCTGGAACATGAACTCGAGTAATGAATATATTTCTTAATATCGACCTCTTCTTCATCAAAGGACTTTTGTTTAGAAGGAAGAGAAGCAGTGGAATCAGAAGACAGTAACATCCCTACAAATAAATAGCCGAAAATCTTTTTCATTGCAAAGAGCAGACAACCGAATTATAAGAGCAGACGGAGTCAGGAAGAGGCAAAAATAGAAACTCGTTTAGCAGAAGTAGCTAACACAGAAAATGTCTTCTCTTTGATCCAACCTTTGTGAATCTGAAAGTAGAAAATTTTGATTCAGATAATCGATTCTTATAGTGAAAATGACATCACTTTTGGCTTGATTTTCAAATACCAGACTCACAATTAAAGAATAGAAATTATAAATTGAAATAATTCTGAATTCAGTATATTTCCTATGTAGGAACTATGTTTTTGAATTTGTTCCTCGCTTCGGTCAGAGATTTTAGCACATGCTTTCTAACCTTTCTATTTTCTTTTTAAATAATCATTGAATAACTTGTTGGTTAATCAGTTAGAGCCTCGGGATAATGTAACACTTTGACTGTTTTGTAGTCGTTGATTGTTTACTACCTCTAATACCTGATTTTCAGGCAGAAATATAGGCTCCACTTGTAAATGCACAGACTTAAATACTTTAACCCTGACCCTAATACAACGATTTCGGTCTCTCGTAAATAGAGACGAGAAACGGTAGACATAAACCGAACATTAAGCCGATGCGGCAAAGTTTTGAGTCTATTAAAGAAATAATTAAATCATTTCAAATAAATTTCAGAAAAATTTAAAAACAGTTGATGACAAACTACCACATCAATTTGTAATTATGATCGTTGAGAATTAATGTTGGAATCTATTGATAGTAGTCGTGTTATGAAATGAGTAGCATGTGATAAATTTCGAAGCAAATTTATACTAGGTTCTTTGAAAAAAAAAGTAAAAAGGAATTTTAGCAACACCAAAAATATGAATTCACTGATTATCAAGTTGCCAAACAACAGACGTTATTCTGTGAAGTCGACGATTCAGTGAGAAAGGTTAACGTGATTGGCAGGACGACGCTAGACATTCATGGGCGAATGAAATTAACCAGTGTGAGCAATAATTAGACAGAATTTGATGCTCTAAATAAATAAATAAAGGACTTCCGATTCAAGGAGAAATCTAGTCTTTTCTAGAAGCGTCATGAGACGGAAAGAGAAACGTTTCTCCAAACAAAAATGGAATAAAAGGAAGAGTTTTGGAATAAAAAAGAGAAAAGACCGAGAGAGTCTTCTGAGGGGTTTCGGTGAGGCCGTTAAACCGAGAGAAGAAAGAAGCTTGCTGACCCGTCAGTCGGCCGGTTACGTTCAGAATTATATTCCCTGGTAGCGGACAGTTTAAAAACATGTCGAAAAAACAGTCGTCGGGCGCCGTTCTCTCTCCTTCACTTGGCGATTCACATAAGTAATATATATATATATAAAAACAATAAAGAAATTAACTGACATTGTCAAGAACCACGTGGTTTTCTTGTTATAAGATGCAGGAACAGAATATAGTGCCTTTGCGAACTACATCACACTTCATGTTTTAGAGCACTGAGTTTTGCTAATCATCAATATTATAAATTTTTCTTTTTGCAATCATTTATGTCAAGTCGATGGAAGGCATTTCCTTCTTAACTGGTAGTTTTTTTTTCATCATATTTCAATTTCTGCTATGGTCGCACTACCAACCAAGTCTGCGAGAAGACCTAAGGCATGTAGTGGTGTGTTATGGCTTCATTTCATGTTTTTCATATCTCCGTAACATCCCTAGCGTTACATAGACAAAGTTCTCCTAGTGTGTGGGCTGTACTTAACAAGACAATTTTTTGTATATCTCTTAAGCGGGAGTTTCCAGAGATTATTTCAATGTGTAGTTTTGTTCCATTTTTTATCATTCCAAATGCACCTACTATCACTGGCACGACTCTTGTTTTCAATTTCCACATTTTTCTTTTTCGATTTCCAGGTTTTTGTATTTTGACAGTTTTTCTAATTCCTTGGTTGCTATGTTATAATCAGCTGGACAAGCCATATCAATAAATAGACAAGTTTTCTCTTTCTGGTTGTCCGGCATATCTGCTTCAATTTTTCTGTCTGTGTAGATGGTGTAATCCCATAGAATGGTGACATCGTCTATTTCTGTAACCGGTGCTGGGTGATGTTCATACCAGTGTTTGTTTACAGATTTTCCATAGTTTTTGCACATTGTCCAATGTAAATATTGCCCCACTCTATCGTGACGATTTTTTTATTAATTTGTGGCAAGCACAGAATATCTTGAGATTAGATAGTTTATTGTTTCTTGGTGTTTATCACGGAACCTGCATTTTGGATCCACATTATTATGTATAATATTTGCCTGAAAGTTTCTAGTGAAAAGACGTTGGTCTTGCGCTGCAAGAATAAAGCCTTCAGTCTCAGACTTTAATCCAGATGCACGTAACCATCAATGAGTATTAACTTTATCAACAATGGATTTATTGGCACGTTCTGGATATTGGCCATGCAGAGGTTTGTTTTGCCAGCGTTGTTTCATCTGTTCAAGAGCTTTATCTTTGGTTTTCATTTTCATAGATTTTGCGCAATAGTTGGTTCTTGGATTCTGTTTTGCTTTTCTACAGAATCTACTAAAAGTAAATATTCTTTGTATTTATTGCCTTCTTTTATTATTGAATATGTTTTCTTTCTGTTTTCATGTTGTTTGTCTAATTGCATCATCCAGTCCTTTGCTGTTTCTATGTATGTTAGTAAGCCAATAGTTGTTGTCTTGTATGACACTTCTAGCTGAATAAAACCTCTTCCACCTTTTTTACGGGCGCCCGGTTCACACTCCACCCACGTCTATTGAAGAGGTGAAGAGGCTCATCCCTTGTTCCCTGTTTAGGATGCGGTTTCAGGCTTTCTCTTTTCCAATCTTCTCATTCCTTGTTCTTTTTATTTCAATTGGAGTAGATAGACTAACCTATCGCCCGGTTCACACTTCACCCACGTCTGTTGAGGAGGTGAAGAGGCTCATCCCTTGTTCCCTGTTTAGGTCGTGGTTTCCAGCTTTCTCTTTTCTCTTTTCCAATCTTTTCACTCTTACGTAGCCCCCTGCGCATCAGTGGCGTTACCGCCTTGCTCGGGGTGATATGATTTTAAAAAAATGTATAGACGGTCTACATCAGCCTTTGAATGATGCATCTTATGCTTAGAAAGAAGCTTTCTTGTTTTAGCATCCATTTGCCTGATGTCGTATAGAGTCCAGTTTAAAATGTTGAAACTATATTGGACAATTGGGAGTGCAAGGCTATTAATGGCCATAACTCTGTTCTGAGAATTCAATTCAGTTTTTAATATCGGTCGTAGACTTTTATAGTAATCTTTGGTGAATTTTTTCACACTCATTTACACCTAAGTATTTATAAGCTTCTTCTGGCTTTAATTCTTTTATTGTTACAGCAGCGTCTAAGTTAATTGAGGATGTTTGTTGTTGCGATCCACGTAAAACTGTAGATTTAACAAATTTATCAACACGATCATCAACATTATTATCAATATTGTTTAACATTATTATTATTTCAACTTTCCACCATTGTTGCAGTAGTAATAGTAATATTAGTGTAATGGTTTACTGCACTGTTGGAGTTTTATTCCGTGTCCTTCAAGATATTGGTGATCATGGATAACTGTAGTTTCGAATAAGATTTTTATTTTTCAATCATTTCTTATCCGTAATCGGCCAAACATTTACATAGGCTCGTTAGGTTATTCAATGTCTTTTTGCAATCATTTCTTATCCGTATTCGGCCAAACATTTACATAGGCTCGTTAGGTTATTCAATGTCTTTTTGCAATCATTTCTTATCCCTGTTTGTCCAATCATTTACATAGGCTCGTTAGGTTATTCAATGTCTTTTTGCAATCATTTCTTATCCCTGTTTGGCCAATCATTTACATAGGCTCGTTAGGTTATTCACTGTCTTTTTGCAATCATATCTTATCCCTGTTTGTGAAATCATTTACATAGGCTCGTTAGGTTATTCAATGTCTTTTTGCAAACATTTCTTATCCCTGTTTGGCCAATCATTTACATAGGCTCATTCGGTTATTCAATGTCTTTTGCAATCATTTCTTATCCCTGTTTTGACAATCATTTACATAGGCTCGTTAGGTTATTCACTGTCTTTTTGCAATCATTTCTTATCCCTGTTTGGCCAATCATTTACATAGGCTCGTTAGGTTATTCAATGTCTTTTTGCAAAACATTTCTTATCCCCTGTTTGGCCAATCATTTACATAGGCTCGTTAGGTTATTCAATGTCTTTTTGCAATCATTTCTTATCCCTGTTTGGCAATCATTTACATAGGCTCGTTAGGTTATTCCACTGTCTTTGCAAACATTTCTTATCTATTTGTCAATCATTTTTATAGGCTCGTTAGGTTATTCAATGTCTTTTTGCAATCATTTCTTATCCCTGTTTGTAGAAATCATTTACATAGGCTCGTTAGGTTATTCAATGTCTTTTTGCAAACATTTCTTATCCCTGTTTGGCAATCATTTACATAGGCTCGTTAGGTTATTCAATGTCTTATTGCAATCATTTCTTATCCCTGTTTGGCCAATCATTTACATAGGCTCGTTAGGTTATTCAATGTCTTTTTGCAATCATTTCTTATCCTGTTTGGCCAATCATTTACATAGGCTCGTTAGGTTATTCAATGTCTTTTTGCAATCATTTCTTATCCCTGTTTGGCCAATCATTTACATAGGAAACAATTTAGGTTATTCAATGTCTTTTTGCAATCATTTCTTATCCCTGTTTGGCCCATCATTTACATAGGCTCGTTAGGTTATTCACTGTCTTTTTACAATCATTTCTTATCCCTGTTTGGCCAATCATTTACACTGAGCTCATTTGGGTTATTCAATGACTTTTTGCAATCATTTCTTGTATTTGGCCAATCATTTACATAGGCTCGTTATGTTATTCAATGTCTTTTTACAATCATTTCTTATCCCTGTTATTATCATTTACATAGGCTCGTTAGGTTATTCACTGTCTTTTTACAATCATTTTTCTTATCCCTGTTTAGCCAATCATTTACATAGGCTCGTTAGGTTATTCAATGTCTTTTTGCAATCATTTCTTATCCTGTTTGGCCCATCATTTGCATAGGCTCGTTAGGTTATTCAATGTCTTTACAATCATTTCTTATCCCTGTTTGGCCAATCATTTACATAGGCTCGTTAGGTTATTCAATGTCTTTTGCAATCCATTTCTTATCCCTGTTTGGCCAATCATTTACATAGGCTCGTTAGGTTATTCAATGTCTTTTTGCAATCATTTCTTATCCCTGTTTAGCCAATCATTTATAGGCTCGTTAGGTTATTCAATGTCTTTTTGCAATCATTTCTTATCCCTGTTTGGCCAATCATTTACATAGGCTCGTTAGGTTATTCAATGACTTTTTGCAATCATTTCTTATCCCTGTTTGGCCAATCATTTGCATAGGCTCGTTAGGTTATTCAATGTCTTTTTGCAATCATTTCTTATCCCTGTTTATTCCCATCATTTACATAGGCTCGTTGGGTTATTCACTGTCTTTTTACAATCATTTCTTATCCCTGTTTGGCCAATCATTTACATAGGCTCGTTGGGTTATTCAATGTCTTTGCAATCATTTCTTATCCCTGTTTGTCAATCATTTACATAGGCTCGTTAGGTTATTCAATGTCTTTTTGCAATCATTTCTTATCCCTGTTTGGCCAATCATTTACAAAGGCTCGTTAGGTTATTCAATGTCTTTTTTGCAATGTTCTTATCCCTGTTTGGCCAATCATTTACATAGGCTCGTTAGGTTATTCACTGTCTTTTTGCAATCATTTCTTATCCCTGTTTGTCCAATCATTTACATGGAAATTCGTTAGGTTATTCAATGTCTTTTTGCAATCATTTCTTATCCCTGTTTGGCCAATCATTTACATAGGCTCGTTAGGTTATTCCAATGTCTTTTGCAAATATTTCTTATCCCTGTTTGTCCAATCATTTACATAGGCTCGTTAGGTTATTCAATGTCTTTTTGCAATCATTTCTTATCCCTGTTTGGCCAATCATTTACATAGGCTCGTTAGGTTATTCAATGTCTTTTTAATCATTTCTTATCCCTGTTTGGCCAATCATTTACATAGGCTCGTTAGGTTATTCAATGTCTTTTAATCATTTCTTATCCCTGTTTATTAATCATTTTACATAGGCTCGTTAGGTTATTCAATGTCTTTTTGCAATCATTTCTTATCCCTGTTTGGCCCATCATTTACATAGGCTCGTTAGGTTGTTCTCTTTTTACAATCATTTCTTATCCCTGTTTGGCCAATCATTTACATAGGCTCGTTAGGTTATTCAATGTCTTTTGCAATCATTTCTAATCCCTGTTTGGCCAATCATTTACATAGGCTCGTTAGGTTATTCAATGTCTTTTTGCAATCATTTCTTATCCCTGTTTGGCCAATCATTTACATAGGCTCATTAGGTTATTCAATGTCTTTTTGCAATCATTTCTTATCCCTGTTTGGCCCATCATTTACATAGGCTCGTTAGGATATTCAATGTCTTTTTGCAATCATTTCTTATCCCTGTTTGGCCAATCATTTACATAGGCTCGTTAGGTTATTCAATGTCTTTTTGCAAATATTTCTTATCCCTGTTTGTCCAATCATTTACATAGGCTCGTTAGGTTATTCAATGTCTTTTTGCAATCATTTCTTATCCCTGTTTGGCCAATCATTTACATAGGCTCGTTAGGTTATTCAATGTCTTTTTGCAATCATTTCTTATCCCTGTTTGGCCAATCATTTACATAGGCTCGTTAGGTTATTCAATGTCTTTTTGCAATCATTTCTTATCCCTGTTTGGCCAATCATTTACATAGGCTCGTTAGGTTATTCAATGTCTTTTTGCAATCATTTCTTATCCCTGTTTGGCCCATCATTTACATAGGCTCGTTAGGTTATTCACTGTCTTTTTACAATCATTTCTTATCCCTGTTTGGCCAATCATTTACATAGGCTCGTTAGGTTATTCAATGTCTTTTTGCAATCATTTCTAATCCCTGTTTGGCCAATAATTTACATAGGCTCGTTAGGTTATTCAATGTCTTTTTGCAATCATTTCTTATCCCTGTTTTAACAAACATTTACATAGGCTCATTAGGTTATTCAATGTCTTTTTGCAATCATTTCTTATCCCTGTTTGGCCCATCATTTACATAGGCTCGTTAGGTTATTCAATGTCTTTTGCAAACATTTCTTATCTCTGTTTGGCCAATCATTTACATAGGCTCGTTAGGTTATTCACTGTCTTTTTACAATCATTTCTTATCCCTGCTTGGCCAATTTACTTACATAGGCTCGTTAGGTTATTCAATGTCTTTTTGCAATCATTTCTTATCCTTATTCGGCCCAACCATTTACATAGGCCTATTAGATTATTCACTGTCTTTTTGCAAACATGTCTTATCCCTGTGCGGCCAACAATTTACATAGGCTCGTTATGTTATTCACTGAATTTTTCAATCAGTTTCTTATCCCTGTTCGGCCAAACATTTACATAGGCTCGTTATGTTATTCAATCGTGTCTTTGCAATCATTTCTTATCCTTGTTCGGCCCAACCATTTACATAGGCTCGTTATGTTATTCACCGCCTTGCAATCATTTCTTATCCTAGTTCGGCCCAACCATTTACATAGGCCTTCGTTATGTTATTCAATGTCTCTGCAATCATTTCTTATCCTTGTTCGGCCCAACCATTTACATAGGCTCGTTATGTTATTCAATGTCTTTTTGCAATCATTTCTTATCCTTGTTCGGCCCAACCATTTACATAGGCTCGTTAGGTTATTCAATGTCTTTTTGCAATCATTTCTTGGCCCCTGTTTGGCCAATCATTTACATAGGCTCGTTAGGTTATTCAATGTCTTCGCAATCATTTCTTATCCCTGTTTGGCCAATCATTTACATAGGCTCGTTAGTTATTCAATGTCTTTTTGCAAACATTTCTTATCCCTGTTTGGCCAATCATTTACATAGGCTCGTTAGGTTATTCAATGTCTTTTGCAATCATTTCTTATCCCTGTTTTACCAATCATTTACATAGGCTCGTTAGGTTATTCAATGTCTTTTTGCAATCATTTCTTATCCCCGTTTGGCCAATCATTTACATAGGCTCGTTAGGTTATTCACTGTCTTTTTGCAATCATTTCTTATCCCTGTTTGTCCAATCATTTACATAGGCTCGTTAGGTTATTCAATGTCTTTTTGCAATCATTTCTTATCCCTGTTTGGCCAATCATTTACATAGGCTGTTAGGTTATTCAATGTCTTTTTGCAAACATTTCTTATCCCTGTTTGTCCAATCATTTACATAGGCTCGGTAGGTTATTCAATGTCTTTTTGCAATCATTTCTTATCCCTGTTTGGCCAATCATTTACATAGGCTCGTTAGTTATTCAATGTCTTTTTGCAATCATTTCTTATCCCTGTTTGGCCAATCATTTATATAGGCTCGTTAGGTTATTCAATGTCTTTTGCAATCATTTCTATCCCAGTTGGCCAATCATTTACATAGGCTCGTTAGGTTATTCAATGTCTTTTTGCAATCATTTCTTATCCCTGTTTGGCCAATCATTTACATAGGCTCGTTAGGTTATTCAATGTCTTTTTGCAATCATTTCTTATCCCTGTTTGGCCAAACATTTACATAGGCTCATTAGGTTATTCAATGTCTTTGCAATCATTTCTTATCCCTGTTTGGCCCATCATTTACATAGGCTCGTTAGGTTATTCAATGTCTTTTTGCAAACATTTCTTATCTCTGTTTGGCCAATCATTTACATAGGCTCGTTAGGTTATTCACTGTCTTTTTACAATCATTTCTTATCCCTGTTTGGCCAATCATTTACATAGGCTCGTTAGGTTATTCAATGTCTTTTTGCAATCATTTCTTATCCTTATTCGGCCCAACCATTTACATAGGCCTATTAGATTATTCACTGTCTTTTTGCAAACATGTCTTATCCCTGTGCGGCCAACAATTTACATATAGGCTCGTTATGTTATTCACTGAATTTTTCAATCATTTCTTATCCCTGTTCGGCTACCAAACATTTACATAGGCTCGTTATGTTATTCAATGTCTTTTTGCAATCATTTCTTATCCTTGTTCGGCCCAACCATTTACATAGGCTCGTTATGTTATTCAATGTCTTTTTGCAATCATTTCTTATATCCTAGTTCGCCCAACCATTTACATAGGCTCGTTATGTTATTCAATGTCTTTTGCAATCATTTCTTATCCTTGTTCGGCCCAACCATTTACATAGGCTCGTTATGTTATTCAATGTCTTTTTGCAGCATCCTTGTTCGGCCCAACCATTTACATAGGCTCGTTAGGTTATTCAATGTCTTTTTGCAATCATTTCTTATCCCTGTTTGGCCAATCATTTACATAGGCTCGTTAGGTTATTCAATGTCTTTTGCAATCATTTCTTATCCCTGTTTCATTAATCATTTACATAGGCTCGTTAGGTTATTCAATGTCTTTTTGCAAACATTTCTTGGTCTGTTCAATCATTTACATAGGCTCGTTAGGTTATTCAATGTCTTTTTGCAATCATTTCTTATCCCTGTTTGGCCAATCATTTACATAGGCTCGTTAGGTTATTCAATGTCTTTTGCAATCATTTCTTATCCCTGTTTGGCCAATCATTTACATAGGCTCGTTAGGTTATTCACTGTCTTTTGCAATCATTTCTTATCCCTGTTTGTCCAATCATTTACATAGGCTCGTT
This sequence comes from Ascarosepion bandense, assembly GCA_037127315.1. NCBI lineage: Eukaryota > Metazoa > Mollusca > Cephalopoda > Sepiida > Sepiidae > Ascarosepion > Ascarosepion bandense. Next base: position 2,075,344 of record JBBBDQ010000531.1, on the reverse strand, counting down.
AGGTTATTCAATGTCTTTTTGCAATCATTTCTTATCCCTGTTTGGCCAATCATTTACATAGGCTCGTTAGGTTATTCAATGTCTTTTTGCAAACATTTCTTATCCCTGTTTGTCCAATCATTTGCTATAGGCTCGGTAGGTTATTCAATGTCTTTTTGCAATCATTTCTTATCCCTGTTTGGCCAATCATTTACATAGGGCTCGTTAGGTTATTCAATGTCTTTTTGCAATCATTTCTTATCCCTGTTTGGCCAATCATTTATATATAGGCTCGTTAGGTTATTCAATGTCTTTGCAATCATTTCTTATCCCAGTTTGGCCAATCATTTACATAGGCTCGTTAGGTTATTCAATGTCTTTTTGCAATCATTTCTTATCCCTGTTTGGCCCATCATTTACATAGGCTCGTTAGGTTATTCACTGTCTTTACAATCATTTCTCTATCCCTGTTTGGCCAATCATTTACATAGGCTCGTTAGGTTATTCAATGTCTTTTTGCAATCATTTCTTATCCCTGTTTGGCCAATCATTTACATAGGCTCGTTAGGTTATTCAATGTCTTTTGCAATCATTTCTTATCCCTGTTTGGCCCATCATTTACATAGGCTCGTTAGGTTATTCAATGTCTTTTTGCAAACATTTCTTATCTCTGTTTGGCCAATCATTTACATAGGCTCGTTAGGTTATTCAATGTCTTTTTGCAATCATTTCTTATCCCTGTTTGGCCCATCATTTACATAGGCTCGTTAGGTTATTCAATGTCTTTTGCAAACATTTCTTATCTCTGTTTGGCCAATCATTTACATAGGCTCGTTAGGTTATTCACTGTCTTTTTACAATCATTTCTTATCCCTGTTTGGCCAATCATTTACATAGGCTCGTTAGGTTATTCAATGTCTTTTTTGCAAACATTTCTTATCCCCGTTTGGCCAATCATTTACATAGGCTCGTTAGGTTATTCAATGTCTTTTTGCAATCATTTATCCCTGTTTGGCCAATCATTTACATAGGCTCGTTAGGTTATTCAATGTCTTTTTGCAATCATTTCTTATCCTCGTTTGGCCAATCATTTACATAGGCTCGTTAGGTTATTCACGTCTTTTTGCAATCATTTCTCATCCCTGTTTGTCCAATCATTTACATAGGCTCGTTAGGTTATTCAATGTCTTTTTGCAATCATTTCTTATCCCTGTTTGGCCAATCATTTACATAGGCTCGTTAGGTTATTCAATGTCTTTTTGCAAACATTTCTTATCCCTGTTTGTCCAATCATTTACATAGGCTCGTTAGGTTATTCAATGTCTTTTTGCAATCATTTCTTATCCCTGTTTGGCCAATCATTTACATAGGCTCGTTAGGTTATTCAATGTCTTTTTGCAATCATTTCTTATCCCTGTTTGGCCAATCATTTACATAGGCTCGTTAGGTTATTCAATGTCTTTTTGCAATCATTTCTTATCCCTGTTTGGCCAATCATTTACATAGGCTCGTTAGGTTATTCAATGTCTTTTTGCAATCATTTCTTATCCCTGTTTGGCCAATCATTTACATAGGCTCGTTAGGTTATTCACTGTCTTTTTACAATCATTTCTTATCCCTGTTTGGCCAATCATTTACATAGGCTCGTTAGGTTATTCAATGTCTTTTTGCAATCATTTCTTATCCCTGTTTGGCCAATCATTTACATAGGCTCGTTAGGTTATTCAATGTCTTTTTGCAATCATTTCTTATCCCTGTTTGGCCAATCATTTACATAGGCTCATTAGGTTATTCAATGTCTTTTTGCAATCATTTCTTATCCCTGTTTGGCCCATCATTTACATAGGCTCGTTAGGTTATTCAATGTCTTTTTGCAAACATTTCTTATTTCTGTTTGGCCAATCATTTACATAGGCTCGTTAGGTTATTCAATGTCTTTTTGCAATCATTTCTTATCCCTGTTTGGCCCATCATTTACATAGGCTCGTTAGGTTATTCAATGTCTTTTTGCAAACATTTCTTATCTCTGTTTGGCCAATCATTTACATAGGCTCGTTAGGTTATTCACTGTCTTTTTACAATCATTTCTTATCCCTGTTTGGCCAATCATTTACATAGGCTCGTTAGGTTATTCAATGTCTTTTTGCAATCATTTCTTATCCTTATTCGTCCCAACCATTTACATAGGCCTATTAGATTATTCACTGTCTTTTTGCAAACATTTCTTATCCCTGTGCGGCCAACAATTTACATAGGCTCGTTATGTTATTCACTGAATTTTTCAATCATTTCTTATCCCTGTTCGGCCAAACATTTACATAGGCTCGTTATGTTATCCACTGAATTTTTCAATCATTTCTCATCCTAGTTCGGCCAAACATTTACATAGGCTCGTTATGTTATTCAATGTCTTTTTGCAATCATTTCTTATCCTTGTTCGGCCCAACCATTTACATAGGCTCGTTATGTTATTCAATGTCTTTTTGCAATCATTTCTTATCCTAGTTCGGCCCAACCATTTACATAGGCTCGTTATGTTATTCAATGTCTTTTTGCAATCATTTCTTATCCTTGTTCGGCCCAACCATTTACATAGGCTCGTTATGTTATTCAATGTCTTTTTGCAATCATTTCTTATCTTTGTTCGGCCCAACTATTTACATAGGCTCGTTATTTTATTCAATGTCTTTTTGCAATCATTTCTTATCCTTGTTCGGACCAACCATTTACATAGGCTCGTTATGTTATTCAATGTCTTTTTGCAATCATTTCTTATCCTTGTTCTGCCCAACCATTTACATAGGCTCGTTATGTTATTCAATGTCTTTTTGCAATCATTTCTTATCCTTGTTCGGCCCAACCATTGACATAGGCTAGTTATGTTATTCAATGTCTTTTTGCAATCATTTCTTATCCTTGTTCGGCCCAACCATTTACATAGGCTCGTTATGTTATTCAATGTCTTTTTGCAATCATTTCTTATCCTTTTTCTGCCCAACCATTTACATAGGCGCGTTATGTTATTCAATGTCTTTTTGCAATCATTTCTTATCCTTGTTCGGCCAACCATTTACATAGGCTCGTTATGTTATTCAATGTCTTTTTGCAATCATTTCTTATCCTTGTTCTGCCCAACCATTGACATAGGCTCGTTTGTTATTCAATGTCTTTTTGCAATCATTTCTTATCCTTGTTCGGCCAAACATTTACATAGGCTCGTTATGTTATTCAATGTCTTTTTGCAATCATTTCTTATCCTTGTTCTGCCCAACCATTTACATAGGCTCGTTATGTTATTCAATGTCTTTTTGCAATCATTTCTTATCCTTGTTCGGCCCAACCATTTACATAGGCTCGTTATGTTAATCACTGACTTTTTTCAATCATTTTTTATATCTGTTCGGCCAAACAATTACATGGCCGAACAGGGATAAGAAATGGTTGAAAAAAGCTCGTTATGTTATTCACTGTCTTTTCTTGCTTCATTTTCTCTTCAATATTTTCTTCGAACTGTTTTTAATATGTGTCTTAGAAATCTCAATTGCTTCGTTATATATTTTTCCTTTTCATTTTTCTTAAAAATTCCTCATTACTCATATGCCTAATATTGATCAAATTAGGCATTTGTCCATTTTCAGGCGTTTTTTCTCTAATAATTACGCACATAGATCACTTTGTCAAAAAAATATATCAAAATTATCAGTCATTTTCAAGGTACAGGGATATTCAGAATCATGCCTGTATGTAATTATTTCTACTAAAATTATATTGATGGTTAGAAAAGCCGATTTTCACCTTTTTTTTTTTTTTTTTTTTGACATTTATATGTAATCCGACATTTTTCGCTAGGGTCAAAATTAATTCCCTTTGTGTTCGGAAACTACACAAAAGAACTTTCTTTCTCTTTGTTTGATGGGGCCGCAAACTAATCCATCATTTTCTTAAGCAATTTTTTATTAACCTAAATTCAATCGCCCAAGAATAAAAGGAAAACGACAAGTGGATTCTAAACATTTGAAAAACATATGAAAATGAAACAAGCTAGAAACAATGGCCCTTGGTGACTTAAATGCCAAATATCGACCGACACTAAATATCTTTAATGTTTTAAGGTTTCCGTTTGCAAGTTTTTCAACCATGTCTCAGTGATTTATGTCAAGTCGATGGGAGGCATTTCCTTCTTAACTGGTAGTTTTATTATTATTGTTGTTGTTGTTGTTGTATCTTAAAAACAAAGTTTCCTGGTGATCATCACTAGGTATCAAGTGACAACAAATTTCCTTTAATCTTTAATGTTCCTCTCAATTTTCGTCCTGAACTCAACAATGTCCCGATGTTTTAGGTCTGTCTCGCACTTCTCTAAAAATATCTACCACAACTCCGGATTCAGGAACAATTATCAATACAATCATCAACATTATTATCAATATTGTTTATCATTATTATTATTTCAACTTTCCACCAGGTGTATCAAGTGCATCAGCTTTTATATCAAGTGATAACAAATCTCTTCAAATGTTCATTTATTTTTTTTTATTTGATGGAACAAGTGCAAACATTCGTGAGTCAGGCCAAGAATCACGGTTCTGCATCAAGATCAGAAGATCATTAGAGTGTCATTTTGTGTCATTACTTATCTGGCCAATGTCGGTGGTTGATGGGCAACCAACCCGTCTTATCCCATGACCAGATGTTCTCAGCACTAGATCAGAAGTTTTTCTTTTGCTCACCAGCATTGTCCTGCCGAACGCATTCTGCATTCGCGTAAGATTGTAGAAATATCAGGGATGGGATCATAAAGCAGTGATTTGGTTAGATGTTGTCTCCAAGAGATGTAGAGTATAGCTCTCAGCATCTGAGTTTAGATTCCATTCAGCTTACACTCAAGGGCTTTACTTAATGTCCAGTCTGTGGCACCATACATTAAAACCAGCTATAATCGTTTCAGGATGTGCGTTGTGGTGCAGTAGATATCAACCCGGAACGAGAAATCGGGGAGCTGAGTTCAAAATTCATTTGAATTCCTTGCATTCACTTACGCACAAATACCCTTGGAATAGGTATTAATCCGTCTCTTCCCTCCAGTTATAGGTTAAATAATAGGACATATTTGGTTCTAAAGCCTTGGCTGGCAACCAGTCTACTGCAGAAAGCACTGGCAACCTACTGCGGGATAATCTTCTGTCCAATCAGTTATGTCTCGAAAGAGACATGATCGCCCAAAGCGTGTATCACGTATAGCACTTAACTGACTGGCTGAATATAATAGTTGAAAACATGATTCAGGCTTCTACTGGGCATAAAGTGGGATATCAGTTTTATATTCTTATGAAGTATTAAACTGATCACCCTCTAATTACTCCTTAACATTATAATACATCTCTTCCCCCTCTAGCCATGAGTTAAATAATAGGACAGATTGGCTGGCAACCAGTCTACCGCAAAAAGCAATGGCAACCTACTGCGGGATAATCATGTCTCTTTCGATCGTATGGCGCTTAACTAACTGATAATTGCTTCAGATTGTCTGGTAGATCAGATTTCTAGATTACATCCATTTTATTTAAAACGGCCCAGATTTTAGCGATGCGAATTTTCACATCCTTTTCCAGTACGTCTGAGACATATTCAATAAAAAAGTAAAAGGAAGTCTCTATTGTCATCACAAACGGAAACTCGAAAAAGAAAACAAAATGTCCTACTTCGGAGCTCTTCGATCGAGAAAATAAACACAGCTGTGCACCAAGATTAAAAAGTAGGAAAAGAAAATTTAAAAAATGATTTGATTCTATGAATAATTTATTATTTTCTATTAATAATTTATTAATTTTGACTCGTATTTACTCTAGTCTTTTTTTAAATTATTTCTTTTATCTATAGGATACAAAACCTATATCATCCAACAATTAACTAAAACAAAAAAGTAAAATTGCACACCCGCAAAAATGGATCAAAATGACCGAAAACATTTTGGAAAAACCCAGACCAAGGCAAATTTCACAAGTCGGTGTGAAAATTAAGATTCTGGATTCTGATAGGATATGAAATAGCAAATTGATCTATGACCCCTGTCAAATTTTCTTAAGACCTAAGAAAATGGGTATGCTGTTTCGATCCAGCTGCCTTCACTTATTATTGGATATTTTTCTGTTTTCATGTTGTTTGTCTAATTGAATCATCCAGTCCTTTGTTGTTAGTAAGCCAATATGACAATTCTGACTGAATAAAAAAAAATCCACCTTCTTACGGTCTGCATAGACTGTCTACATCAGCCTTCAGATGATGCATCTTATGCTTAGAAAGAAGCTTTCTTGGCTTACTCCATTCGTCTGATGTCATTTAGAATCCAGTTCAAGATGTTAAAACTATTTTGGACTACTGGGATGGCAGGTAATTAATTGTTATAATTCTTTTAAGAATTCAGTTCAGCTTTTGATATTCTATAGTGGCAAAAATTAGTGATTTCATTAGGTTGGTTCAATAAGTCAGTTTTGGGGGATTTTTTTTATATGAATTTTTTCTTGTAAGCAAAGGAAGCATTTCATGTAAAGATTTACATGTTCTAGCTTTAGTTAATATTTTCCATTTAACTGTGGAAGTTTTATTTGTATCTTTCAATTACCAGTAGTATTTAGAGAGTGAAGTAGAATTACTATATATTTTATTATTGAAAGATAAGTTATGCTAGTAAAATCGAAACTTAAAATTATTCTCAGTACATTCGATATAATGTTTGGTAAGATTAGGATTTTCAGTAGTGGAGATAGTAGTTTTCTTTAACGATTCACTAAAGAAACTTCTTATCCTTAAGCCTAAAACGTTCGAGTTATGTTTCATCTAACCATATCATATTATCCCGGAATGAGATAAGTTTATTAATATATTCATTTGCAAATGCTAAACGAGCTATTAAAGCTTTTAGAAAGGTTTTGCAATGTGGTTGCGCTCATCTGCGCAAAATATTCAAATGGTACAACAGTTGGTTCTTAAAGGACCATTGTACCATTTGGGTCTGACGAGCCGAAATAATAACATCAGGACGCGGTGAAATATATATATATATATATATATATATATATATATGTGTGTGTGTGTGTGTGTGTGTGTGTGTGTGTGTGTGTGTGTGTGTTACGGAAAGTACCGGATATTAACAAAATTAAATTAACACTCGACATAATAATTTAAATTAAATTAACACAGAAATATTTATGTAAAAAGTGAAATACAATTTTCCAAACTCAAGAAAACGCTAGAATGCTCAAGAATTAACAAGAAAAGTGAATGTCTGGAAAACCGAGAGTCAAAATTGCTACAACTGAAAAGAAAAGAAAGTATAGATCTAATAAGGAGAGAGTATAAAGTGACAAGAAAAACGACGAAAAGTAGTCATAATCACGAATTTCTACACATGCATATAGACAGGTGCAGGCGAGAATATGAGCAAGCCCACGCACTTGAGCACACACACATACACATTATGAATGAAAAAATCATCCTTGCGTGCACTAATGAAAAGTGCATATAAAAGAAAAATTGAGGAATATATACAGTCAATTGCTGATATCAACTATGGAGTGGGTGGGATGATTGCTGGAGTCAGGATACTGAAGATAACACCAGCTAATTTTATATATTTGTATTACCGTTTTTTTAAGAACGCTCACGTGACAGGGAATTTTGAAACGTGCAATTTTCAAAATTAGATGAAGTTATAACGTTTTCAACCATGGCTGTATGACCCTAATAGTCTAATAATGGTATGGTTATATTAAGTCGTAATTTCTGTTCTGTCATTCAGTAATTCATTTTTGTTTAGGAATAACATTTTTGGTTAGAAATAACATTTTGTTTGGAAATAAGAAAATGTATTACTAAATGTTATTGCAAATCGCCTGAACACACCACGGGGTAGAAACCTAGGTCGCGTAATAACTCGTTTACAAATGAAAAATATTCAAACGTTCTACAATATAATTGTATTGAACACTTTTTAATACAAAGGTGTACTGGTCTATTTTAATATAACCCAAAACTAAGAAATTATTTATTGATTTATATATATATATATATATATATATATATATATATATATTGATTATTTATTACTATTATTTATTACTATTATTATTATTATTATTATTATTATTATTATTATTATTATTTTATATTGATTATTTAATTACAACATATATATATATATATATATATATATATATATATATATATTGTATAATAAAAACAAATAAGGACGCTATAAGAACAGTGCTAGACATAAAATATAAAAATATATAAACAAAGCCAATAAAAGAAATATATAAGTAAAACGATATTCAAATATTACTGCTTTTCTGCGGCTTACACTTTCATGTCGGTTCCTAATTTCTTATCCGGCTGGCTCACACTTTTAGGTGCTTCAAATGAATTGAATATCGTGCCTGTCCTATGATCTACTTGACAGAGCTGTATAATAAACTAATAGTATCGTTTTATATATATATATGAATTAAAAGTACATTGTGACACAGAAATTTCTATGTTTCGAGATAGAATTTCATCATCAGGTAATGTTGGATGTTGCTTGTCAAAATAATTTACATTTAAATACAAAAAATCATCGGTTTGCTAGTTATGTGTGTGGGAAGATATAAAATTTATGTGCGTGTTCATTTTAACTAATCAGAATAAAGATTTATTTTGAAATTTGTTTTCACTTGCATCTGTTACATGAATAAAACGTTCTATGAAAACCCCTCTTTTCATATATAAAATACTCGGGTTCGTTAATTATTTGTTAGCTATAACCGAATTATTAGTAAGAAAATTTTGCTGTTTATTTTTAGTTAGTTTGTAAATGATACTAAATATGCCGAGTTCGAATTCCAGTTGAATTCCTTGCATTCACGTACGCGCAAATACCCTTAGGAAAGGTATTAATCCGTCTCTTCCATCCAGTTATGGGTTAAATAATAGGACAGATTGGGTTATCTAGCCTTGGTCGGCAACCAGAAAGCAATGGCAACCTACTACGGGATAATCTTCTGCCCATTCAGTCATGTCTCTTTCGAGACATGATCGCCCAAAGCGTGTCTCACGTATGGCACTTAACTGACTAAATGTAAGATGGACGCTTCATTAGCAGAGAAAAAGACACAAGCTTTATTGTCTGATCTAACAAAAAATTAATAACTGAAGGCAAACGAGTTATTTTACCATTGGCAACGGTTATTTCATACTCTTCACCAGTTGCTAAATATTGTTTTGTCGCATGGTACTCTGTTCCTTAACCACATCAATGTAGTGAGGGACCCTGAGTATGAACAAATCGTTTTAATAGAATCCAATAGTGTTCTACTGAATTTAGATCCAGTCACATGTTTGGTTCCTTCATCTTTTGGATATCAGCCATTCAGAGATGTCCTTTAATGATGAGTTGGACTCTGGCGGCAACATTTAAAGATAACAGGATTCGCAGCTAGAGATTGTGTGACGATTCCATCAAAGATGACCACTTGTTGCTGGTCATTCCTCTTTTATACCCTGCTGCAATTAGGTCTCTGTCTTATTCATTCTGCATGCCGACCGAATGTGAACGCCATGAAAGCAAAGACAAAAAAAAGTAGTTTTCTGCGCATAGGCTCTGGGCATTAGATCTGGTCCACGAAATCCCTGCAATGAAAGTGACACTGCCCAATCACGAACATTTCCACCGAAAACGAGACATCCCTGGGGACTGACAATTCTACTTAAAAGCACTCCCCCTTAATGACCACCAGCAGTTACTATCTGCCAAAACGCCACCTGTCAACAAGCAAGGCGCTGCTCCCATCGCCTGCATTACTGCTCCTTTGTTGCCACTCCCAGGATTAACTAATCACCCTGCTCTTCATGCTCAGAAACCAAATAGACACCAGATTCAACACCGCTAGGCTCTCAACACTCCAATATGATTTGTAACATTACGCGCGGAATGCAGCCGACTATCAAACTTTGACACCACCTGGCTCTCGACGCCAAACCGACGCGATTGATAATGTCTCAACGTCGATACCACCCGGTTACACCCAATTACTTGTCACTATCGCCGTTACCTCGATATACCCAACTGACTATAGGCGTTCTCTTGCAGTCATCAACGAGATCCCTTTTCTCAGAAACACAGGCTTACCAGCTACACCAATCCCTTGTCGCCTTAGCAACCAATGCAACCTACCACGAATCGACCAACCATTGTGACTTCAATCACCTAAAAGGTGCGTCAGACCCAACCAACGACTATATCCCATGTACTCGGTTAAACCAACCCACAAGAATCAATCAACAACCAGCAATATCCTTGCACCTAGTCGCTATTCTAACGATCAGCAACCGAAATCAACATTTCACCAATTTTCCAACACGATACCTTGCATATTAAACAAATGAACGTCGTTTAAAAACTTTATCCCCGTTATCCCCTTTCTTAACCAAACGCCTAGTGTTAGACATGCATCATCCAGTTCAATCGTTTGGGGACATGTTAATCGCAGAATAACCCTCACATTGGCGTCTGTGCCTGTTGGTGACCAAGTGAACTTGCACTCATCCTCAAAGAACACAATCGAACATTATTGCAATGTCTACCTCATATGTGCTTGGACCATTGCAGACGTGATCAGCAATATCTGGCCATATCGTCACACGTAAAGGCCACCGTATCATGCTTGCCCCCTCCTTACAATTCTCGGGTATGCTGGAAGCTGGGGAACAATTGCATGGTCAGAATAGGTTGGGTACTGGTCGTTGTCATTAAGGACGATGGTACATTAAGATCTTGAACATATCCGCCTATGGACTGTTCTCGTCACCTGAACCACATTGTGATACACAGCATTTACAGGCGACATCAGTCTGTCTACTTATTGTCTGAATACAAGAAACGGTAGGTGATGCTGTAAGCTTATGATGGTATATATTGGCAACACATAACAAGACTAACAGTCTTCTAAACAGTTCTTTGTGTCCTGGTTAAAACCCTATAAAATATGACAGTACACAAATGTTTGTGATTTAAAAGCAATAGATATATGGAGGTTATTTTATCTGTGAGTAAAGACAATAAGTAATTTTTTCTCCGTGTACTTACGCGCATGACTACCAAAAATGGAATCATTCATGATAAACAAGGATTAGATATAGAATTTTATCATTCTTAAAAGTTTATTGTCTTCAAGACAACACACATAGAGAAGGAGAGATACGAGAGACTAATAAATAGATTGGGACTGTTTTGTTTTTACGGGTGTAAGAAAGTACGACACTGAAACCCAAGGTACATTGTGACAGTGAAAGGTACCTTCCAAAAGCTAAAAAAAAATTATTAAGAAACAGATAAATGACGTTTCCTAAAACAAAGAAAAAATAATGAACTGTTCTGTCATATCTGTCTTACTATATGGCAATGAATGTTGGACAATCTCCAAGTAGAGGAAGATTTGAAGCAACAGAAATGTGGTTCTATAAAAGGCCTAAGAATACCATGGACCAAACATGTGAGCAATAATGTAGAGAAAATGGAAACAAAAAAGACATTTATACATAATATAAAAAAAAACAGTTGAAGTTTTTGGGCCTATAATGAAGAAAGAGAGCTTAGAAAATTTGATGCTAACAGGACATATTAAACACAAAAAGAACAGAGGAAAGCAGTGAATAGCCTAGGTAACGTGCTTGTGTAAATGGTAGGCAGAACAAAAAATTAGGAGAGATCGCGTAAGAACAAAATTTACTAAAACCTACAAAGGGCAGACAATTGTTGAGGGCCAAGGTCACCCACGTCCTGAAGAGCCAGGGCACATAAAAGAAACATTAGACTGTACCTCTCCTGTATATTTAAACAAAAATATTGTGTATGTGTGTGTGTCTGTATGTGTGTATGTTCCTTGCTACTTTCATTTGGTTCCAGTAAATAATTCTTTGTCATTGTCTCCAAAAGAAAATAATTTCATATTTCTTGTTCAGATTTTTTCCAAGCTATCTGACCAAGACTTTGTTTTCAAAGACACTCAATTATTTTTAAGACAATTATTTTTTGATTGACTGCCTTTCCTATTTAAAAAGAAACTTTTTTTAACATTCTAATCTTTGCAACTTTGAAGAAAATAGATTTTTAAAAATTATTAGAAAGAGTTTAAATCAGTACAATACACAAATTAAATAAAATCACCTGACCAATCTTTCTCCTACACACACGCGTATGATTCAGGAAAATATTATTAACATTTTCAATTGCTGCAGCGAGAAACTTTCTAAAATGTGTTTATTTGTATGTTTTCACGGTTTATTATGCAAATTCATCAATATTCATTGGGATATTTGGTTCTATGATCAGAAAAGACAACAACCATTGTCAAATGTTTGTTTTTTGTTAACAAAAATTGTGTTTTGATATAAGATTTCATTTTAAAATCACATTTTGAAAATTTTTTATTGTCATATTTTATACAAGATTTCAGCAATATATCTTGTTACCTCCATAAAAAGTGACTCTTTTTGATAGCATTGTGATTGGTTATATTTGATGAAGCCATTTTCACTGAAGAAATGCTCCACATTTTTCAACAGGTCCTTGAAGAAATCTGTGTTCAAAAAAAAAAAAGAAATGCTCGTAATTCTCTGACGAACATAAAACAAAATGGGACAAACATTTTGAGAATGAAAGATTTTCTTATTTTTTATTCCAACCTTATGATTGGTTAAAATCTCAAGTCATAAAACATTGACCATAATTCATATCGTTGCGTTATTTTCAAACTAAATGATTTTCTTTTAATCGGCTGATTGCTTTTTGCGTTTAAAAATGTCCATTCATTGTAACAAAGGAAGTTTATATGTGCAGCATTTTTTTATGTTACAGTAAGAAGCATTTTCATCTAAACATGAAGTTTACTTTTTAAAAATTCTTTCAATCAAACACCACGTTTTATATACCGAATATTTTCCTGACAATTATTTTTTATCATGTGTCTAAATTCAAGAAGAAAAAAGTATAATGAAAACTTTCAAAAATTGTCTGCAGTAAAAATTGTGTTTTTGCTATTGATTCATTTTTGCATTCTTTTCTTTTTTTTTTTGTGCTTTTCATAAACAAAAGGAAAACAATTGTTAGAATAATAAAACCAAGAAAATGATGTAAAAGCAGTTTCAAGCAGTTGATTTACTTGAAGTTATAAGAAACTGTAGATTAATTGCAATTAAAAAATGCTTATCCAACCAATACTCTTGTTATGAATTTTATTGCAACTTTTCAACTATATATGAAATGATTTGTTTGAACATTATTTTTGATCGATACTCGTATTTAAGTAGATATTCTGTTTATAATCAAACAGAATTATATATTTATTTCTGCCGGCCTAATTATTTACGATAAACTTTTGTGACGAAAATGTGCGTCATTCGGCAGGATTCGAACCTGCGATCCTTATAGGGGAAACCACCAAGTGATCTGGCACGTCTTAGACCTCTCGACCACTAATGGCTAACAATTTAAACGAAGTAAAATAAAGCCTATATAACACAATTTTCAATTCATCGTAATAACCATATCTGCTCTAAAATGTATCGTAATGTCAACAAATGTAAACATGTTACAGAAATTAACGAAGATTAACAAAATTGGTTATAAACAACGGACAAATTGAAATGATTTGTTTGAACATTATTTTTTATCGATACCATTATTTAAGTAGATATTTGTTTATAATTAAACAGTATTGTATATTTATGTCTAGTATATATTTATAATTAGGCGGGTAGAAATAAATATATATACTGTTTGATTATAAACAAAATATCTACTTAAATACTATTATCAATTAAAAATAATGTTCCAACAAATAATTTCAAACTGTAGGTTGTTATAACAAATTTCGTCTATATATATATATATATATATATATATATATATATATATATATATATATATGAACAAGTTTAAGGATTATTACAATAACTGTTGGTCCTCAAAATCCCCTAATTTTTTTTTTACATAGACGCTCACATGTCCATACTTAGAATAGACATTTGTAACGGTTATTTACGAAAAATTTCTCGCTCATTTAAAAAGAATCTCAAATAATAGAAAAAAGCAAGGATAAAGAAAAAGTAGACGATTGATTAATGGAAAGAAGAGAAAAAAGAGAGAAAACAGAAAAAATGAAGAGAAAATAGGAAAAAAGAGAAAAAGAAAGGACAAAGGGATACAATAAAAAGAAAATTAACAGTATCCAGAGAAATAAATGTTAACTCCATGTATCGAAACCGCGTCTCATTGCATTAATTTAGTTTAAAAAGGTGTTTATTTTGAGAGAAGTCTGGAATGTGCTGTTAATATCATTCACTGAAAACTGTTATGTAGTACAACAAACGGAGAATAAATATACTGAATATTAAGAATTATGGACGATGGACAATTCTTATATAATTTAACGCCTAAAAAAACGACAAAAAAAATGTTAGAATAATGGAAAAACACAATAAAATATTTATTAAATCATACTTTATGGACGTATTCAAGAAAAGAATATATATATATATATATATATATGTGTGTGTGTGTGTGTGTGTGTGTGTGTGTGTGTGTATATATATATATATATATTATAAATTATATTTTAGAACATGTACATTTCTTTTTGTATATATCCACTATAAATTGTACATTTTGTTTCGATAATGGACTTCCAATGTCTCATCAGGTGGTGTGCACACCACATGATGAGACATTGATGAGATGAAGTCGAATCAACGTGTACAGTTTGTAGTGGATATATACAAAAAATTGTACATGTTCTCAAATATAGTTTATAATAAATATTCACAGCTCTATATTATATATCGAGCACTGTTTTAAATTAATGTTTTGGACGTTGTAAATTTTTCTTCGTACCTTATTCACTCGGATATATATATATATATATATATATATATATATATATATATATAGATAGATAGATAGATAGATAGATAGATAGATAGATATATAGATTGATTGATTGATTGATTGATTACTTAGTTATAATAAGATTAGACCACTGCACATTTGTATTAAAACGTTTTCAATACAATTTTATTGTAGAACTTTTGAATATTTTCTTTATGTAACTTGTTTACAAATGAAATATATATATATATATATATATATATATATATATATATATATATATATATATATAATTTAGATTTATAATTTAATGGTTAGATTCATTCGCTTTTATTTTATTTATAATAATCATTTTTAATATTTCAAAAAGGCTGTTGCAATTTCACACATCTACTTCATGTATCGTAGCCCTCTCGAAAACAAAGACGAATCAACCAATCAGATTTCAGAAACAGCAGTTTTGAATACTATTTTGGAATAATTGAGTAAATAAAAAAATTCACAAAAAAGGTTATATAAACTTGAACCTGCAAAATGCCTCAAATCAATATTGTTTATTATATTGTTTCCTATAATCTGAACAATACTGGTCGGTTATTGAGTCAAGGAATTTAGACACTTCCTTCAGTAAATGGCTTTTTACTTTCTTTCCGCAAATAAGCCTTTGTTTGGTAAAATTCCATTCAGACTTGCATCTTACACATACACTCATATCTTTTTTTAAAAAAATTTGGTTATTTCATGAAATAAATTCCAGCATTGATGACATTAAATACTGATATACTAACAGCTTTAATCAATGCTTACGTTTTCTGGGAGAAGATCGGTTGATATTTGTAGCAGCAGCCAATGTATCATCAAAAATATAAAGTCCGATCAATATGTTCGTTACCTGATTGAATTTAGGTTATGTGTAAAAAAAAGTCAATTTGTATCTTAATTTTTCATGACAAAACATGATTTGATTTTGGTTTGTTTCCTCTTGAAGTCAAAAATCGGAATTTTCGAAATAAAAGACTCATATGGAATACATCCTGAGAATTTTGCATGAAACTTAGTAAATCTTTTTTACCAAACATTTTCACTTTCATTATCGGGTACATAATGATTTTTACGAATTTATTCTATATAGAAGTACAATTTTCAAAAGAGATGAATGTTAATGAACAACTTGAATGGTCCTCATCTTAAATTGATTAGAAAACCTCTTCAAAACCATGTCATTCCATCCAAACTATTATCACGATCAGGATTTCTTTTCCTTTTTTATTTATCAAAAATGTGCATCCATTAAGGAAAATTTATTAAATGAACTTTTCTCTACTAAAAGTGAAATTATCACAGAAATTTTTATCAGCAAATGATTAAGCTTTATAACATTAAATTTAAACCCGTTTCATTCTTTGACACAAAGAAAGTTTGAGTTGTTGCTCTTATTGTACGACACCATAAGAATGCAAAATGTCTTTTGCATAATCAGGCATTTTCAGGACAGAAAATAATTTCCTTACAAATTCAGTCAGATGTCAGGTAAAGAAACAATCTTTGGTCCCATACATAACTGACATCGACAATGTAAAAAAAATCCACGACATCATGAAACTTTAGTTCCGTGTGTTTATTTTTGACCTCAATAAAAACCTAAAAGTTTTGCCTAGAAAAGGCAAGACTAGAACTTCTACAATTTGATGTGTTCAATATTTTACTGTAAATAATTTTCTATTCTTTGTTTATGAACTAAAGTTTTCATTGATTTATTTTCTCTTCTATACATTTTGAATTTTTGACTTGGCAAGCAAAACTTTAGTAATATGTCACAGAAATTTTATTTTCAAAAGATTCAGAAAGCACTGGATAAAATATTTGTGTTCTTCTATTCTGGTTCCATCCAAACTGTAAACCCCAAAGATTTATCTTTCCATGAAATGTGCCTGACACAAACTTTGAAACACACATGCACACACATACATACACACACGCACACACATACACACACACATTTGCACACACAAGTACACACACATTCACACACACACACACACAAACACACACACGCACACACCCATTCACACACACACAAACACACACACACTCGCACACACGCACGCACACATTCACACACATAAATAGAAAGAAGCGTATAAATACACACATCTGTTGGGTTAATGACAAAAAACAATGAACAATTTCAAAGTTTTGATGCATTCATTTTTTATCTTTCACATTTCAAATTCAAAAACATAAGATGTTGTCTCTATGAAATTAATAGAATCCAGGCTAAGGTTGTGAAATAATTTACATAATTACAAGCATTTTCCATAAAATGTTATTTTGTAATTACAAGACAATCATTAGTCAAGTTTTCTCTGACGTTTTTTGCTAAAAACTCCCAAGTAAATTCTTCTTCATCCTTTTTTTTTTTTTGCTAATTCGTATTTTAGATCAAAAATATTCACAAAATAATAATAATAATAATAATAATAATAATAATAATAATAATAATAATAATAATAATAATAATGGAAAATAGATATAAAAAGTAGTCTTTTCTGAGCAGCCCGATTTACAATAATAGAGGCCTAGGGATGAGATTGCACAATGGTGGGCCCTTGTTAGATAAAGGAATTTTATAAATATTGTCAATAAATGAACATCCTGTACAGAATAATTTTAATAGAGAGACAAATAGTTTTAAACAAAATAATAGACTAGCATAACTGACACTGAATTCAATTTTCAGTGATGACTGTAACATTTTACCAATTTTTCAGATGACATTAGTACTTATGTTTTAAGTAAGCTTAACAGGAAGAGAAGAAAAATGACACGGGGATTTCCATTCAGTGATTTACTATAGAAATGGTTCAGATGATATTTAGAATATCTAATGATAATTAATAATAGTTAGTGATAAACAGATTATTATAGGTTATCTATGTACGTAG